>JACEGR010000180.1:0-357936 GCA_014170235.1 Listronotus bonariensis | reverse complement strand
AAACTGAAAGGACAATTCTGAAAAACGAAGAGACTTAAATCAAGGTAAGGGGCCACCAATATGTTCTTTGAATGATGTCTGGTTCGGTTTATTTCTGTTTTAATTAATAAATAACACATTTACAGCCCTGTATTATAGAGACTACAGTAAAAAGTACTGGAACCGGTAATTTGATTGGTTCAGATGGTCATGCAAAACTGTCATATTTATCAAGGCGTCATGGTTAGTTTTGGTTTGTTAAATATTTTTCTTTATAAAGAAATTTAAAAAAAAGATTTAACTCATCCAGAACTAACCATGACCTCCCAATGTGACAGTTTTGCATGACCGTCTGTAGCTCTTTATAACCTTAACTAGTGACCGACCTGGCGGGGCCTAGAAAAACATCGGAAAGATGGCAGAGTTTTCATTTTTTTTGTAATCCAAAACACTTTAAAGAGCATAAAAACGTCTTCACCTCAAAACATTATTATTTTCTGTCTCAGAAAATATTATTAAGAAAAATACCAAAAGGTTCTTTAACTCAAAACATTACATGAATACACACCTGTAACTATACATTTATCCTAGGAGGGGCTTACACACAACCTAGTGGGGCCTGGACACTCAAACCTTACAAGCCTTTTATATACACATTTGCCTATATGGTTCATTTTTTTCTGGGGGACATGGCCGTCTCTGGAGGGGCGATTCGAACAATCCCCTCCCCCGTATTTACCCCAGTGGGCGCTGTGTTATAGAAAGAAACTAACTCAATTAATTTTTTTTGCAATTCACAAAAACAGGAGGCGTGTACCCAATACAACCATTAAATGAAAAGAATAATATTTTAAATTGTTAACAATTTAAATTTTTACAAAAAACTCACAAAACAAATCTAAAATAAATGTATTGAAAAAAAAGGTTTGACACAAAGATTTTTATGAAAATTAATATTGTGTTTAATTTAAAAGTCTTACTCTTTCTAATGCAAATTTAAAACCAATTTTTTTGTAAAACTGCTAAGTTTATAAAACAAACCCTAAATAGTTAATTCGGACACAAAAATGACTCCCAAAAAAAATACGTTTTTAGTATTTTCTTATTGTATGTAGTGTAAATTACAAAAAGTGACTAGTTTAAATTTAAATGCACTGTATAATAAATAAGCAAAATCTGAATCTATTGCTAACCCCTTCTCATATAAAATAAAAGTAGATCAAAATGGTCAAAGTTAAATAACACAAATAAAACTATAATTAAAATACTTACTTTAAAATATAATATTTTCCTTGGATTTTTTTCAAATTGTGAAATCCAAAATTGGTAACAAAGAAATATTTAATCAGGGCCGTGCCTACCAGGTAATGCAAGTGGCGCAAGGCCTCGAGGCACAAGAATTAATATATTTATTCTTGTGCTCGAGGCATGCTGCTGGGGCGGAAATTTTTAAAATAAAATTATTAAAAATAATATCCCATCGATTAAGAATAATCCCAAAACCCTTATTTATTATTTTTATTTAACTATTTATAACTTATAGGAAATTATTAACAAACAACAAAGAGTGAATTAGACTAGTTTGTCGCTAATTTCAATAGAAAATTTAATGTGGGATGGTTTAGATATAAAACATTTGGTTGAAAATTTTGCAAAACATAAAAACCAGAGAAGCTAAATTTTAAAAATATTCTGTTTTATTGATTTAAAGTTAATGCCTATATTATTTGATATATGAATTAAGTTTTATTTTATGATTACTTTTATTACGTAAGTAATATATAAGTTTTGTTTTTGGTATTTAGTTAATAGAAATTGTTGTTTTTTTGTATTGTAGCCATAATTAAATTTATCATAAAGGTAAACCAGTATACTATTGTATTAATTTTCAGTAAACAAAGAATAGCATGTGTGATATAGGTAGGCCCGTTTCAAAGTTTACCATACTCTAATATTAGATTGTAATATTTATATTTTACAAAAAATAAATAAAGAACATAATCATTGCATGTAATACATTCTTTCAAGTTTGTTTACTAAGGCCTCTGACACGATACTAAGCGTGAGTGGCCAGCGTTGAGCGGAAAATGTGAGAGGACTGTCTTTGATCTTTATGCGAGAATAAAAGAACTTGTTTTTTTCTTTAAATCAACCGCTTGACTCTGACGGTGGTATGCATGAGAATTAAACGCTTGGAAACTTAGTCCTTTATACAGGGTGACCAAACTCTTAAGTCTGCACTATTGCTAAGTTCTTTATTATTGAAGATAAGAAGTTGGTTACATCAGTAAAGTTGTAAAACTTTACGTTTATTATGTTTTTATTTGAACTTTTTGTATCTTAAGTCATTTTTTCGTGATAACCGTATTCATAGGAGTGGTTCAAACCGCATTTAAAATGGAAATATAAATAAGAGTGTTAGATTCAGTATTTAAATGTTTTGAACCGTATTAACACAAAAAACGCCTTTTAAATAGATTACTATTTCTTTTCCCATTTTTTTAAAAATACTCTTAATTTATACTTACCTTCACTTTTTTTGTATTTTTAACAGTTCAGTTTATTCGTATATTTTTAGTTTTTAATTTAGTAATATAGGTTTACAATTATCTCTTAATATATACGGGGACGAGCAAGTATTGCTGTGATATACATACCTAGTTAAAATATAAATTTATCCTCTAGATTTAAATCGACATATTTTTAAAAGTAATAAAGATAGATATACAATATGAGCAACGCTGTTTGGTTCATCGGCAGGCAATAGAATAACAAAACAAGCACTATTAGTCACGCATGTTTACATGCCGGGATTTACTTAGATTGTCTTTTTTTCCTCACATGTATAAGTACTTTTAATAAGTATTAAGGGATATAAGGTGTTTCATTAAGAAAATTATAATTCTTAACTTCTGATTTGAAAACACAAAATTAGCCGAATAAACGAACATTTGTATGATAAAAAAATAAAGAGTTAAGGAGCCTGTAAATGTATAGTTAAAAAATATATACCGGGTGTTTCTAAAGAAATGCCAACAATTTTAGGAGATTTTTTACACCAAAAATAAAAAAACTTCATATGAACACATGTCCTAAATGACTTTTTTGAACTACGGGGTGTTAAAAACTTTTAAAAAGTATTGTTTTTTATAACTTTTATCACCATTTTAATAATTTTAAAAAATTTGGAAGTTTTGCGTCAAAAGACATTTTTGGCATACAAGAAAAAAATTACCAGTGTCACCCATGAGGGGTTTAAGGTAAATATTTTTTGAGAAAAAAATGGTACGACACTGCATTTTTCTAAAATAAAAATATTTTTAAATCCCTGTTTAGTTTAGAACAAATTTGATCTGTTGATTTTTTTTGTTTGATGTACGGTGTTCGCGTAAACCATTTCTCGGTATGGACAAATTCCTATCTAATTAAAGAATAAATAACGAGGGCTAATTTTTAATGTGCATTTTCATATTACAAAAAATACAAATTGACCATGCCAAAAATGGTTTCTGTTGATTTACCCGAAAACTGTACATCAAACGAAAAAAAGTCAAAAGATCAAATTTGGTCTTCACTAATTGGGGATTAAAAAAATATTTTTATTTAAAAAAATGCAGTGGTGTACCATTTTTAAAAATATTTACTCTAAAGCCCTCATGACACTGGTAATTACGTTTTTTTGTATGCTAAAAATGTCTTTTAGTGTAAAAGACCCAAATTTTTTAAAAATATCTAATTGGGTATAAAAGTTATTATAAAAAATCAATATTTTTAAAAACTAGGACGTTTAGGACATATGTTCATATTGGGGTTTTTTCTTATTTTTTAGTGTAAAATCACCTCCCCAAATGTTTCGCATTTATTTAGAACCCTGTATAAATCAAAAACTGCGTTTTGCATTGTTGCTCCTCAAATATGATTCAATTGGGGCAACCTTACAAATGTGCGCAATTAACAATGTAGTTCAATAAGTTTTAAACTTTTTATAGTTAAGGTCATATTGGAGAAAGCCCAATATTTTCCAAAGATCGTTTTATTTTTTTAAGGTCCGTAACTCAACTTTAGGATAAATCAATTTTTGTTTTCCATGCAAAGTAATTCAACCATCATTAACTTTTAGTATTTTGATTAGCAGCATACTAGATTTTAGGTAAATTACGCTTCGTCAAGTGCCCTTATTCTATTTTCTACAAGCTTTTATTTAACTTGCAATGTATGTATGGATGTATGTATGTTGTAGGTGTACGTATGGGTGGAATCTTTCTTAATTTAGAAACATCTTTAATTCATTAGGCTGAAATTTTGTAAACATATCTAGTTTGAATGACAATGCATGTTAAGCCATGTAATGTCATCCTAAATCCAACATGGCGAAACACCTAAGATGGCGCATCGATTATTTTTAATGCACCACCACAAAATGAGCTTGCCAAGAAAAACTCAAAAAATAATGTGACGTAACTCCAAATTCAACATGGTGGTACACTCAAGATGGCGGAGTAGTTAAGTTTAATACACTTTCACAATGTGGGTATCAAACGTAAGGGCTTGCTGAGATTCACTCAAAAAATAAAATAACTCCTTATTCCTCATTCTAAATTTTACATGGCGGAACACCCAAGATGGTAAAATAGTTATTTTTGATGCACTTCTACAATATAGGTATCAAATAAACACGCTTGACAAGAGTAACTCTAAAAATAAAATGACGTCATTCTAAATGTAACATGGCTGAACACCTAAGATGACAAACCAGTTATTTTAATGCACTTTTACAATATGGATATCAAAGGAAAGGGCTTCCTAAGAGTAATTCGAAATATAAAGTGACGTTACTCTAAAACCAATATGCCGGAAAAAGTTTGTTATGCTTTTCTGCAATATGGGTATTAAATAAAAAACTTGTTAAGAATACGAATGTGAGATAAACTTCATTGCTGCAATCCGTTAGAATTTTTGAAGGACAGGGTTTTTGAAGTCGGATACAAATGCCTAATCGTATTACAGCTAGACAGTTCGAAATTAAACAGGTTGAGAAAAATGTCCAGCGATAGCTAAAAATACTTTTTATGTAAATAAAATCTTTTTAAACAAGCTTTTAACTAAATGAACCTTAAGGAATAAAATGACCTTTTTTAACTTTAAGTATTTACATATACCTTCCTTACACAATTTATATAATCTAAAATCTTGCCGCAAGATTTACCTGTGTAGATAAACAAATAAATTAAATAACTAGATCTATTTTTAGTACTTCAATCTTACGACAAGACTTAAGATTATATATGTAACTTGTGTAAGAAGGTATTCATTTTAAAACGTTTATTTTATTCTTTTAGAACATATAAATAAAAGCTTGTTTTCAAACTTTTTTCATTAAAATTATACATATACTTTTAAACCTGTTAACTTATTATATTTATTTTTAAATAATAAGTATCAGCCTAGATGGCCTTAGTTTTCATATTATTTTTATGGAGGCCGTTTTTCAATCGCGTTAATTTTATAAAATGAGTTGCTTAATCATCATTAATCATAATCGAAAATGCATAGCTACCCAAATACAGGATGTTAAACTTTTTAAACTTAGATTTTTAAATTTATTTCCTATATATGTCTTGTCCAATTGTTAAAGTTTATTAAAATTTGGCAGTATTATTTACTGCAGTTACGCGATGATTAGGCTCTAACTTGATTAAATTTATTTCAGTGGCACCAGAGAATTCTTTTCTAACAAAAAAATGTATGCCACTGATTTTTGGGAAATTTGTATTATTTTTCGACATAAAATAAATAAAAATACAGCTATTGCATATTCCTAGACAACACAATAAACATAAGAACATATTTTTTTGAAATTATATTTTCTAATATTAATTTATGTTTTTCTGTAACAACATCCAGAAAAAAATTGTCCTATTTTAGAGTGGTCCTGAGATATGCAATTAATATATTTTATACATATATAGAACCGTTTTAGGCAGTTATAACATATTTGTGATAAACTTCTAGCTTAGTGAGCGTTTCGATCTTTGAGCGTACCATACATCCTTCTTCAGGATTTTAAGCGAAAACCTTGCTGCCACCATAAGTCCTAATCTAATTGGCATTAGGATAACTAAGTTTTTTATTATCCTTTTAAAAATTTTACTTATCAAATATTAAAAGTCAAACCTTAATAAAATCGAGGGCATAAGTTTGCATTTGCTGGTTATGTCATACAAGATATTCGACCATTTGTAATGTAATGGTTAAGAATTTCATATATTTGTGTATTGATTATCTCATGTTGCGTAGTGTGAAGTAACAGAACTACAAGAAGAAAGGGGTTTCTTACTTTCACTTTTATATTATATGGTGTTCTCATTAAATCCAGTCCTTAAGATACCGACTTCATTTGAATATTTCATTTCATTCTGTTTCATTCTTGTTTTGATACACGCTAGTCTTGGATATGTCTAGGAAATTAAAATACGCGTTGTATACAATTTAACGAATGCACTTTAATTCGCGGCACAATAATTTTGCAATCATTTACTACAGAAGCTACTTTAAATAAGTAGTAATTTCGGAAGACACACTTAGATAAGTCATTAGGTAGATGACGGTGTTTTGATTTTGATCTATCATTGTGGTTAAAAAAAATAAATGAATAACACTTTAAACTAATTTATACATATATTTTTAAAACAATCAACCTATTCTTTAAAATAAAAAAATGATTGTAAAATTAAAAAGTTTTTTATTTTTGTTGTGTGTTGGTAACATAATGGGATATAAAGTTCAAGATGCACCACTTTTAACAAAGCGACGTAAGTATATAATTTTTTTATAATATTTTGCTATTTTTCAATTTTTTAATTTACATTAAAAAAAAACCTTTTAATTAAAGTTATATAATAGTAAAAAACAAAAAAATTAAAGCGAATATTCCGATTATGTAACAATGCTAAATGAAAACTCCCTGAAAATATATATTTTTTTTACATTTTTTTTTGTTAACTTTTGCCCCAAACTAATGTCATTATATGTATAAATAAACTAATTACTAAAATAAATTATTATAGGTTTACTTAAAATAAAAACGCACATTAATTAAATATTTTAAAATTTTAGCAAAATTTAAAAATGCACAGCTTAAAACCAAAATATACATGATTTTTTTTAAAACTCTTTACATTTGGTTAAAAATATAATAAAAACTTTTTTTTCTAACATTTTTTATAATTTTTTTTTTTTTTAGGATATCATTTGCCCCAACCTAATGTCATTACATGTTTTAATAAATTAATTACTAGAATTAATTATTTTAAGTTTACCTAGTTTAAAAACGCGTATTAATCAAAAATTAATCTAAATATATCTAATCTAATCTAATCTAATCTAATCTAATCTAATATATTATATAAAATGCTAATGTACGTTCGTGTGTCCACGATTTTCGCTATCATCCGTAACTCCGATCGACTTCCCGTCGGGGTTACAAATACCCCTTGGTCTCCCATTGTGAGTAAGGGAGTTTGGTCGGGGTGGGTGGAAGTGGGTGGTTGTGGGTGGCAAAAATGTAAAATATGTGTAGTGGCGCCATCTGTTGTCGAGTAGTTGAACTTCATTCAGAACAACGGTTATTTGGGTCTCATATAAACTCCCGAGCGAAGCCGGGAATCATAGCTAGTCTAATATATATTATATAAAATGCTAATATACGTTCGTGTGTCCACGATTTTCGCTATCATCCGCAACTCCGATCAACTTCCCGTCGGGGTTACAAATACCCCTTGGTCTCCCATTGTGAGTAAGGGAGTTTGGTCGGGGTGGGTGGAAGTGGGTGGTTGTGGGTGGCAAAAATGTAAAATATGTGTAGTGGCGCCATCTGTTGTCGAGTAGTTGAACTTCATTCAGAACAACGGTTATTTGGGTCTCATATAAACTCCCGAGCGAAGCCGGGAATCATAGCTAGTAATCTATAAAATCAATTTTAGAAAATTTAAAAATGCACAGCTTAAAAACCAAAATAAATAAAGAATTTTTTTTTCATTTTTTAATACTTGTTACATTCGGTTTAAATATAAACAATTGAATAAACATACCTAATTTTAATTTTGTATAATTTATTATAGCCAAATGGTTAAAAGCCTGCAGAAGATCTGATCCACATATAAACAATTGTCTGAACGAAATGTTTTTGCAAATGTTTCCTGCTTTGGCTGTTGGTAAGTCTTTTTAATTAAATTATTTAAAAAGAACTAGCTTAAAACATAACCTCCTATCCACGAGCGTAGTTTTGATTAATAACGACTTGGGCGAAGTCGAATCCGCGAGGCCGCCGTTGCCAATAAATATTTCTTACCAAATAAGAAGTGCCTTTTCAAAAAGGGGTTTATTCAATTTTTATTTTTGCTTAAAATTTGTTTTTACATTCAATTGTTCATATTGAAATGCACAAATTCTTTAATGTATATTATGTTTTACACTTATACATAAAAATTTGCAACAAAAATTTTACAAGGTTATTAGGGAATTTTTATACGCACATTATATTAGTAGGTGTATTATACTAGTATATTTGACTTATTAGGAAACATTTTTATGAAATTAGAGTACCTTGTTAAAATTTCTTGCAAGAAATTTGAAGTTAGCGGTTGGATAAAAAAATATTAATTCAGTTCAATTTTAAAAATTCGCTTTGATTTGAATAAATTTGTTTTAAGGGCAGCTAGTTGAAAATGCTTAAAAAATATCCAAATAAAAAAAATTTGTATCATACCGAGTTAATGAAAAAAATTTTAGAACATTTTTAAAAATCTGATTAGGAGGTCATAACTTGGTATTTGGGCATAACTTCTATTTCTTAATAATCTTTTAATTTTATATTTTGTTGTAATTTAAAATAAGGGTATTTCACGCCTAACCAGTTTTTCTTTTTTGACCTTCTCTGTATATTCTCAACTTTTAAAAACCTCAATCCCAAGAAACAAAGTAAACAAAAGTAAATTATAAGAAATGGTTTAAGAAAAAATTAAAACATATATATATATATATATATATATATATATATATATATATATATATTGTTAATTAACAATTACAATATAAACCATTTCTTTTCTTGAATTAAATATAACCATACAAGTTAATGTCTTTTAAAAAAGCTAAAATATCTTTGCACTTTCCGGGGGTACACAGATTTTCTTTAAGGTCTATACTATTTTGTGTTAATGGCGAAATTCCTTATGTTTTGGGCACTCTGATATGAAATGCTGTACAGTAAGTGGTGGCAGATGGGACGGTTACCAGCTTCCATTAAATATCCATGTGTCAAGCGAGTGTGTCCAATTCTTAATCTCCGTAGTATTATTTTGTCCTTTCTATTTAAAGTTGGTATATCAAATGCTGTAACTTTAGGCTAAATCGCGTGAAGTTTGTTGTTTGATTGGTTCCAGTATTGTTGCCATTTATTCTTAATTGATAGTTTTATATGATTACTGAGGTCGTTCTGAAGCTGAATTTCTTTGATGGGAATGTTCAGAGTTAGGGCTTCTTTGGCAGTTCGGTCTACGATTTCATTTCCTAAAATACCCACGTGTGATGGAATCCAGACTATGTTAACTGAAATTTCTTGGTTGGCAATAATTAATTTTAAAATGCGGATAAGTGTTAGTAATTTCTTGTTGTAATGCAAGAATTTCTGTCAGAATGAAATAACTATAATAAATATTCATCAACTAACCAATACTGTTTTAAAAGATAATATTAATGATGTGTAACAAAACAATTAAAACCGATCTTACATGGACAATATTAAGGAAGTAATACCTACTAGCAACGCTAGCGAAGGTTCTAATAGTTAAAACAAATTGCATAATTGAAAATTTAAATATTATATGAATTGCATGAAAAAAGTTCAATCATTTGAACTTTCCCAACTTTTATTTTTTATCTTACAGAACGAATAAAAATATCAATTTGTTGGGTTAATTTTGTTGTATTCGTAATTATCATCGGAATGCTATTATCTTTTAAAATATAAAAAATACTACATGGGATATATTTAATAGTATTTATAAATTATTAAAAATATGGCTATACAAATCTGCCATTTATGTTACTTGCTTACTTTTGTAAATGTAACGAAACTATATCTTTTTGTATGGTCATATTTTTTCAAAACCAATTAAAGTTTTTGAAAGACTTTTTAAGGGTGGTACAATATAGAAGGTGTCCCATTAAAAAATATACTTTTGTTGTCCCCAGTGTATTCTAAAAGATAATAATCATCTAATTACCGATTTGAAAACTACTGAATTATACCCACAATTTTTTTAATATATATATTTTTTATTTTCTACAATCCTAAATATAAAGGCTAAAGGGGATGCAAATTGATAACTGTACATCTCCTTAATTTATTAAAAGATTATTTAGTAAAAGACATCTATTTTAAAGTATACAAAGTGTTTCAAAATTGACGCCCCTGATTTTTGGTTTTAATTCAGGGGTCTATTACAGGTCGAAAAGTAGGATTAACAAAATTTTCGATTCTTGTTAGTTATCGAGTAATTAAAGAAAAACATTAATGAAATATTTTATTAACAATAACCTTCGATTAATAACAAAAACACCTGGTCTCAGAAAATGTACTCAAATAAGTTGCCTCGTACTTCAAGACAAACATTTTTACGATGAATCATTAAAACACCAACGTTCTGAAGCATATTTTCATCTATTATTGCCATAGCAGCATGAATTCAAGCCACAATATTCAGGATTTACATCGGGCTTAAGAAAAACTTTCTCCTTAAGATAGTTCCAGAAAAAAATTCAACGGACTGAGATCCGGAAATCTAGGTGGCCATCGTATAAGGCTACTACTTCAAATCCACCTATTTAAAAAAAATATTAATTAAAAATAAATTATTTGAAAAATATCTCAATTTACCTATCAGGAAAAGTTTCGTTCAAGAAGCTTCTCACTTGTAGGTCATAAAGTGCAGGTGCACCGTCATATTAAAACCAGCAATTTGTTCTAACTGCTAAGTCAACTTCATCGAGCAATGGTATTGGTAAATTTTTATTTAGAAATTGGACATACAAAGCTAATGTTAGTCGGTTCTGCCTTAGACATGGTCCAGTCACATTATTTAATAACCCAGCCCAAATGCTGATCGACCATCCTCGCTGATAAGATCTGTTGATAAGATGGGTTTTTATTTCTCCATTCCGACAGGTTATGTGTATTATTGATGCCAGTCTCAGTAAAGATAGATTATTTAGTTAGTTATAATTATTTAGGTTCTGCATCAAAAATCTGCAAAAATTTACTCGAAGCTCACTATAACCTTCATGTAAAACTTGAACTTTTTGACGTTTAAATGGAGACCATTTCTGCATAATAATCTTTGAACTGTATCTTTTGAAATTAAGCTTGATATTCTACAATTCAAAGACTTGTACTTGGTTTTGCCTTTACAAAGTCAAGGATGTGTTCTTCTTGAGCGACGATTAGTATAGGTTGACGACCTGCCTAATATTTTCGAGAATTACTGTTTTCAGTAATCTTTGATCTACTCGTCTTATGGTTTTTGCATCAGGGTGTTGACGATGTGAAAACCGTTTTGCACAGGTCCAGTGGCTTTGTCATTACATGCAGCTAACACTTTTAACGTATCCATATATTCTCGATTACTGTAGTACCGTACCATTTCAAACACACAAAATAAAAAGCATTATTTACATTTGAACCCATAACTCGATAAGGAAGAAGAATCAGACATTTTTTCACTCTAGGGGAGAGCGCACACCAAAGTGACGTGGCAAGTAGCATGCGTTTAGCATGCTACTTCAAATAAAACCAATGCAAACAAATAAATTAGCGCACATCTAAGTGGCGTGGCACGCTGCATGCCGCATTACTTTGGTGTGCGCTGCTTTATTTTTGCATTGGTTCCTCTGTAGTAACATGAAAAATGCATGCTATTTGCTACTTACTTCTTGCTACGCACGCATCTAGCATGTTACTTCAAATTCAAAGAAATGAAGCAGCGCACACCAAAGTAATGCGGCTTGCAGCGCGTGCCACGCTACTTAGATGTGGGCTGATTCATTTGTTTGCATTGGTGTTATTCGAGGTATCAGGTTGGACACGTGCTACTTGCTACTTGCCACGCCACTTTGGTGTACGCTCTCCCTTACTTTTCGATTTGTAATAGCTCTCTAAATCGAATCCTAAAAGCACGGGCGTCAATTTTGAGACACTCTGTATCTATAATTTAGTAATTATTATATCGATTTAAAGTAAGAACTAAAAAAAAGTAACAATAAAAATAAATCTTTTAGGTATACCCGAAATAAAAGTGGAGCATTTTGAACCTTTGTTTCTTGAAAAAGTTTCTATTACAAAGGAAGTGGACCAATAATTTTATCTGGAAGTTTTGAAGATTTAAAAATTATTGGACCATCAAACTCAACACCCCGGGATACTGAGTAAGTATTGATATACACGTCGTGTCACTTTAAAACGTTTAATGGGAAATTTTTACCAATGCGTGGAAAAAGACGTTCTAAAGCAACAACAAAGCAAAGGCGCGCTTGTGGCTGCTTCGGTTGTATCGGCAGCATCGATCTCCGGAGTTAAGCAGTGAAGTGCGCGCCCATAACTTGGATGGGTGACCGGCGTTGTCGGTTTTAGGCAACGGCACGCGGTGTTCTGCTCGGGGGTAAAACGAACGGACCGAGCCGCAACCATCCAAGTTATGGAATGAATGGTGTGTGAATGGGAAGGAGTAGGGGTCAAGGTACAATAAGCCTTCAGGCTGCAGTGCACCACCTAGGGGGACGGTCGTCGGACCTGGGTGGGATGACCCCGAAAGGGCGAAAAAAAAACAACAAAGCAATACCGATCTGTTATCGTATTCGAAATGATACATGCAGGCATTCTTTGCCTAATCTTAACCTGCTAGTGTTAACACACTAAAAGTTAGTATGAACGTATCGAGTTGCAACGACGTGTATGTGTACGTGTTTAGTAGTCTTGCCACATTTTTTTTTAACTTTAAGGTATCGAGGTCTTGATTTAAATAAATACTTTAGTCATATTTATAAATTTAGTTTGATTTGCTTATTTTTTTGTTTTTAAATTTTAAAAGTCTAAACCGTTATAAACTGATAGGTAAGCAAAACCTAGGGAATTTTTAACGGACTTCAAAAAGGAGGAAGTTCTCAATTCGTCTTTATGTTTTTTTAACCGACTTCAAAAGAAGGAGGTTCTCAATTCGCCTGTATGTTTCCGCGGTGGTCTCATAAAAAAAACAAGTCGGGATCGTAAGAGAGAAAGGTACTAGACCTATTTTTGGTCTCTGCCGTACGTTGTTCGTGCGCCAAAGCTGCCTCTTGATAGATATTATGCTCAGATAATAAAGAAAAAGAAGAAATAAGGGGATCATTCACAATCAACAACCTTGGGGTAAAATTTATCCTTTTTACCGAACTACATGAGGTACTAGTGGTGTTTTGTTGTGGTTTGTTTACCAATTTAGTAGTTATAATAATAAACTAAAAAGCGAAAAATAAACATAAAAAGAACCCACCGACTTCAAAAAAAAAAAAGATAAAATAAAAATAAAACTTTTTATTGTTGGTTTAATTTCGTATTTATTTACCTTTATTGTAGGCAATAAATACTTTTGATTTTTTTAGCTTTTTTCAAAATGGAAATCACGGTCACTGGAATTTTGGTATAGACCTGCCGTTGCTGGACATAAAATCAATTTATAATCTTAAAGGACATATTTTGGTACTTCCTTTACATGGACGTGGTAATTGTGAATTAAAATTACATAATATTCAAACGAAAATTTTTACTAATGTCACTTTTCCTAAAAAGAAGGTCGAGAGATTATAAACATAGAGACCATGAAAGTTCAGTTTAAAGTTGGTGGTATGAAAATAAAGTTGGATAATCTTTTTAATGGCAAAGAGGTTTTGGGTAAGTCATACTGTAAATAATATGTGTTTTAATGAATTTACAATAATTATATTAGATTTGAATCAACCAGGTTGAGTTATAGGTAAACCAGTTTGATTTTATTGTAGCTTAGCAGAAGCAAAAAAATGTAAGTACGATGTAATCCTAAAAAAGAAAACTTTAAAAATGGTTCTTGATATATTTTTAATAAAAATTAAATTTTTATTTTGTTAAGGGTATTTTTACCAATCTTTTAATTTTTATGTATGTTGCATTACCTGTGACCTGACACATCCGGATCTATTTTTTTTATTAATATCTTTGACTTAACGTAATCGAATTATTAACCATAGTAAATATAAAGACACATTAAAAGGTAACAAAAAAAACAAAAAAAACCTTAAATTAGGAAATATGCAGGGTGTTACAGAATGTTGTCAACAAAACCCGGGGGCGGGTTTAACTTTAAAAAATAGGAAAAAAGATCATATAAACACGGGTCCGGAATTGCTTCGTTTTTGAGATACAGGGCGTTGAAATTTTTTAAAAATTTTTGATTTTTACTAACTTTTAAAAATCCTTTTTTCAATTTTCTTTAAATTTGGTGTGTGTGTTTGCAATAGTAATGGGTATCTTATGAATTAATTACATTTAAAATATTTATTCCATTGGCGTCCCCGGGGGTATCTTAGGTCATATTAATGAGAAAAATATGTCACGCCACTGCGTTTTATTAGGTTTCAGTTAGTTTTTAGATTGCGCAACTAAAAATACAACTTTTGTCTCTCTACTTTTTTTTGAGTCTCGCTTCGTTCTTAAGGAAAAAATAATTCTCTGAACGCGGCTTAAGTAAAACGAGAAAATAATGTACAATGCTTGCAATTTTATTAATTAATAATTCAAATAATAACTAAACCAAATACATAATTTAAATAAAACAACAAATTTCAAACTGTCCAAAATTTATTCGTTAATGTTGTCCAATTGCAAACACACACACCAAATTTAAAGAAAATTGAAAAAAGGATTTTTTAAAAGTTAGTAAAAATCAAAAATTTTTAAAAAATTTCGAAAAAACGAAGCAATTCCGGACCCTTGTTTATATGATCTTTTTTCCTATTTTTTAATGTTAAACCCGCCCCCGGGTTTTGTTGACAACATTCTGTAACACCCTGTATATATATATATATATATATATATATATATATATATATATATATATATGGGATCGATTTTCTTTCGGTATCCGTGTGATGTTGTCCTGAAAAGGACATTTGTTTTATCGACGTTTCGACGAGATCGCACTCATCTTCTTCGGAACCTTCTTTGTCGATGGACTGACAGAGAGTGTTGTCCATCGACAAAGAAGGTTCCGAAGAAGATGAGTGCGATCTCGTCGAAACGTTGACAAAACAAATGTCCTTTTCAGGACAACATCACACGGGATACCGAAAGAAAATCGATCCCATACCATACCCGTGAAAACATTAGAGAAAACATATATATATATATATATATATATATATATATATATATATATATATATATATATATATATATATATATATAATATATATATATATATATATATATATATAACATAAAATAAAATGTATCGGTGGTGCGATTTAAAATTTTAGTGTAACCAGCCAAGTAGTCGTTTCTACCAGGTTATGTATTTGTTTTCTTTTCTTTTTGTCATTTAGGAGCCTCTATGCCCAAGAATTTAAAACTCTTATTAAATTGTTTATTCTAAGGCTCAAGAAAATTACTTTCTTATTATTATATGCAGTTGGGTGAAATATACTGCCTTTATGATTTTATCATACCTTTCAGCTTTTGCTGTACGCCACCTACCTGGAGTTGTGCAAAACTGCTCATCCGAAATTCACAAACCCGTGAACTGATGAGTGTGCCAGTTTCCATTATGGTTTGTTGGTATTACAACACATGCTACTTACGCCATATACACCTAGATGGCACCCCTTTTTACCGTTTTAACCTAACGAGTGCTCTGGCTGGTTGTTTTGAAATTGCTTGGCGAGATGGCTCTGGCCGCTGAACTTACTTCCTTAGTTCCGACAGGAATTATGTTTAGCGACTAGAAAACATAGCCAAGTTGTCAGCAATGTACAGCGGTTGTGATGATTCCCAACAAGGATGAAACACGTGTCACCGTCTTCATTGCGACCCGGGGTCATCCATTTATTTGGAGACTCCGTAATTTTAAAGTAACCAGCCAAGTAGTCGTTTCTACCAGGTTATGTATTTGTTTTCTTTTCTTTTGTCATTTAGGAGCCTCTATGCCCAAGAATTTAAAACTCTTATTAAATTGTTTATTTTAAGGCTCAAGAAAATTACTTTCTTATTATATATATATATATATATATATATATATATATATATTTATATATATATATATATATATATATATATATATATATATATATATATATATATGTGAAAATTGAAGCATGATTGCTAAATTGTCGTTTTTGGAAAATGACATACTATTTTAACGTGTTCGTTACCGTAAAAAAAATCTTAATGGTTGGTAAATACAAAATACACGCCAAGGTTGTTCAAAGTGGGCCCATACTGAATGCGTTTAGTCTTCTCTAGAACGAATATATTTTCCGTGAACTTTGTTGTTTTTTAAAGAAACGGGCAAGAATATTTACATACTGTGTCATATTATAATTGGTAAATGTTTTTAATAGAAATGAGTTTTAAATTTATTTATTGTATATACTTTAAAAATCCTTGAAATTATCTGTTGAAGGTATATTCCATTTTAGCCTAAACTAGTGTGTCATTTGACTGACTCCACGCATAAAATGGCATAGTTTAAGACACTATGAAAAAAGTCGTTATTTTTTTTCTATGCTGGATTAGGTGAACCTTGGCCTAAGTAATGACTAAGAATAAGTTATAAAGGTACTTTACAATTTGTTATAATAATTTGAAATAGAGGCAAAGATTTATAAAGTACACCATTTTGGGCCATTTTTCCCTACCATAACGGATCCTACCCCATGTTTAACAGCAGTCCCCAAGTTTTTTACTCAATGATTCCTTAAATCTTCTTTAAACCTAGTGTAGTTTATTTGAACCATAAATATTTAATTTGTTTTTATTGGCAAAAGTAACCCCTTTAAAGAATTCAAAATCTGTTTTTTTTTGCAAATTGCAAACCCTTTTGTTTATGAACTTTACTAACTTCGTATTTTTAATAACATAAAACTTAAATATCAAAGTCAAAGAAGACTAATAATTAATTTAAAATAGTAGTAGCTTACTAAGTCCACTTTGCCTCTGGTAAATACGGTTTATGCTGTTTAAATTACGTGTTTTTTTTGTGAGATGGTCCGGTCTGGTTCTTAACGCCTTACTCATGCTTAAACCTTTAAAAATTATTCAAAAATTACCTTGCTAATTTTAACAACAAAATAATGCAAACGAAATTGTTATGTTTTATAGGTTAAAATACAGGGTATTTCACAACTTATCCGAAAAACTTAAGGGCTAATTCTACAATACAAAATAAGAAAAAACTTTCTATAAGGATATGTCCTAAACGTCTTAGTTTTTGAACTACGGGATGTTAAAAATTTGAAATATATAGTTTTCTTGTAACAACTTTAATATTAACTAAGATATTTTTAAAAAGACATTTTTTGACATACAAGAAATTTTTTTACCAGTGTCGTCCATGACAGGGTTAAGATTATTACTTTTTTAATAAAAAGTAGTACGCCACTGCACAAATTTAATTATTTGACTTTTTTATTTGAAGCACGGCTTTCGTGTAAATAAATAGAAACCATTTCTCGGCATGGTCAAATCCCTATCTAATTGACGAAAAAATAACGAAGGTGATTTTTTATGGTAGGTTTACATCTGACATTTATTGCATGATATTTACGTCAGACAGATACTTGGGCTAATGTAAACAATAAAAATTGTATCGGACATAAATTTTTGACCACAACCACGTGGACGATGGCTAAATACATTACGTGTGAAAGCCAAAAACCGAAAATAAAATAGAATAGAATTAATTTTTGACCGTTTACATTAGCCAGAATTTCTGTCTTACATAAATTATTATGCAATAAATGTCAGATGTAAACCTACCATTACTGTAGAACTTGCTATTAATATCTATCTATACGAAATTACCATGCCGAGAAATGGTTTTTCTCTAAATTGGTATAAAAATTATACCAAAAAAACCATAATTTAAAAAAATTAGGACATACGCTTTCATTGTAGAATTAGCTCCTAAAGATTGTCGGTTAAGAAGTGAAACACCCTTTATTACTAAATTTTAATCTCTTTTGAACTATGAAGTTTTTACAAATTGGAATATTAATATTAATATTAATATTAATATTAATATTAATATTAATATTAATATTAATATTAATATTAATATTAGTATTAATATTAATATTAATATTAATATTAATATTAATTAATCAATAAACAGTCAATAAATTATTATATTTGTTTTAGGTCGAACTGTAAATGCTTTTATAAATCAAAATGGTTTAGAAATTATAGCCGAACTGGAGGATAGTCTGGGTGAAAGCTTAGCCGGAATCTTTAAAAAATTATTAAATAATATTTTTGGAAAACTTCCACTCGACCTGTGGTACATGACTGATGAACAATATGATCAGTACAAAAAGGAATTAAAAGAAGCAGAGAAAAGTTAAAATTTACCACACAGAATTTAAAACTAGGGTATAAGGATTTAGAAATTTACAAAACCAAATCAAATGTGATATATATTTTTCATTGTTTTTATTTTTATGCAAAATATTAGTTATTTTTTTAATTTTTGTATAAGTTTATAATTAGTTTTTGTTAAGGCTTTAATAATAGTCTTATACCAAGTTAAAACTTAGAACTCTGTAACAAAACTTCATATTTCCATTTAGAGTTTAAAATTCAACGATTAGTATAGCTTATGTTTATAGGGTACTCTCATAGTGAAGTCATTCATTTTAATATCGTTTTCATTGTTACCAACATTTCACAATTTTATTATACAAAAAGACACAAAATCTAAAAATAATTGCTAAATTTTAAGCATACAGAGCATTTGTTTAATGTCCCCCAAATTAATGCACCAATTTTAGAGCAAAATTGACAGATAGAAATATCAAGATGACTGCTGAGCTCCATCTTGGGAAAAAAGTTAATGAAAAGGAGGGGTCTTGTGACACATCATTTTTAAGCTCCTGAAAGAGTATTTGATAACCTAGAATATAAAGTCAATATCTTTACCTATTACAAGATAGCGGTACTTTAAAAGTTTCCTAAATATTTTATTTGGATGGTCTTAAGGCTTTTTAAAAGATCTTTTTTATGGTGATGCTGTTAATAATATACAAAGTGGCACAAAAATATATTTTTTATTAAAGCACCCTGTGTAATATTTTACCATAAAAAAAATATTAAAAAGTTTTATTATTATTTATTAGGACTTTATATATTCTAGGATTATAAATTACTCGTCAGAAGCTTTAAAATTTTGTGTCCGAAACCCCTTTCTATTTATCTGTTTTTTTCAAAATAGCGCATAGCAACAATTTTATATCCCATAAGTTTTAATTGTTTTAAAAGATTCGATAGAAAAATACAAGTGGGGGAACATTACACAAAAATAATATAAACTATTGTACGAGCTATTTATCTGGTTTTTATTGGTATACTCAGTATCTATGGTAAACATTTTTTGATACAAACCATAATACAGTGGTTAAAAATATGAGGTCTTTAGTAAGGTTTTAAAATTATATCTTTTGATCTAACTTTCTTATTTGGCAACTCTTATGGTAAGAACTTTTTGTAAAGTGGCTTCTCTTTATGACTTCTGCGCTGTTAATATTAATAACTTTACTTTGAGAACATCTTGTATACACATACATTTATTAGATGATTTACTTAGATTAAAATAAGTATGTTAATAATATCTATACCTATATAAAAAAAAACAAATTAAAAAATACTTAATAGTTTACTTATTTATATTAGAAATATATCCTTTCATTCTGGTATTATACAGTTTTATAAATGTATGTCTTTTTTTTCACTTTAAATAATCACAGCCCTACAAAAAAGTTGGTGGTCCGAAAAACTATCTTTATGTTTTTGGGGTCGCTGAATCCGAATAGGGGTCGGTTTAACCACATCGGGTCATGGTCAAGGTCATTTCAAGGTCAAATTCATCGAAAATAGACCACAAATATGGTATCTTTAGGTTTTTGGGGTCGCTGAATCCAAATCCGGAGTGAGTTTGACCCCATCAGGTCATGGTCCTGGGCATATTATGGTTAAATCATAAAAATTCATTGAAATTAGACCACAAACGTGAGACTCTTATGTTTTTGAAGTCGCTTAAGCCGAATCTATGAGGGTAAATTTGGCTACGGATTCGGATTTAACGACGTCAAAAACCTCAGGATATCATGATTTTAGGGCATTTACAATAACTTCTGATAATTTGACCTTGATATGACCTTGATCTTAACCTGATAGGGTCAATTTAACCACGGATTCGGATTTAGCGATTCCAAAAACATAAAAATACCAGGATTGTGGTCCCTTTTCTATAAATTTTGATGATTTAACCTTGAAAATACCTTGACCCTGACCTGATGAAGTCAAACCCAGCCCAGATTCGGATTCAGCGACCCCAAAAATAAAAAGATACCATGGTCTAGGCCTTTGGACCTTTTTTATATTTTTAAAATATACTTAATTTTGACAAGTGGACGTTTTCAGTAAAGAAAACATTTTTAAAGACTCTACCAACAAGTGAAGATATCCGATAGGTTGGATAACGCCGCCCATCTGGGTTGAACAGGGCCGCCCACCAATTAAGATATTTTTACTATATAATAAAAAAATTTAAAATTAAGTAAACCATATTACTTGATACCTAATATTTATTATAAATCCTAAATATTAATTTTTTTCTAAATAATAAAATTATGGACATAAAGGTAAAACTCAACATAAAAAAATAAAATATTTTTAACATTTAAAAAGGGAACCTCCTCTACTAAGATCGTACATTCTTTATTTCCAATTTCGCCATTTTAGTTTTGTCTCTAATTTTTCTTACAAGAAAAAGAGCAAAAAGAACTCTTCTTTTTTTTAATGAAGCAATATTTTTTAATAAGTTAATAAAATACACAGAAGAAAAAAGCCATCCATTTAACCCCTTGAAAGGGGTTGAAAAAAAGTAACTAATGTGTTTTATTAATTTTTTTTTTAAACGGTTGGAGATAGAGAAAAAAGTTTTTTACGAAAATTGTAGAGCTGAAAATTCTACATCAAAATGGTCCTTTTCCCCAGATTACATTAGGGTAGCTAAAAGTTCAGGGATAATAATTTTAATTTAGAAAAATCATAACTATTTAACAAATTTATGTATTTGCATTTTTTCTTTTTCATAGTTAACTCTAAAGTGACTATAAACAAAGAATAAAGTAGATTTTGTTTAAACCCTCACAAAAGGGGTTGAAAAAATAAATTAAGTGTTTTCTTGGAATAACTTTAAAGAGAAAAAAAACCGTTTTAAAATAATTCCAGTAAAACACATTAATTGTTTTATTTTCAACCCCTCTCCGGGGAGTTAAAAAAATCTTTTCTACAATTTGTTCGTAGACACTCTAAGGGTAATTATGTCAAAAATAAATGCAAATACATGAATTTCTTAAATAGTGTGATTTTTTTATTGAGACCTCAAGTTTTAGCACCCTAATGTCATCCGGGGAAAAAATCAGTGGCGTTGCGTGACCAAAATTAGGCGTAGGCGAAGTTATCCGCGAGGCCCCCCAGACGCGAGGCCCTAGGCGACCGCCTACGTCTAGCTGTGCTACTGGAAAAAAGATCGAGACCATTTTTATGTAAAATTTTTAGTTTTACAACTTTTGTTAAGATATTTTTTCTTGCTCCAACCGTCTTAAAGTAATTGCAAGAAAACACTTTTTCTTTCAACTCTTTTCCGGAGGTGTTGAATTTTTTTATATATTTTTGTTTGTAGTCACTTTAAAGTAACGTCAATGTCAAAAATTCATTAACTCCCTAAAATTGTTTTGATCGTCTATTTAATTGGACTACCATATGTCTCTTAGATTTCATTTTTAAAAAGAAATGAGTTCTGATTTGCTAGTTGTCAAATTTGTATTATCAAAAAATTTATTGTGGTAATATGGTCACATTTTTGATAAGGATAAATTAAATAGGCCATAAAACTTAGATTTTTGTTAAGAAATTCGGGTTCTATGTAGTCCGATCTATAAAAAAATAATAATAATAACAAAATAAAAACATTGATGTAATATGTAAATTTTATTTTTTAAAGGTAAAGAAAAAAACATATACCAAACAGGAGTTATTTTCTTATGTGGTAAATTTAAAACCAGACATTTAGGTATTCTGTGACGTATTCGGGTGAAACTTAGTATACAAAAAATAATAATTTAAATTAAAATAGCCTTCACCATTATGCCCAGAATAAAAGACAAAAGAATGAATCAAAGAATGAGTTTAAAATAGTTAAATAATCGAAGGTAAGGATTGAAAATACTGGTCGCTGATATTGGATGGAACGATCCAGATGTGCGCCATATTATTTTTATTTAATATACATAGGAGGGAAAAATTTGATGAATTAGCTAGTTAAACTTAGATAAGATTATTTCAAGATAATTTACGGCAGACAGGGCCGGCCCGAGGGGTGAGCCGGTGAGGCGACCGCCTGAGGCGGCATGTTTACAGCTGCAGCAAAATGATCCTCTTTAATATAAACTTGGTTTAAAAAAAATAGTGGAATTTAAAAGTGAGACCCACCTCAAAAATATGTGTGATGGAGGAAAGAAGATTAATGGGATGTGAATAAAGTCTGTATAATTGTGGAAAAAAATTAAATAAATAATGGTGAGGCCATTTTTTGCTTTTCAAAAATTTGAAACCTCAAATTTTATTTCCTTGTAGTAGGGGCGGCAAAATTGTAGCCGCCGGGCGGCACTTTCTATTGTTCCGGCCCTGACGGTAGATTTATTCTAACCGGCTACTACACCAATGATTTTAAAAATAATATAAAATCATTGTACTACACTAATAAATTTATTATGGTCTTCTTTTTGTTGTTAAGTTAACATCACATGTATATGCATTTTTTCAGATCAACACCGTTTACAAAAAAATTTATATTTTTTAAAAATATTTTTAATTTTTCCTAAACTACTCTTTTAGGTGTTTTATTATAGTGCAAAAAATAATCTTAAAATTAAAAATTTTAATAAATTAAAAAGTTAATTACAACATTATGGATTTATTTCCGATTTGTTGGCCTCACAAACTAGTGGATTGACCAAAAATATTATATATAAGTCACAGGATTTTGTTTACGAAAAAAATATTCTTTAAAGTTTTGGGTAAACCTTATTCTCTTTTGCTTATTGTTTAGTCATATACCTTTTCCATCACGGCGGATAAGTGTTTCATACTTCGCACTCTCCGTTGACACCCATGCAGGCCCGACGAGAGGATGTTGAAGGCGGTACAAATACCGGGGCCCTAGCTTAAAGGAGGCCCGCGAGGTAGGCTACATATTATTTTTTACAAATATTTTAGAGAAAAAGTTATAGGATCTGGGTAATTTTTCAGTTAACATAATAAGTTTAGAATTGGACGCCGCACTTTACAAATAAAAAAAGTGTCGTTGGACTCAAAGATTTTCGATTTATTTTTGCCTCTAAAATAGACAAGAAATCATGGTCAAGAATTGAACTATAAGATCACAATTTTTTTAGCCCTAAGAAAACTCAGTTTTGACGGCTTTTCCCAACAGGGACAAAGGAGCTAAACTGACCATCGGCATAGTGATCAGAAGGCAAAACTACAAGGAAACCCTTATATTACAACACTGGGTTGGATATTTTTTTTTAGAAACTGGTGTTGTTTTAATCTTTTCATTGTTGTTTTCTTCTTTTCCTTTTCTTTACTTTATTAAGTT
Source organism: Listronotus bonariensis (assembly GCA_014170235.1). NCBI lineage: Eukaryota > Metazoa > Arthropoda > Insecta > Coleoptera > Curculionidae > Listronotus > Listronotus bonariensis. The sequence continues at coordinate 333,955 of JACEGR010000180.1, read as the reverse complement.
TTTAGGAAAATTCTGGCCACCGTATTATTTTCAGCAATACTTGCTTACGAGAACTAAAGCACTGACCCAAACATTGGATATACGTTTTTTGTTGTATTTTTACCTCCTAAAAACGAATCCGTGTGGTTTTGCGCCAGCACCCACCAGTCTTCAGAATGAATTGTAGAAAATTAATAAAATCGGGGAATTTTTCCGGGATTCCATTGGGTTCCCGAGACTAACAAAAGTAGATGATACCCTTATCTCTTAGTATGCAGTTAAATTGTTTTATATATACAGGGTGTAACAGAATGTTGTTAAAAAAATTTAAGAGGAGATTTGGCAATGTAATTCGCGACAACTGAAGAAATATGTCAAACAAAACAATCTTACGCCACTGTCTAAATAAATTTGTTTAAAATTTTTTAGATTAACCAAACAAAAATACACCTTTTTCGTCTCCTATTTTTTTTTTGTATGTTGTTTTGGTTTAATAGAAAAAAATGAAATCCACCTAATTGCATATTTTTAGACAATAAAAGAAGCATTGCAGTGGCGGCTCATCAGAGGAGGCAAGGGAGGCTTAGCCTCCCCATAAATTTAACCATAAATGCGGCAATACAAAATTTTTGTTTGCATTTATGTAAATATTACGTATTTTGCCGGTAATTCAAAAAATTACCGGCCTTTTCTGTGTTTATATAGTCATGACATTAGCTTTCCCTGTTCTCCCATGCACGAGCAGCCACTAAAGCATTGAGGGAACTTTTTTTTTTAATTAGGTTTTATAAATTTTTATTAGCAGTCATGTAACAACAACAATAAATACCTATTTAAACAAGGTTCTAGTCTAACAGTTGTGAGTGAACAGATGTCTTCGCCAGCTATTTCTTTGGCTTTTATTTTTATGGTTCTTCCAAGATATATTAACAAATCATCAAAACAATTCAACTGGACATTGAGACCCTATGTATGCTTATTCCAAAAACAACTCCATGCATCTTGGAAAAGGTAAGAGATACCGAGTCAGTTAAATAAGAACAAATTTAAGGTTTTGTGTGTTTTAAAATTCCGAATATTTCCGGAGATATCCGAGCACCAAAAAATTAAAAATTTGTTTTAAATTTTTCCTGGTCTTATTTAAAATCACATTTTAAAATTAATTGCACTTTTGCATTGCCACTTTTTCTACCCTAATCAATGGTGGTAGTTTATTTGAAATGCGAAATTTGGTTTCGTTGTTATGCTGCTTTGTATTATTTATGTTGACAATGATGCCTAATATATTTTTTAATTCAATGCCTAATCAGGTAGTTTTTGTAAATGTTTTTCGCCATTTTGGATCTAGATACCCATTTTTACATATAGACTATAGGCGTGTTTGGTATAAAAAAGTTGGTGTTTGGCATTTAATCCTCGTTATAACTAGTTTTAACTTAACTATACTATTCTCGAGTTAAGTTAAGTATATTTCATTAAATCCCTAATTCTTGTCGAAAAAGTCAGGACCACTCGTTCGAACAAGTAAAGAGAACAAAAAACCCAAATATGCAGAAATTTAATTTCTTTGTTTATAGATCAAAGCATAAAATCCTTTTGAAATTTTTGACGTTTCTGACTTAACTCAGTTAAACGCGTTTGGCATCAAAACTTTTTTAAACCTTTTTTAATTCATTTCTTCTTTTTGTCCTCCACTACAATCCATTACACTACACTTTTCGCCTTGACAAAAAAACCTATAATTTTTGATACAAATATTGTAATAAAACGCTATAGGGTTTTTTGTTATATTGCGGATGTTAATTCTTATAGAGTGTGTCTACGTAAGTTGGCGTCATATGGAAAACTTTTCTAATATTGATTTTACGAAAAAAGTTATTCCTCGTAAAAAGTTCTGCATGGTCCGAAACCTAAAATTTAATAATCAAATTGTGTCAGTCATCTTCGAGGTTTGGCCAAAAATGTAATTTTTGCATAAGAGTAAAGTACCTGCATTTTTGATAATATCGCAATTTGTTATAAAGAAAAGATGTTTAGAATTAAAAGGTACTTTTGAATATAACATTTTATTTCCAAAAAAATTTTGGTTGAACTTTTTTTTCTGCCAATATTTGAAAAATTTAGGTTTTTACATTAGTGCATTGTACTGTACATTCTTCTTGTTTTGAAAAGAATAAATTTAAAAAGTTTATTTAAAACTGTCCTATGACATTTATAATTATGAAATGTAGTGACAAACCTAGGTTTTCACCATTATGGCTGAAAAAAAATCAAAAATATATATTTTTTGCAAATAAACAAAATTGCATAATATGTAAAAATATTTTTAATTCTAAACATCTTTTCTTTATAACAGTTTTTGATATTAGCAAAAATACAGGTACTTTATTCTTAACCAAAAATTTCATTTTGGCCAAACCTCGTAAATAACTTATACTATTTGATATCTGATGGTTGCTTCCATAGGTTGCTTTTTAGGTTTTGGACCATGAAAAACTTTTTATAAAGATTTTTTCGTAAAACCAATATTAAAAATGTTTCCCATATGACGCCAACTTACGTAGACACACGGTATACTAACTAGATAACGCTCCATAATTTATATTTTCTTCTTGAACCTTAAAGCTTCTTTTAGTGATTTTATATTGTACCCATCATTTAAGTAAACAGTAAAAATTATTTCTACACAAAAAAGGATACATTAAAAAATTGATCTGACTATCTGTTTTTGTGATTTTAACCTATAAGTTTACTGTAACCAAAAAGTACGTTTAATTACATTCAGGATTACAACTTATCAGCTATAACCAAATCAGAAGTAAATAGTAGAGAAGGAATATCTGTTTTGTGCAACATATTTCCAAAGTGATTTTTTGCCATTATTACCGACTTACAGAATACCCAGCTTATTTTAAAAAATAATTTCTCTTTTTGAGATGATTTGTATATTGTGCCTTTAGATTATTCTACAGGGTGTTTTAAAATTTGGGTCCAAATGCAACATTTCGTTTGTCCCTGTAAAACAACAAATTCCATTAAACTTTTTACATACTCCATATTAAGTAAATAAACATTTTAATTAAAGGGGCTACAACTGAAGCACGAGATATTTGAAATCGGTCAAAAAACCAAGAAGTAATTTAAGATTAAATTTAAGCAACATTTTGTTTGACTGTTTTTTTTTTGTCCAAGAGTGTATCTTGACATTTACAAAATTTGGTATTTGTAAGGTATTGGACCTAAAGAATTTAACAGTGATGTCAGCACCATTGCCATACTTCCTAGTTTTGTGCTACGAGTATTTTTTTATGGAATGGCGATAAATTAGGCAGGATAAACTTAATAAGTTTCCAAAATTTCATGTTTACCAGTTGCTAAGATATGACAAAACCACATTTTCGTTAAAACGCTTAAGCTGCATTTACAAAATTCGGTATTAGGTTCCTGGGCAAGCAGAATTAACCAGTAATATCAGAATTGCTGTCAGATTTTGCAGTTTTGCGGTAATTATTTTTTTATTTAAAATAGAATGTTCAACGTATTTTAATTGCAATAAGATGGAAATATCAACTTAGTAAAATTCCTAATTCCTTAAATTCAATCTTTACCATTAGCCGAGATATGATACTAGAGCATTTTCAGAAAAATCTGGGAAAAATGTTGATACCACTGTTTATTTAGGCGTGCTTTGTAAAAGCTATGGCGGTTGACACCATGTTTAGGCGTAACGCATTTTTGGCCGAAGTTGTAATGGGTTATATCTAAGTAACTAATCAGCACAAAATTTTAAAAATTTGTGGAACATACTAAATTTGAGGGGGCTAGTATTAACGTGTACAATCTCCAAAATTGGTTTTTAAGTTATCTCCAATTAACAATGAACAAAATACCTATACAGTGTGAATGTAAAAGGTCTTTACAAAATGCTACTACAAATTCTTTGGGCCAAAATACAACGATATAATGCAATTTATCTTAGTCAAAGGTGGATGGCACCTTCTATCTCGCAAACCAGCAATCTTTTGACAAAGATAAATTGCATTAGATCGTTGTATTTTGGCCCAAAGAATTTGTGGTAGCCCAGGCGTCGAGTTTCTCTCTTTCCCCGCATGAATTTTGGAAGAGTCCCCAGCTCGGTTTCACTGAGATGAGAATCGTCCCCATTCCTGAATTTAAGGTGTTCGAGGGGTTAAATTTAACATCATAATCGTGATCAGCGACCTAAAAAACTGCCGCCTACCTGACTTGGGCTAGTTCTGAACCTTATTTACAAGTTCTTAATTTTGCCAATGAGCGTCTGAAAAAAAAACATTTCTTAAATACATTTTTGGCTGCAGGCATACAACTTTCTGTAAGCCTGTTTTTATAAGGTAAAAATTAGGTACATATTTTACGAAAAATTTTGGGAAGCGAATGCAAAAACCGCATTCCGATCGGTCCTCTCATGAAAACTTCCGGACATTTGGTCTTTTAAGTGTTTCATTACCTTGACTTATTATAGAACGCACAAGAACGTTGCGATTTTGTGAACACACATAATAAAAAAATCAAAACGTATCAACATGTATCAGAAATTATTAAAATAGATTATTTTAAAGTTTTGTACAGGTTTCCTACTCTTGCTCATGGTCAGGCTGGAGGGAATTTATCGCTTTTTAAAGGTATTTTTATGGCTTTTGCTCTGAGAAATTCTTCAGTATAATTCCTCCACTTGTGGCCCCCAACAGAGAAACTCGCGGTGCCGCATGTATATCGAACCCATGGTACGTTAGTATTTAGGCTTTCAGCCTTCGTAGATTTAAGGATAAAATAATAATAAAAGTAATTTAACATAAAAACTATATGCTTGCATTATTATATAATTGGTGAACGCAACATCAGCGGCTGGTAATGGCAAAATGTTTCAAATTTTGTTTAGGTCTGCTTTTATAGGTTACTATCTTTTGCCCGCGGCTTCGCACGCGCTAAATTCGGAGTAAACAAAATCCGATTTCCTATACTGTAAGGATTTTGGATATTATTATATACATATAAACCTTACTCTTGAATCACTCTATCTATTTGAAAAAAATGCATCAAAATTTTAAATGTAACTATTTTCTTAAACACTCTGTATATGTTTTTTTGATAATATTATTAATATAAACCTTTCTCCTAAATCACTCCATCCATTAAAAAAACGTATTAAAATCCGTTGAGTAATATTGAATTTTATATGTAAACTATTTTTTCAACACTCAGTAAATGTTTTTTTTCTTATATTAATATACATATAAACCTTTTTCTTGGATCACTCTATCTATTAAAAAACCGTATTAAAATTCGTTAAGTAATATTGAATTTTAAATGTAAACTATTTTTTAAACACTCTGTATATGTTTTTTTTATATTATTATACATAAAAACCTTCTTTTTGAATCAGTCTACCTATTAAATAAACCGTATCAAAATCCGTTGAGGTAAAATGAAATTTTAAATGTAAACTATTTTTAAATACTCTGTATATGTTTTTTATATTATTATTCATATATACAGGGTGTCCCAACTCTATTTATACACCAAATAACTTCGCCCCTGTACAAGATACAAAAATATACTTGAATTAGAAAATGTTTATTCGGATACACTCTTTTTAGTGATAGTTCTAGTTATTATACAAGGTGTCTCAAAATCATGATTTTTATTGGCAAGTAGATTTTTTTAAATGGAACACCCTATATATTTTAACAAACTTTGACTGTATGAAAGTTCTACATCAAAAATATAAACCACACTATACATCAATTAGTGCTGATTGTTGAAATATTAGCATTATGTTGATATACTCACTACCAATTAAAAGTGAAAAAATAAAGTAATTTTTTGGTTTTAATTATTTTTAAATAATTCTGTCACTGTCATAGTGACAAATAATATAATAACGAAATGGATTACCTTCCATTGTAAGAAGTACTAATAGGTATGTCAAAAATTTAGTTTATTTTGGACACCTGTTTACTGAATTGCATTAAAAACAACATTACGTCAATTATAGCGGGTTTTTAAGTTAGGTTAGTAAGTATGTATGTAAAATAAACTAAATAGCGGACTTATTTATTAGTAGTTCTTACAATGTAAGGTTATTAATTGCATGTTATTATATGTTTTGTCATTTTGACAGTGGCAGACTTGGAATTGGAACAAAAAATTTGTATTTTTTTTCTTCACTTTTAGTCGTTAATAAGTATACAATACTGCTAATATCTCAAAAACCAGCAATAATTGGCGTATAGAATGTTATATATTTTTGATGCAGAATTTATTATAAAGTCAGAATTTCTGAAAATAGATGGGGTATTCCATTTAAAAAAACCAACTTGACAATGAAAATTATGTTTTTGAGATGCCTTGTATATTAACCAGTACTGTCAGGAAAAAAGTGTATTCAAATAAACATTTTTTATCTTAACTTTTTTTTGTATCTTGTACAGGGGCGAAGTAATTTGCTGTATAAATAGAGTTAGGACACCCTGTATATACATTTCTCTTGAATCTTTCTATCTATAAAAAAACCGCATTAAAATCCGTTGAGTATATTAACGTCAATATCAAATTTTGAATGTAAACTATTTTTAAACACTCTGTATTTTTTTTTTGGTATTATTATACATATAAACCTTCCTCTTAAAACACTCTATTAATTAAAAAAGCATTAAAATTCGTTGAGTAATATCGAATTTTAAATGTAAACTTTTTTTTAAACACTCTGTATATGTTATTTTGGATATTATAATACATGTGAATCTTTTTCTTTAATAACTGTATCTATTTTAAAAAACCGCATTAAAATCCCTTAAGAATAGTACGTCAATATCGAATTTTATTTATAGTTTATCCAAAATAATTAATATCTGAACTTTTGTTTAAATCTTAGTAAAATATAGCCTATAACACTCCTGAATAGTGTAGCTTTCTGATTGTGAAAGAATTGTTATGATAGGTTTAGTACTTCCGAGGATTAGCGGCTACAAACCAACAAAGCCACAAACAAAGTTACAAACTTTACCTCTTTATATATTAGTTATTTAAGTTTTAGTGCCAATTTGTTAAAAAGTAAAAATAATTTACTGCTTTATTTTATAGACTGCAATAATCATTAAAAACAACTATATTTAACAATGGTACAGATTGACCCAGAAAAGCAGTCACCAGCCGCTATTAAAAATCAATCAAATTTTAAACAATATACATGTTATGACAAAGAAGAAAACCTGTGAGCAAAACTTTCTGTAACACCCGGTATAATCTGTTGCCGCGATTTTCCTTAAAATTGCCTTTGTTATAAAAACTTTGTTTTAACAAAAAGTTGTTTATTTCTGGTTTCTGTTTCAGTTAATACTAATGGTAAATCATTATTTAATAAGCAATTTAGTTAATGAAAGCGTTGCGTCCTAGGAATTGCGAAAATATTTATATTTACCTGGTTTGCCGGCTAACTCTCCTACCCAAATCATTCATAAAGTATGTCGTTTAGATTTAAAAACTCAAAATCATCACTGGTTTTATAACAGTTTGTTTTCATTATATCAGCGAAATATCCTTATTGCATAATTTACGTTGTAGGTACAATTTGATTGTGGGTACAATATTGTTATCCCTACCTACAAGAACGCCTTAAATTAACAAAATTCCCACAAATATTGGTTCCCCTTCTTTGAAAAACCCCACATATAAACCTAGCAATTGCTTTCTCTGAAATTCTGCATGTAACATGAAGTGCGATAATTCTTTTAACGTAACTACCTAGATTCTTGTAGGCTACACACCGCTTTAGTTATACTTTCCTCTTTTCTGAGTTTTTTGCAAAACAACATTTTAAAGCAACATTTATTTTAAACTCGTAATTGAAAATGGACTTTACAGTTTTTTATTTAATTTTGTGTTTATGGTTAAGACAAGACGTGACAGCTCAGGAAACGCAAAAGAGGAGAGCAACAAAAACACTACAAAATTGGAAACGCGTGAGTAGATATAATGTATTCATTGATTAAATAATAACTCTTTTTCCAAATTACGTAATTAACTAGTAAAAATAGTATGCTATTAAAGATATTTAACTTTAATTATAAAATATATATAAATAGAAGTCAAGTTCATGAAATAAATACATGTTCGTTTTTTTTTTCAAATATATGTTTTATTGCTTTTTGTTGTTTAATAAGAGGTTAATTTTTTTAATTAAATTAAACAATCTTAGATACAATACCACTTTCATTTATTGCAATAAGAACATAGGTATCTTTTTTTTTTAGAAATGCTTAAATCTACTCAATTCATTTGATAGAACATTTATTACCAAAACAGGACGTTACTTTTTAAACTTTTAAAAATGTGTTTGTATTTATTTTGCAAACAACTTATATAATATTAAAATCGACGAAGAAATAAACTGTCCTAAGAAAAATACGCTAAACAATATTGTCGGTAGATATTATGGATACTTTGTTATACCTCTTCTATAATTTAGGCCAACTTTTATTATAAAAATTTAAATTTAATAAAATAATAACCATAGGCCATTTTTTATGGGTCTTTCAAAACAAAGAACCTACATAGTTGTTTAAGATTTCGTAGTCTTAAAATTGCGTAATATTATTAAAAAACTAATGAAATGATTTAGGATTTTTTATTTATAATTTTTAATAAGGTATTTAAAATTAATTATTCAATAAATATCCAACCGAATACGACCAACTTATACCTACTTGCAATGTTTACGAAAATGTAGGTAAGGCGTGTTTCATCTCACTTTCTTCAGTTTTGCTGTGACATTGACCCAGTGAAGGTTACATTATTATTATATAACGTAGTATTTGTTCTAAGAAAGTAGGATATTGGGTAAAAGCACAGTTTTAAGAACACATGGTGATTATTTATTTTTATAACAAATTAAACTGCAATAAATGCCAGGAGAATTTTTGTTTCTCCGAAATGCTTTAAAGTTACTTAATAGTACGAGATCCGAATAGGGGGCGACCTTTACCCATCTGTTTACCGAATAAAAACTGTTTTATATTAAAGACAGTATTTGAACAAAGGTATCGCCATAGGGTTGCTTAAAAAATTAGGTCAAGGTCATATTTAATTTAAAAAATAACTTCAAAATTTTTTACACACCTTGTATAATGGCAATTCCAATATTTTTAAACACGCACGTATGCTAGTTATTAAGTTTAAAATTAAATAAATTATCACAGCTTTATTTATAAAATAAAAAAAACAAAATGTACTAATATATAAGTACTGTCATGTACAAAAAAAAAAAAATTGACATTATACAGGGTCACTAAAAAATGTTAAAACTTACTTTTTTCAATTGGTCATAGCCTTGACCTATTTTTTTAGGCAACCCCATGACAATACTTTTGTTTGAATACTGTCTTTAATATGGAACAGTTTTCATCCGGTAAACAGATGGTTGAAGGTCGCTCTCTATTCGGATCTTAGACTATAACGAATTCTGTAATGGTCTGTGATTAACTGCTTTATTAAAGTCGTTAAATAATTATTATTAAACATAGATTATTTGTTATGTTAAAGATTAAATTTGTATTTTAAGAATAAAACACCCCTCTACAAAAAAAAGAATCCAAAGATGGAATATATATTATACAGGGTAGCCATTTAAAAACAAAACACAGCTAATTTTGGGACTCCAGGTCATTTAAGAAAAAATCGTCAATTTGTGATTTTAAGGAAAAACAGGATGATGCTCATTTCCAAAATATTAAATAGAAAGAGGAACCGAGTGATATAGCAGTTGTAATGTGACCACTCTTGCTAAAGGGTTGCAGTTTGGGGGTGAAAGTGACAAAAAATGTTTCCCCTAAAATTAAAAATAGATGTGTCCGAACGTTTTTCCTTAAATGACTTGGAGTGCCTAAAATTAGCCAGTAATGCAATAACAAAACAAGCGCTATTAGTTACCCAATCCGAAATGTTTATATAACGGTATGTGTGTTAGACTGTCTTCTTTCTTCTTTCCAAGCATTGCTTCTACACATATTATGTATATTTGACTGGCTGATCCTGTATGCGTTTGAATGCATTCTTTCTTTCTAAACACGAATTGGTGGTCAGAATTTGGCCCTTAGGTGACAATTTGCCTCAACCCTCAGAAACATGAAAAGAATCAGCAATTTGGACAGTTTTTTGGCGATTTTCTGAAAACTAAATTGTAACTACTAACTGGTTACAGATTCGTTCTCAGGCAGCAAAAATACCAAGAAAACCATACATCGCATGTGAATTTCAGGTTACTATTTTTATTCTTTATTTTTCTGATGATTTTTCAGTGATTTATTTAAAAATAAAACAGTGGTGCAGTATATATAGATATGTACAATGTACAGGTTAAAACTACTTAAAAACGGTTTATAACATCTTTAGGTACGATACATTTTTACCCCGTACAATGGTGTAATCTAATATCAAAGTACTATTTCAATTGACCAGTTGTCAAATACATTTTTATAGTAAAAACTGAAAAAAGTCATACATTAAATAATGAAAATGTTAAAGAAATTTTTTTCTGGTTTCCATGGTTAATATATCTTAACCTATACACTGCATTCCTATTAAAACGAGCAGTCCTCTATAATTCCTGTATTCATACACTTAAAAGTTATTTAGGCTAGGAGTAAAGTCCCGATTTCGGCAGGACAGTCCCGTTTTTAAAAAAGTGTCCCGCGGTGTTTCGTGTCCCGTCCGTATTTGAAAAATGTCCCTCTTTTTGGCAGACTGGAAATAAATGAATATATACAAAGGTTTTTTTGTTTGATTTCATAAACAATTTATCCTTTACCATTAAAGGGTTTTAACGAAGGTGTGGACTATTTTTGGCTCTTAAAAAATCCAAAAAAGACACTCTTTATCTAATTTCATGTTTTCCCATGATGATTCATATGATTAAAAATGTAGTTAGTTTAGGCTAGGGACACCCGGTATTTAGGAAAGCTTTTCGGGAACTACTAAATTAATTTTGAATAACTACAAACTTAAAAAAAAAAAGAATTTAAAACCCTTTAACATAATAAATCACTAGACGCTCTTTCCCATATGAACTTTTTGATATTTGTCTTGCTGGGGATAGGGGAAAAAGTAAATTATGACACAAAAATGTGTTCCCCTAAAAATAAAAATCGGCATATTTCAGAATTTTATAGGTTTACAAATATCCTAATTTTACGGGGTGCTCATTTAAATGAAAAGGACTGTATAGCTAATATGAAAAGTGACTTTAACGTAACCTTAAAAACTTGATGGATCATCTAAGATTTACTTCCCATTCGAACCCAAGACCTGATATTTGTACTAACAGCAATAGGATTTTTAAAATGTAAGCGAAATTAAGTTGATGCAGCTGAAGTTCTTAAGGTCGGTCCAAAAAAGTGGCGCCTGAGGCGGCTACAATTTTGGCGCCCAAAGCTAAAAAATCAAGATTGTCTTAATATGGCCAGTACTTTTTAAATAATATTTCACATAATGTAAATAAATGATATATAATTTAAATTAATAATACTGGAAATAGTTTTAAGTAATAAAGTTCATTTAAAATAACTTGTTTAATGCCACAGGGTGATATAAGTTTGCCTTATTACTTTTGACAAAATAAAAAGGCAGGCAAAACCTAAAATTTTTATTCTATAAGTTCAAATACCCTTTGGGCTGTACCTTGAAGACGGGTGGCTGAAAACTTTGAAAGGTAGTAATTTGTTTTTTGGAAAAGCACTTAAACAAGTCGATCTTTATTTTTAGCTGTTATTTTTCTGATAAATGCACCTATACAGGGTGGCCCAAAAAATAAGCTAAGAGCCTAAACACCATTTTAAAAGTACTGGCCATTATATATATATATATATATATATATTAATATATATATACATATATATATATATATATATATATATATATATATATATATATATATATATATATATATATACAGTGTGTCCCGCTTTTCATGAATACACCCTGATATCTCAGTTATGAATAACGCGATTTTCTTCAAATTTTGGTGGTGATTGTATGTTAGAGAAATGAAGTATTTGGCATAGTGAAAACTTTCATTCACCATTGGCGTGCGGTCTTGGTGGGTAAAAAGACTTGATTTTTTAGGAAAAGGATATTAGGGCTTATTCAAAAAAATTTTTCTGTCAGATTTAGAATCAGCATCCCCAAAAACCCCTTAATTCATATTTTCAAAATCTTAAGAACTGATTTTAGCAAACAAATAATTTTAAGTCACCTTTTTAATAAGTCCTTTATTTAAAACTGTGATATCAAAATTACTAATTGCATCATTTTAGATTTCTGTATTTTCAACATAACTACCTTCTAAAACAATACACTTTTCAACAATTCTTCTTAAACGTAAATTCACTTTTCTTAAAGTTTGGGGAGTAATTTCCTGGCACGCTTGCCTGATTCTAATGCAAAGTTCCTGTCTATTTCGCGGCCTAGTAGCATACACTTTATTCTTCAAGTATCCCCAGAGAAAAAAGTCACAAGGGGTAATATCCGGCGATCTGGGGGGCCATGGTTCTAACGGAGAATTTCTACCTATCCACTTCATAGGAAAGTTTACATTTAAAAAGTTCCTAACTATCAGAGAATTATGTGCAGGGGCACCATCTAATTGAAAGTATAAGTTTTGTCTCTGTGCTAGAGGTAATTCCATGAGAAAATCATAAAAATCACTTTGTAAAAAATGCAGGAAATGTTCTCCGTTCAGATTATCCAGGAAAAAGGTCCAACAAGGCGTTCGTTAAATATGCCACACCACACGTTAACTTTTTCACTGTATTGATTTTTACAGTTAATTACCCAGTTCGGATTTTCGGCGGCCCAAAACCTACAATTTTGACTAGACACCACACCGTTTGTAGTAAACGTTGCCTCGTCAGTAAACATTATGTTCTTTAGAAAATGTCTATCGTTAAGATAGTTACCTTGCAACCACAAACAAAATTCAAACCGCCGTTCAAAATCACCATTTAACAGAGTATGTAGAAATTTTGGTTTAAATGCCCTAATCCTATTACGTTTCAAACACCTCCATACTTTGTTTTTCGTTAAATTCAGAATCCTCGCCACTGATCTTAAACTACCATTTGGGTTGTTTCGAAATTCTGCTAAGATACGTTCGTCGTCTGGATAGTGTCTGTGATTTAAATTGTACCTCCTTGGTCTTGTCTTGAAAACCGATCCAGTTCTTGCGAACAATCTGTTAATTTTGGCAGCAGTATCGTGACTTATTGGTGCTCGGTCATGATGCCTGTCATTAAATATTTCACTAACCTGACGCGAAGATCTTTCATTATTACCAAATAAACGGATAATTTCTACTTTTTCTCCAATTGTTAGAATTACTCTTCGGTTTTGTGCCATTTTCGTAACAGTTAAGTAAGACTGCTTGACTTATTGACAATTCATATGAATTACTATATGTCAAACAAAAGCTTTTGTTTCAAAGCACTCTGCGATTAATTTGCTCAAAAACAGCACAGGCCATCATACCAACATTAACACAGCGCGCGTATCTTAGCAAAATTTCGAAAAACCTTTATTATAGTAGTTGCGAAGTATTGAATTCAAAGGAATGATATGGAGGCGTTTGAAACATAATAGAATTAGAACATTAAAACCAAAAAGTTAGGAATAAATAACCTCTTAAAAAAGTTACTTAAAATAAATATTTTTTTCTGTTAAAATCAACTCTTGAGATTTTGAAAATATGAATTAAAGGGTTTTTGGGGATGCTGATTCTAAATCTGACAGAAAAAATTTTTTGAATAAGCCCTAATATCCTTTTCCTAAAAATCAAGTCTTTTTACCCACCAAGACCGCACGCCAATGGTGAATGAAAGTTTTCACTATGCCAAATACTTCATTTCTCTAACATACAATCACCACCAAAATTTGAAGAAAATCGCGTTATTCATAACTGAGATATCAGGGTGTATTCATGAAAAGCGGGACACACTGTATATACATATATATATATATATATATATATATATATATATATATATATATATATATATATATATATATATATTATATGTATATTATTTTCACCTTTAAGTTTTTAAAATTATGTTTTTTTCATTGTAAAGATAGAAAAGTACCGCAGCTCTAATATAAACAACATACTCTACTTAAGTTGGCACCATATGGAAAACTTGTTATTATTAATTTTACGATAAAAGGTATTCCATATAAAAAGATTTACATGGTCTAAAACCTAAAATGTAATCATCAGGAACTATTTTTTGCAGTAGTATACGAGCTATGTCTAAAAATATTAATTCTGCTCAAGAGGAAAGTAACCGTATTTTTCATAATGCATAATTTTTGAAAGCAAAGCTGTTAAGGATTAAAAATAGTTTTTAAATATAAAAATTGGTAAACAAAATAAAGAGATAACTTTTTTGCGATAACTAGAGTTTTTGTTAGCTGTTATGACAGTTCCTAAGGTTTCTTAATATATTACTTACATTTTAAAATAATTATGCACTAATGAACAAATATACAATTTCACCCTTAACGCATAAAAATTAATTAAACAAGTTTTTTTTGAAAATAAATAAGTTGCATATTTAAATATTATTTTTAATCCTAAACATCTTTCCTTAATAAAAAATTTCGAGATTATGAAAATAAGAGTAGTTTCCTCTTGAACTAAATTTATATTTTTAAAATACCTCGTATACCACTGCAAAAAAATAATATCTTATGATTGAATATTCGGTTTTAGGCTATGCAGAACTTTTTATAAAGAATAATTTTTCGTAAAATTAATAATAAAAAGTTAAGCAAACTTATATATACAGGGTGATTCAAAAATCGATCACGAAAGTTAAAGGGGTGATTCTACTTGACATAATAAGGGCAGAGCTTCATATATTCTTTTTTCAAAATGTCATTTGTGTTCGAGTTACAAGCCGTCAAAGTTCAAGTTTTTATTTTTTGAATTGCCTGCTTACAGGAAAACCGATTTGACTAATACTTGATAGGCTAAGTCGTCTGCGCTTCATCATTTTAGTAACAATTCAAATTGATTGTGTGCTTCTAGAGGGCACTTTATCTAAATTGCCAATTGCTTTCTTGTTATAATTGTTTAGTGTTGACAGATACAGTAGTTTCTGGCATGTTTTCTGAAAGACTGATAGCAGCTTTTTAAACTATTCAATTTATAATCTAAAATAACTAATAATGGCTAATCACCAATATTCAAATATCAAATATTGTGATATCCATTTTTGTTATGGAAAAGCAAATGGTATTGTCAGAGTTGGCAAGAAGATATTATAGAGAGAGTTATCCGTAAAGAAATATCCCTCATGCTCAAACATTTTTCAGTGTGCACAAAAGGCTTGCGGAATGTGGTTCCTTTAAAAGTTATAATGAAAATAAGGGAAGACCTAGAACTGCTAGAAACGTGCAACAAGAAGAAAGAGTGCTTGAAATTATTAAAGATAATCCAGGTACTAGCACTAGAAAAATTGAGAATGTAGTACGGCTCTGTCAGGCTAGTTCATGGAGGGTACTAAGAGAAGAACAACTCTACCCGTTTCATTCACAAAAGGTGCAGGCTCTTTATGACGATGATCGGCCGAGAGCGGTTGAAAATGTGCAATCAGGTCCTAGCTAAGTATGAACACGATAATCGATTAATTGGTCTCATATTTACACTGACGAAGCTGGTTTTACTCGTGGTGGCATAACAAATCTACCCAACATCCACACATATGCTTACGAGAACCCAAACAATGTGGTATGGTATGGTGGATGGACCATTAACTGGTGACGTATACTTAGATTTTATCCAAAATCGTCTCCCATTGTATCTAGAAGATGTGCCATTGGAAGTGGCCAACATGTGGATTCTCCAAGATGGAGCTCCGCCCCACTTTAGTATACGTGTCCGGCAGTATTTAAATGCAACGTATCCTGAGCGATGGATAGGACGAATTGGATCATTGGCATAGGCAGCGAGGTCACCAGACCTTAATCCTATGAATTTTTTTCTTTTGGGGTCATTTGAAACAATTGGTGTACGATACTCCAGTAATCAATGTCGAGGATCTTCGCTTCAGGATAATCGAAAATGCCAAATTATAAAAAAACAGGAATTTTTCATCGAGTTGGGCGACATTTTTTGAAGAGTCTTAGGAAATGTATTGAAGAAAATGGGGGACATTTTGAGAATCTTTTTACTTTGTTTAGTACTGTTTCATTAATTTTTAGCAATTATTGTATATCGCAATAATCCATATATGAATATTTACTGACTAGCCATTATTAGTTATTTTAAATTTATAAATTAAATAGTTTAAAATGCGTATTTTATTTTACACTGACAGCTTTAGTATAATTTGATAGCTACTTACTTGGTAGCTGGTGGTAATGAAATGAGAAAAGTAAATTTACCACTTAAATTTTAAGGGTGATTTACGTCTAAACCGTTGGGTTTAGCGATGTAAATAAAAAGCACCTTTTTTAAAGGCTTGGCATCAGTCTTTCAGAAAACATGCAAAAAACTACTGTAGCTCTCAACACTAAAAAGTTATGACAAAAAAAACAATTTTCAATGTAGGTAAAGTGCCCTCTAGCGGCAAACAATCAATGTGAATTGTTACTAGAATGATGAAACGCAGATGATTTAGTCTAGGTTTTAAATATTAGTCAAATTGGTTTTTCTGTACGCAAGTAATTCAAAAAACAAAAATAAAAACTGGAATTTTGACGGCTTGCAACTCGAAAACGAATGACATTTTGAAAAAATATATATAAGCTCTACCCTTATTTTGTCAAGTAGAATCACCCCCTTAAGTTTCCTGATCGATTTTTGAATCACCCTGTATAAGCAAGCTGTTTTGGTCTTTCGGCCAGAATAGAATAACAAAACAAGTACTATTAGTCACGCATGTTTACATGCCGGTATTTAGTTAGATTGTCTCTTTTCTCCACATTGCCTATATGGTATACTTTATTTAGCTCAACCGGTATACAGGATGAAACAAAAGTCAAAGCTAATTTATTCATTATCCGTAAAACCTTTTATATTTTCATTTTTACAGGTATATACCCAGGCATAAACTTTATATTTTAAAAATATTTTACGTATACAGATTTGCTCACAAAAGCGTGACGAAATAAAGATATTTTTAATGAGACACCGTGTATTTCTTATATATATATATATATATATATATATATATATATATATATATATATATATATATATATATATATATATATATATATATATATATATATATATATTTCAATTTCTTTCCAATTTGATTCTTTCTTTGTTATTATTATTATATATAAGGGTTAACTCTTTATACTTAGGAAATATTGTAGTTTCTTTTAATTAAAAAATAGAAAAAATTTAGGTCATTTTCCATACCGCTAATATTTTCCTAATTTTAAATGTTATTAAAGTTGCCTAAGCAGGCAATTACCCAATAAATCAGATTTGTACATTTTATATAATAAAATGTATTTTGAATATACAGAGTGTCGAGGAAATAGTGGTAAGCTTAGAAAACTAGAACAATCGAAATTTTTTATTTTAAATGAACAACCCGTATTTTCTTTAATCATTGGTTTAACCCATTTAATACTTTTATATTTCTTTAAGGTTACCTCATACCAAAGTCAAGAGTTTGTAATCAACCAAATTTTTTGGCATATCTTGCACTCATATAAAAAAAAATCATGATTTTTAATTTTTATTGAGAAGTAAACTATATAGTAGAAACTATACTAAACGATACTAAAGTAGTGCGTAACGTCAAATAAAATATAAATATTAATTTTTTAAATGCAAATTTTAAAGGTTAACTACAATAAGTACTTACATAAATATTTACACTAATTATAAGTTTTATGTTCTTTTTATAACGAACATTTATGTTTGTTATGTATGATTTTCACACACTGAAAGTTATACCACAATAATAATTTTAAAAACTAGGATTTTTTGTATACATTGTATTAAATTGCTTGTCACCAGACGAGGGCTTGACTTATAGTTAAATCAATGGCGACGCCAGGTTTTTGGTTACGGGGTGGCCAAGAAGGGGCCCAGAATTTTAGGGGTCTCAAATGGTATTTCAGTAAATAGAGAGCAAAAAAGGTTCTTAGATCTATTAAAGTTATACATATTGTATCTCTGTGTACTTCCAACATTATCACTACAAAAAAAAACCTCTACACCCCTTCTAAACACAAAAACATAGTCCAAATCACTTTTTTCAACAAGTTTACTACCTCCCTTAATGTTTTTACAATACTACTTCTTACATTCTCCCCAACGTCGCCAATAAGTCAAACTGACCAAGCCAGCGAATGGATAAAAATTGTATTTTTTTTTATCTTTGGACAATCCACGAAGGCTAAAAGTTTAAATACTTAACGTACCGTGGGTGTTTTTTCCTTTTTATTAATAAAATTTTTTAACAACCCAGTTCAATATACTAGAATAACACCAAGAACAAGCACCATTTAGAAATGACGTTAACTATAAGCTCCATTGAGTTGGCCCCCTCTCCCAGTTAACATATTTTAAAACATTTAAATAATCTTGCACAGAAAATTAAAAATTCAACACATCAATTTACGAAAAATTATACGCAAGTTATGTAGGGGTCCACTTATCGCTAGCCCCTCCCCCAAATCAAAAATTTAAATTTTTTAGTGAATTTTAATAAAGCCGTTTTTTGCCTAATTTTGCACAAATAATTCTGATTTGATCTAATCTAATATAAACAACATTTTGACATAAAAATGATGTAGCGCCATAATCAAGATGGCGGATGGGCACGATCTTGGAAAAAATTTAATGGAAAGGCGGGTCTTGTGGTAAGTACATCATTTTTGAGCTCCCAGTGAGTACTTTAACCTCCGGCGGGCGCGTCAAATCAAGTTTCTACATAGCGGGCGCGTCGCGGTATTTACACCGCATTTCAACTTCTTTCAGTTTTAAATATTAATAGCGGGGAAAAATTGGTAAAATAAAAAACTGCTGTGCTTCCAAATGTTTTATTAATGAAAGTTAGTAAAAATCCATAAAAAAAAAGGTTTACAACAAAAAAAGGGTTTATTACAATTCCACAAAAAAAGGTTTACTAGAGTACCATCATTTCCCTGTTACACCTCCTTTTGTAGCATTATAATCCAAATTTGCTAATGGTTTGAGTGTATTCGTCAATTTCATTTGTGCTATGCATGGTAGAAAAGGAGAATTACGGCTTTGTTTTTTTAGGGACTGTCGATATCAGGCACATGTCATCTTGGAAACCAAAATGGGTTGATTTTATTGGTCTGTTTTTGTTCGGTAGAAATTCGAGGTAGCTCCTTTTTATTCCTTCTTCAGGGTACCGAGTAAAGTAAGTCCTTTCTTTAGTAAATATTCTGCTAGTGGACAGCTAGTGTAATAATTGTCTGTGGTAGATTTCTTTTTGTATTTTCTATGAGTTACCCACCCCTAATCTTTTAACAATATCATCCAGCTTTGTTGGAATTTACGTATGGACCTGGAACTTGCTTTCCGCAATAAATTTCGAAGTTGTAAGTGTAAAATGTTTTGGCATCACAAAGTGCATACATTTTGATGCCATATTTAGCAGGTTTGTTAGGAATGTATTGGACAAAAGAACATCTCCCTCTAAAAGAATGTAACATCGTCGATTGTAACAAACTCACTCACATTTAAAAATTAATTGATACAGTTCCTAACAAACTCCTGGTGGAAATCACGGATAGAACTGGTTTGTCAGTTTTCTTCTATCCTCTCGTGTATGCACATTGTCAAATCTAAGTGCACGAAGAAGAAATAGAAAACGCTTGTAACTAAAGTGCTCGTAAAAGAATTATTCCTGTTTCTTGATCCCACAACTCCAAGCAGTTTGTATGATTTCCCTTTTATTCCGATGAAAAACAGTGCCCCCAATAGAGCTTTGATTTCTGTTTTTGTAGTATCTTTGCAATCCCTGGGTCTTGAATATTCAACATCATTTTTTTTAATATAGATATTGGTATTCGTCACAATGTCGTCAATCATCTGGTCAGTTATAAATAAATTGAAGGCATCAAGTTCCTTATGAATATTAAAGCTCTTTTAAATATCTTTCCAGCTGTATTACTGATAATATACAGGCAGGACAATTTTTTTGTTTTTAATGAAGCACCCTGTATATTTAATAACCACTAAAAGAATCTTTAAAAATGCTTTAAGACAATAGCATATTAGTAGTACTATTAACTTTATTAGTTTTGAAAAAGATTGTCAGAAATCTAGGTAATTTTTAAAGTACCGCCACCTTGTAATAGGTGAAGATATTGACTTTAGAATATCTTTTAAAATGTTATGCTACAGGACCCCTCTTTCTATTTTTTTTTTCCGATGTATGTCCCGGTTTCAGTTCAGAATACGTTTTTTTGTGTGCCTGTGATATTAAAGCTACTGTAATTTCTACTAAAAAGTCCATAGACACCAAGATATAAAAAGCAAAAATAAAAATGAAACAACTATTTCCCCTAAAATAAATAAGCAGTCATGTATTATTCAAAAGTAGAGCTTTATAAGTGCCTTATTACATTAAATAAGTGTACCGACTTTTATTCAAATCGGTTAAAAGGTTTAAAAAATACCCACTTTCTTTAAAAACTTTAACGCCCTGTATCTCAGAAATGAAGCGAGTTCGGACATATGTTTATAAAAACTTTTTTCATACATAAGATATAAGAAATTACCCACATAAGTTTTGTACCGTAGCAAGAAAACACCCTGTATATGTATTTTGCGCATTTGGGGATATATTTGAACGTTCTATAGAAGCATTAGTTTTTTGTAAGTTAGAAAAAAAACTTAACCCTGGGAACATATTATAAATTGCTTAATTTGCTTATGGCAGAGTTGGGTCGTATTCGAATACTCAGTATTCTGAATAGTATTCAGAATACATTTTGCCGGTATTCGAATAGTATTCGAATACATTTGTGTGTTTGGTATTTGGTATTCGGCAGAATACTATTTTGCTCAGTATTCGGGATTCTGTATTCGAATACTTTAGAAGTATTCGACGAATATTTTTTTGAGTATTCGAATACCGGCGTTCCGAGTATTCAAATACCGAAAAGTGTAAGCAGTATCCGAATACTAAAATTGTCATGATTTGAATAATAAAAGGGAAGCAAAATAGAAAAAAAAGAGGTAAGGACCTTTTTTTTGCTCTTCAATTTTGTCAGAGGTTTTGTTTAGTAGTATTCGAATCTTTTCGTTTCCAGTATTCGAATACTTTCTTTTTCCGCTATTCGTATTCGCATTTGAATACCGATTTTCAGTATTCTGCCCAACTCTGGCTTATGGGTTGATCTGGAACTTATTTTATTTAAATAATATAAAGAATGTTGTACAAAATTTGGTAATGCAAAATATTTGTGTCACCAAAAATCGTTATACAACCAGGTTTATAATTACAAATTTTCCTAAATCAATTACAGAGAAAGCTTAAATAAATAAATTAAATACACGAATTGAACTTTAACGCTTTTAGCACTGTTTCATTGATATAAAGCTTGTGTCTCTTAACAATTGTGGAAAAACTGTATTACGTTTTTTTTTATTTTATAAAAAAACGGACGTTACCTATTTTTCAGCCATACCCTAATATTTTTATCGTTATTTGCTGTGTTAAAATTAAGTTTTATCAATCAAAAATTTTGTTTACGAGAATTTAAAAGCTTTTAACACTCTTACCCTTTTTATAAAGGTAACTTTTATTTAAAAAGCTTTTTGAAGTTTTAAAGACAATATAGTTTTTAATTTTTCGCACTAGTTTAAAGAACCAATATAAAAATTATATTTTTTCTCTAAATTTAGTTTTTTATTTTTATTTTATATTTAAATTAATCTTAAGGTGTTTAATAAAATCTACATTTTTTTAAATAATGCTTTTATGATACAAAAGAAAATTAATTTTGTGATTTCTTACTAATCTATCTAAAATAAAACTTAGTTTTTGGTAGTAAACTTTTCTCTATGAATATTTTCAGTTTCGGGCGATAATAGAAACTAGAATTTTGGAGAAAAAGCATATATTGATTCATACATATTTTTTTATAATATGCTCTGGAAAATTTACCATACATTCACTAATTAGATGAAGCTCCTTTTATAAAATAAATATATTTTAATATGCTTTATAAGCTTGCTACATACTTAGGTAATATCAAATTTAAAAGCCAAAAACCCCAATATTAAATGTAGATTTTTTGTAAGAATCATGAGTCAACAAAATGTCCCACATTTTAAAAGCATTCAAAAAATGTAACCTGCTACAGACACAGACAATGCAGAATGTTTAATGCCTGCAAGAAATGTCGTGTCCTCAATTTGACTCTCTCTTACATAAATAACGCGTGACTATTACATAAGGTTATGTTCTGGCTTGGAAATATGTATAATTTTAGTAGATGGGACGAACATATTGCAAGTTTATTCTTAATGTGTCATTAATTTATTTATACATTAATTGATAAGTGCGTCGTAAATATGTGCCATATTTTTCTAGTTACTCTAGTTAGGTATACACTACGTTGATGGTGGCGCTTTGGTATTTAAAATTATCACACAACCATCAATTTTAGGCGAAGAACCAATTCTAAAACGGTTTTTACCAATTTGTTAGGTTGACTTTTAAACAATATAATATACGTCAAA
The DNA here is from genome assembly GCA_014170235.1 of Listronotus bonariensis. Lineage (NCBI taxonomy): Eukaryota > Metazoa > Arthropoda > Insecta > Coleoptera > Curculionidae > Listronotus > Listronotus bonariensis. Next base: position 311,199 of record JACEGR010000180.1, on the reverse strand, counting down.
GTTGTAACCAATTATTATCGCGGTTTTAATTGGTTGAACGCCTCAAATTGATGAATATTGCAACACAGTCATTCAGTGATAAAAATTGGTATCTACAGGATCTATTTTGATCCATTTTCACATTTTTGTAGATTTTGGTGCCCCTGTTCAAAACATAAAAAATTTCTTAATGTGAATCTTGTTTTTTTAAGAAGCAAAAGCAGTTGCCATACACGGCTTTCTTGAACATTTAAATTTTTTGTCCATTTGTCCCATTGTAAAGTACTTCCGTGGACATCATACCGTGGATCCAAAATGGGAAAAAATATCTACAATAGTTGCAGAAATTATAATTTTTTTGTTTTTGTCTCGGCTAGAAACAAGAATTTCTTAAAACAATGCATTAAAGTTAAGCAAATACCTACAGTGTGTCCACATAAGTTGGCTGCATAAGGGAAACTTTTTTATTATTAGTTTTACGAAAAAAGTTATCCCTTATAAAAAGCTCTGCATGGTCCAAAACCTAAAATGCAATCATCACTAATCAAATTATGTCAGTCATGTAAGAGGTTTGGCCAAAAATGTAATTTTTGCTTAAAAGTAAAGTACTTGTTTTTTTTTGCTGGTATCGCAAGTTGTTATAATAAAATGATGTTTAGAATTAAAAATAACTTTCAAATATGCAATTTTGTTCCTTTCAAAAAAAAAAAATGTTTGATTTTTTACTGCGAAAATCGAGAAACTTTAAGTTTGTACATTAGTGTACTATATTTCATGATTATAAATATCATTAGACAGTGTTAAATAAACTTTTTAAATTAATTGATATTAAAACAAGAAGAATCTATAATGCACTAATGTACAAACTTAAATTTTCTCGAGTTTTCACAAAAATATATATATATATATATATATTTTTTAAATGAACAATTTTTCAATTCTGAACATCTTTTCTTAATAAAAATTTGCAATATTATCAAAAATACAGGTACTTTACTCTTGAGCAAAAATTACATTTTTGACCTCGTACATGACTGACACAATTTGATATCTGATTATTGCATTTTGGGTTTTGAACCATGCAGAACTTTAATAGAAAATTACTTTTTTCGTAAAACTAATAATAAAAAGTTTCCCATATGCCGCCAACATACGTAGACACACTGTATATTGGGCATCATTATCTAAAAACCTAAATGAAACCAGGAATAGTTACCAGCTAGAGGTACGCGTAGTTTTTTATGAAGCCGCAAATTGTAAGTTCTTGGATATTTACACCATTTAGACTTGACCTGCAGATAGAAAAACAAATCCGGCTTTGCACGTTTTGCTTCATTGCAGATTTTATAACGAAATCCACGATGACAACCACTAAAACACTTAGCACACATTTTTGGACTATCTATTTTTGTATTTTTATTGCATTTATTTAATAAATCCTACAAAAAATATTTTAACACTACAATATTAACTGAAACAACAGCAAACAAAACTTGACCATGAAATGTCATTTTGTACTAAGATAGCTCAAAAATATATCGATAAGGGCACTAACAACGTTGCCATGTCACTTAATTTTCAAAGCCAATAGGGAGATAAGAGTTGTTATACTCCAAGTCATTAAAAAAATGCACACATGCGACTTGTAAGTTGGTAAGCGATCGATCGGGCTGATTAAATTTTGATTTAATTTTGGTTTAAAAATATAAGTTTTCTGTGAAGTATGGGTTGATATTTTGGATCTGGCTAAACGACCGTCGGCGGCATTGTTGAATTATAAGAAAAAAACCGTCCTCATGCGGCATTTTTAATAAACATCGATGAAAACCGACGAAAAACGTTTCTCAAATATTTTACAAGTATATAAGTTGGGTTTCAAAATGTATAAGAAATGTCATATATTGCAAGTAAAATATGAAGAGCATTTGGCAACATCAAAAAATGTGTCAAAGAGATATATTTTTAAATTCCTTAATTAAGCATATTAAAAAAAAGGTGTTACTAACCAGAACTAACCTGACGATGACTTCAGGCACGTTGAATTTAATTAAAAAATCCCTTACATATACAACCCAGATGCGTAAAGTTAAACAAAGAAGCCGTTGTTGCCAAATGTTCTAAATAGAAGAACTTTATAAAAATTTAAATTTTTGTTTTTTATAACAGCGCCATTATATTATGATTAGGAACAAATAGGAGATAACATGTAAGCCAAAGTATTTTTAAAAATCATAAAAACAGCAGAAAACCCTATACGGCACAATTACCTAAATTGGTATAAAAGATATTATAAAACAAAAATGATTATTACCTTACAATTTTAACACCCTATAGTTAAATAAGTAAGATGTTTAGAATGTTTAGAAAGAACATTTTAACACATTTTGGTTATATCGCTAAAAGTTATCCGATTAAAAATACCGATTTTTATTTTTGTAGAAAAGTGATTTTACTTACTACAATCTTTTTATATTAACAATGATACCAGGCGTTTAAAAACAAATGCGTAAGTCTCTGTTCGTTTTCAAATAAAAAAATATTTTTCTGGATTTATGGTGGGTTAAAAGTCAACCATTAGGGAGTTATCGCGGTACAAAGATACCAATTTTGATGATCAATACTCTGGGCACCCTATATTGAGAAAAGTATCAAGGGCTACTGACTTTTTAAACCAATGTAATACATTCTTTGTTTAGGTATTTTTCTTAAGTTATAGTGCCCAAAGTATAGTTTATTAAATAAAAAGTGAAAACACTATTTTTTCTACTTGCGTTCGCAAAGTCACGTTAGCATATGTACCTGGCTGTTAAAGCAAGAATAAATAATTAACGTAAAAAGTGACAAATACCCATATAACATTTTTTGCCGGCCATGTACATTTAATTTACTGGCATTGCCAACATTCTTTAATGGTAAGGCATTGGCAAAAAGGCATCAAAAAGACACGAAAGTGAGCAATTGGCCGTTATTGGGCCACATGTTGCAGATAATGTGATGGCATCCGTCATTAATAAGTTATGATGAAAAAATGCGTTTAAGATGATGGCATCCATCATTAATAAGTTATGCCAAAAAATGCGTTTAGGATGATGGCATCCATCATTAATAAGTTATGCCAAAAATGCGTTAAGGATGATGGCATCCATCATTAATAGGTTATTGGCAAAAAGTATCAAAAAGACACGAAAGTGGGCAATTGGCCGTTATTGGGCCACATGTTGCAGATACTGTGATGGCATTCATCCTTAATAAATTATGATAAAAAGTGCGTTTGGGATAATGGCATTTATTATTAAATAGTTATTGCAAGTTTAATAAGTTAAATGCCCCAAAAGTTAAATAACATATTTAGAATTTTGTAATCGAAAAAAATTAGAAAAAAGCAGGAAAACTTTATCATGAAAAAAATTACATAATATAAATTTTTATACAGTAACAATAAACCATAAAAATTAAAGGCATATAATAAAATTAAAACAAAAAAGATGGTAAATCAAAAGAAAATACTTTAAAATAGTAAGTATTCAAGGGACACTTACACTTAATTTTCAGATACAAAACATAGGGAGAACTATTTTAAAGGAGTTAAATGTCAAAAAAAAACTATTAAATATATATAATATTTTTTAATAACACGTCTTTAAAACTTTTAATAAGGTAACTCCCTGATTTGATATAATTTTTTTAAGTGACTACAAACTTAAAAGGTTCTAAACAAAATGTTTACAGCTCCTAACAGTCTACTTGAATAACTCGCCTTCTCCACTAGCCATCACCAATTAATCACACAACACACACTAATTAGGTAATAAATACACTTAATTATGTCTATGAAAAAACTCTTTTCTTTAAAAAAACAAACTAAAAAGCTAGAAAACCACGTAGAAAACAATTGCACAAAGCGATCAAAGAAAAGCAATTTTTTTCATCTGTCAAAATCGTCAAATCTTGTATTCCGGCTAAGCGGGAAATTTGAAGTTGTCACCTTTGGTCGAAATTAACCTAGCTAATTTTACCATCATTTTATTTTTATTCTCTCAAAAATACATAATAAATATTTTGTTTAACTTAATTTTTATTTGCATGATTTGTAACAATAAAATGTTATTTATTAAAATAATGCGAATTAGATGTTGGCATAATATTGCCACCAATTGCCAATGCTTTACCATCAATGCCAATATGAAAAATGTATATTGCCGGTAAATAGTATTTGCTGGGTACTATTTATCATTGAGAAATAATAAAATAAAAATAGATACACGTTTTCTCATTTTTAGAGACAATCATAGAAAAATTATTGTTGCTAACACTTGCGCAAAGTGGCTTTCCCGCATTTAAAGCTTTTCCGAACTCAGCTTTGCATCGTTTGTCAAACTACGTTACTTTATGGTCTAACTGATTTGCGTGCGACAAAGTATCACTTTACGCACTTGTTAGGAAATAGTATATTACATTACATGTGTCAAAACTAAGTAATTTTACACGAGTGTGACAAACCCAAGTAATGTACTTACACTATTTTTCCTTCAATCACAAAGTATTCATGAAAAACTAAATTTTAAGTTTGTTTGTTCTTACAAAATAAAATAAGAAAGCAAAAAGAAACTTTTGTCACACCAGGGTGAAATATAATTTTTCTTCTCACCATTTGAAAAAGTTTACTCCTATACGCACGCATTTTAGTTGCGAAAGAGTCACTTTTTCGCACTACTTTACCGCACTAGTACGGAAACATACTTTTCAATTTATTGAACCATATATATTAGCGAGAAGCAATGAAGGATTTCTATACACTTTATGTTTAAAAAAATTGCTTTTGCCAAACGACCAGGAAAAAACCCATTCCGAAGACAGAAAATAAAACTCCTTTAATCCGCTATTAACCTGCAAAATGTCACAAACTATACATTTATCATCAATAATAAGTAGGATATTGAGTAACATGGTGTTAAAATAAAAAAGTATAAAAAATTGTTTTTATGGTTTCTCTAAGCTCTTTAAAAAAATAACGTTTCTAACACGTGCCGAAAGTGCCATTTCCCCACTTGACTGTTTGACCAAACTCCGCTCCGCGTCGTTCGGTCAACTGCAGTCGCATGCGAAAAAGCGGCACTTTCAGCACTAGTTAGGAAATAGACTAATGCAGCACTAGTGTGATATAAGGCATTTTTATGAATGAAAACAGTGTGCTTTTTGCAGTGGCGTATTTACCAAAAGGCTGAGTAGGCTGAAGCCTTGGGCGGCGTTTTTAGGGGGCGGCAGACGTTTTGTAGGGGCGGCAGATTTTCTACTTATAAATAATGTAATAATTTTAGTGGAATCCGATTTTCATTTTGTACGTGGAAATAAATATGAGGACATTTTTTTGGTCTCCAAAATTTTTTTCAAGGAAAAAGTATAAAAATAGGGGCGGCGAAAATAGATAGCCTACGGGCGGCAAATTTGTAAATGCGCCTCTGGCTTTTTGCTATTTTTGCATATGGGCGTAGAAAAATAACTATTTCCACCCTATTTGGACCGCGATATCTTCCTAATGGCTTTTGATCTAACGTTTTTACAGCAAAACACACTATTTTAAACAAACAGTATTCTCTTTAAATTTTCCGAATTTGTTTTAACAAACCTGAAATCGTTTTAATGAAAATTACAAAATTTAGATGTTTTAAAAAATAACGTTGTGTGATTTATTATAATGAAAATTTCACAAATTAATAGTTTGGAATCTGGCTGTATCATATGCGCTTCTATGTAAAACTTTTTAGTAGTTTAAAATAAAATGTAAATAATAATAATAATATTAATAATAATAGAAACACAAGTCAATAAACAGAAAGAAACATTTTCCCGGTTTCCAAAAAATCATAAAAAATCTCGTAATTAAACAAAGAAAATGTGACATATTATGCTTATTTGTTAGATACTTTATAATAATAACTTTATTATATTATAATTAGTTGCCTTATGTCTATGTAAATAGAATTTTACGTAATTTTTATGACTAATTTATATACGTAAGAATTGAAACTTCATGTAAGCCGTGCATTACCTACATGTTACATTAGAAGCCGGTAATTTGACCCACCATAATTAACATTATTTTAAATTGAACCATTGAACGAATGCACTTGCTATTTACACAGACAATAAGACAATGCAAGACACTGGACGCCCCCAGAAAAGTCATGTCCTCAATTTGCCGGCGTCTTACATAAATACTTAGTGACTTATTGCATAAGGTTTTGCTTCACTGCTGGTCTTCCGCATTATGAAGATACAAACCAATAGGGGAGAGTGGAGCAAGAAGGTTTACAAAGGTCATACTTTAAGAGAGAGAGTCATTTTTGTTTTTAATTTTACTTCTACTTATTACACTTTGAATATCTGGTGACACTAAAAGGTTCAGTTAACCATTATTAAAAACAATTAAAATTTAAAAAAAGTATTTGCCCTGTCTTGCCCTATGGTACAGTAAGATGGGGTATCCCTGGATAAGATGGGGTAATGAGCATTAAAAGACTAGTTTTTTTGTCAAGAATCTTTTTTATTTTGTACTTTGCTAAAAACTTCTTTGTCTTACGTCGTCTGTGGCACAGAAAATTGATGCTGCTTTATAACAGTTTATTTTCCCATCCTAAACAACTTTAGAAATACAGAATTATTGTTATCTTGCTCCTTCTGGCCATCTAACTATAATAATTGAAGTAAAAAAGATGTCACTAATTTCAAAGAAACCTACTGTTTCCCTTATTATAGGCTAATATGAGCTTTAATTATGGCAGCATCTCATCAGGTAGCATTATTTAACAAATCATAGTCACCTGCGAAAGCCAGGAGAAATATGAGAAGCCCTTTGCTGTAAAATTTTTTTTCCGAATATTTTGACCCGGGAGTACTTAAATAATAATAACTGGGCAATTGAAATGGGTTACGAAGCGCGGCGCCGCGCCGGCGTATCGAACGATTCATGCACATACGTAATTGGTCAGTTTAAACCGTTTAATTCGTTGGGAACTCCGTCTAACTCCACTTTTCCATACCACTGTACAAGCAGAGTTGGGTCGAACACTGAAATTTGGTATTCGGATACGAATACGAATACCATAAAAAAGTATTCGAATACCGAATATTTCCGAATACCTACAAAAAAGTATTCGAATACTCGGTATTCATGAATACCACGATTGGGTATTCATGAATACTGAAGAGCAAAAAAATTTCCTTTCTCTTGAAAAAGCAACTCATTCTTATTTTTCGACGTTTTTCCATAACAAAAATGCAGTGGCGTACCTTGTTCTTGCTTAAAAACTAATCATTTCAAGCATACAAGACGTCTCCCAAATTTTTCAAAAATAACTTTTCCATTTTGTAAATTATTGACTTCACTTTTGGAATGGGGATACATGTACATACGAGTTACCAGATAGTCATGATTTAACCTGACATAATAAAATTTATTATACACATGCCTTTTGTGTAAAATGGAGATAAATACAGATTAGTCCAACCTAATACATAGAAAACATAGTTTGCAATGTCACTTTTTATATGTTGTACCAAGTTACTTGTTTTTTTTAATAGCAAAACCCCAAAGAAGTTAAAATAATTAATTTAGATATATTTTTGTTTGCAAACATAACTATCATGCAATATATGTCAGATGTATACCTACCTTTAGACTAAAAGGTAAAACCTAACATAAAATAATAAAAATCACATTTTTATAAAAATATTATAGATAAATTACATTGTTGTTAGTTTTAATAAAATTAAAATCAAAATAGCTATACCTATCTTATTAAATACTTAATTAAAAAACAATAGCCATACCAATGTTTTAAAATAATAAAATTTTTAAGACAGCTAAAAAAGAAAACGTTAAGGAAAGGTGAAGCTATTACATTGGCATAACCTTTATTATTTACTGTTAAGAGTACACGCTATACCCTACAGGGCTATTTAATTTTTTGAAAAAAAAAAGTAGACAATTTTTAAAGGCCCTGTATAATGTGCTGTTAAAGGGAGTTATTAAATTTGCGATTTTAAAATAATAAAAATAAGTAAGCGTATAATGTATATACAAATAAAATTATCAGGTACCGAAATATATGCAACACAAAAAGCTTGATATATGCATGCAAATATGCATGAAAAATGCATATATGCATGAAAACTGGCAAAACTTTAAATGATAAAAACTAAATATTATTTCTTATATTTTAAAATAAGCTTACGATAATTTGTTAGTTACCTATTAATATATGATTTTAGGCACAGTTACATTAGCGGAACCAAAGTGAACCAACTCCATAAAATGTTATTTTGAGCAAACAGCATTTTTGCAGCTATTTGTAATGGGTGATTCATTGGGAGAAACTTAAAAAATATATAAAAAATTAAAATATTAACTTTATTAGGTAATATTTATTATCATACGGAAGAACTTTATCTTATATTTATTTTTTAAAGATTACTCCTTTTAAATGTTGGCCTTAACTGCGCCTAACATGGTCTGTTCTTAAGCTCCAATTTCCAAGCTCCAAATCAATTCGTCAGGATCATCGCGTACACTCGCAGCTACTGCCGCTATATTGTCTAAACTTCGTGCTGGATGTGGCATATTTGATCAAGGATTAGCCAAGAATAAAAATTAACAACGTTGCCATGTCACTTAATTTTCAAAGCCAATAGGGAGATAAGAGTTGTTATATTCCAAGTCATTAATACATGCGACTTGTAAGTTGTTAAGCGATCGATCGGGCTGATTAAATTTTGATTTAATTTTGGTTTAAAAATATAAGTTTTCTGTGAAGTATGGGTTGATATTTTGGATCTGGCTATACGACCGTCGGCGGCATTGTTGAATGATAAGAAAAAGACCGTTCTCATGCGGCATTTTTAATAAACATCGATGAAAACCGACGAAAAACGTTTCTCAAATATTTTACAAGTATATAAATTGGAGTTTCAAAATGTATAAGAAATGTCATATATTGCAAGTAAAATATGAAGAGCATTTGGCAACATCAAAAAATGTGTCAAAGAGATATATTTTTAAATTCCTTTATTAAGCATATTAAAAAAAAAAGGTGTTACTAACCAGAACTAACCTGACCATGACTTCAGGCACGTTGAATTTAATTAAAAAATCCCTTACATATACAACCCAGATGAGTAAAGTTAAACAAAGAAGCCGTTGTTGCCAAATGTTCTAAATAGAAGAACTTTATAAAAATTTAATTTTTTGTTTTTATAACAGCGCCATTTTATTATGATTAGGAACAAATAGGAGATAACATGTAAGCCAAAGTATTTTAAAAATCATAAAAACAGCAGAAAACCCTATACGGCACAATTACCTAAATTGGTATAAAAGATATTATAAAACAAAAATTATGATTACCTTACAATTTTAACACCCTATAGTTAAATAAGTAAGATGTTTAGAATGTTTAGAAAGAACATTTTAACACATTTTGGTTATATCGCTAAAAGTTATCCGATTAAAAATACCGATTTTTTATTTTTGTAAAAAAGTGATTTTACTACAATCTTTTTATATTAACAATTATACCAGGCGTTTAAAAACAAATGCGTAAGTCTCTGTTCGTTTTCAAATAAAAAAATATTTTTCTGGATTTATGGTGGGTTAAAAGTCAACCATTAGGGAGTTATCGCGGTACAAAGATACCAATTTTGATGATCAATACTCTGGGCACCCTATATTGAGAAAAGTATCAAGGGCTACTGACTTTTTAAACCAATGTAATACATTCTTTGTTTAGGTATTTTTCTTAAGTTATAGTGCCCAAAGTATAGTTTATTAAATAAAAAGTGAAAACACTATTTTTTCTACTTGCGTTCGCAAAGTCACGTTAGCATATGTACCTGGCTGTTAAAGCAAGAATAAATAATTAACGTAAAAAGTGACAAATACCCATATAACATTTTTTGCCGGCCATGTACATTTAATTTACTGGCATTGCCAACATTCTTTAATGGTAAGGCATTGGCAAAAAGGCATCAAAAAGACACGAAAGTGAGCAATTGGCCGTTATTGGGCCACATGTTGCAGATAATGTGATGGCATCCGTCATTAATAAGTTATGATGAAAAAATGCGTTTAGGATGATGGCATCCATCATTAATAAGTTATGCCAAAAAATGCGTTTAGGATGATGGCATCCATCATTAATAAGTTATGCCAAAAATGCGTTAAGGATGATGGCATCCATCATTAATAGGTTATTGGCAAAAAAGTATCAAAAAGACACGAAAGTGGGCAATTGGCCGTTATTGGGCCACATGTTGCAGATACTGTGATGGCATTCATCCTTAATAAATTATGATAAAAAAGTGCGTTTGGGATAATGGCATTTATTATTAAATAGTTATTGCAAGTTTAATAAGTTAAATGCCCCAAAAGTTAAATAACATATTTAGAATTTTGTAATCGAAAAAAATTAGAAAAAAAGCAGGAAAACTTTATCATGAAAAAATTACATAATATAAATTTTTATACAGTAACAATAAACCATAAAAATTAAAGGCATATAATAAAATTAAAACAAAAAAGATGGTAAATCAAAAGAAAATACTTTAAAATAGTAAGTATTCAAGGGACACTTACACTTAATTTTCAGATACAAAACATAGGGAGAACTATTTTAAAGGAGTTAAATGTCAAAAAAAACTATTAAATATATATAATATTTTTAATAACACGTCTTTAAAACTTTTAATAAGGTAACTCCCTGATTTGATATAATTTTTTTAAGTGACTACAAACTTAAAAGGTTCTAAACAAAATGTTTACAGCTCCTAACAGTCTACTTGAATAACTCGCCTTCTCCACTAGCCATCACCAATTAATCACACAACACACACTAATTAGGTAATAAATACACTTAATTATGTCTATGAAAAAACTCTTTTCTTTAAAAAAACAAACTAAAAAGCTAGAAAACCACGTAGAAAACAATTGCACAAAGCGATCAAAGAAAAGCAATTTTTTTCATCTGTCAAAATCGTCAAATCTTGTATTCCGGCTAAGCGGGAAATTTGAAGTTGTCACCTTTGGTCGAAATTAACCTAGCTAATTTTACCATCATTTTATTTTTATTCTCTCAAAAATACATAATAAATATTTTGTTTAACTTAATTTTTATTTGCATGATTTGTAACAATAAAATGTTATTTATTAAAATAATGCGAATTAGATGTTGGCATAATATTGCCACCAATTGCCAATGCTTTACCATCAATGCCAATATGAAAAATGTATATTGCCGGTAAATAGTATTTGCTGGGTACTATTTATCATTGAGAAATAATAAAATAAAAATAGATACACGTTTTCTCATTTTTAGAGACAATCATAGAAAAATTATTGTTGCTAACACTTGCGCAAAGTGGCTTTCCCGCATTTAAAGCTTTTCCGAACTCAGCTTTGCATCGTTTGTCAAACTACGTTACTTTATGGTCTAACTGATTTGCGTGCGACAAAGTATCACTTTACGCACTTGTTAGGAAATAGTATATTACATTACATGTGTCAAAACTAAGTAATTTTACACGAGTGTGACAAACCCAAGTAATGTACTTACACTATTTTTCCTTCAATCACAAAGTATTCATGAAAAACTAAATTTTAAGTTTGTTTGTTCTTACAAAATAAAATAAGAAAGCAAAAAGAAACTTTTGTCACACCAGGGTGAAATATAATTTTTCTTCTCACCATTTGAAAAAGTTTACTCCTATACGCACGCATTTTAGTTGCGAAAGAGTCACTTTTTCGCACTACTTTACCGCACTAGTACGGAAACATACTTTTCAATTTATTGAACCATATATATTAGCGAGAAGCAATGAAGGATTTCTATACACTTTATGTTTAAAAAAATTGCTTTTGCCAAACGACCAGGAAAAAAACCCATTCCGAAGACAGAAAATAAAACTCCTTTAATCCGCTATTAACCTGCAAAATGTCACAAACTATACATTTATCATCAATAATAAGTAGGATATTGAGTAACATGGTGTTAAAATAAAAAAGTATAAAAAATTGTTTTTATGGTTTCTCTAAGCTCTTTAAAAAATAACGTTTCTAACACGTGCCGAAAGTGCCATTTCCCCACTTGACTGTTTGACCAAACTCCGCTCCGCGTCGTTCGGTCAACTGCAGTCGCATGCGAAAAAGCGGCACTTTCAGCACTAGTTAGGAAATAGACTAATGCAGCACTAGTGTGATATAAGGCATTTTTTATGAATGAAAACAGTGTGCTTTTTGCAGTGGCGTATTTACCAAAAGGCTGAGTAGGCTGAAGCCTTGGGCGGCGTTTTTAGGGGGCGGCAGACGTTTTGTAGGGGCGGCAGATTTTCTACTTATAAATAATGTAATAATTTTAGTGGAATCCGATTTTCATTTTGTACGTGGAAATAAATATGAGGACATTTTTTTGGTCTCCAAAATTTTTTTCAAGGAAAAAGTATAAAAATAGGGGCGGCGAAAATAGATAGCCTACGGGCGGCAAATTTGTAAATGCGCCTCTGGCTTTTTGCTATTTTTGCATATGGGCGTAGAAAATAACTATTTCCACCCTATTTGGACCGCGATATCTTCCTAATGGCTTTTGATCTAACGTTTTTACAGCAAAACACACTATTTTAAACAAACAGTATTCTCTTTAAATTTTCCGAATTTGTTTTAACAAACCTGAAATCGTTTTAATGAAAATTACAAAATTTAGATGTTTTAAAAAATAACGTTGTGTGATTTATTATAATGAAAATTTCACAAATTAATAGTTTGGAATCTGGCTGTATCATATGCGCTTCTATGTAAAACTTTTTAGTAGTTTAAAATAAAATGTAAATAATAATAATAATATTAATAATAATAGAAACACAAGTCAATAAACAGAAAGAAACATTTTCCCGGTTTCCAAAAAATCATAAAAAATCTCGTAATTAAACAAAGAAAATGTGACATATTATGCTTATTTGTTAGATACTTTATAATAATAACTTTATTATATTATAATTAGTTGCCTTATGTCTATGTAAATAGAATTTTACGTAATTTTTATGACTAATTTATATACGTAAGAATTGAAACTTCATGTAAGCCGTGCATTACCTACATGTTACATTAGAAGCCGGTAATTTGACCCACCATAATTAACATTATTTTAAATTGAACCATTGAACGAATGCACTTGCTATTTACACAGACAATAAGACAATGCAAGACACTGGACGCCCCCAGAAAAGTCATGTCCTCAATTTGCCGGCGTCTTACATAAATACTTAGTGACTTATTGCATAAGGTTTTGCTTCACTGCTGGTCTTCCGCATTATGAAGATACAAACCAATAGGGGAGAGTGGAGCAAGAAGGTTTACAAAGGTCATACTTTAAGAGAGAGAGTCATTTTTGTTTTTAATTTTACTTCTACTTATTACACTTTGAATATCTGGTGACACTAAAAGGTTCAGTTAACCATTATTAAAAACAATTAAAATTTAAAAAAAGTATTTGCCCTGTCTTGCCCTATGGTACAGTAAGATGGGGTATCCCTGGATAAGATGGGGTAATGAGCATTAAAAGACTAGTTTTTTGTCAAGAATCTTTTTTATTTTGTACTTTGCTAAAAACTTCTTTGTCTTACGTCGTCTGTGGCACAGAAAATTGATGCTGCTTTATAACAGTTTATTTTCCCATCCTAAACAACTTTAGAAATACAGAATTATTGTTATCTTGCTCCTTCTGGCCATCTACCTATAATAATTGAAGTAAAAAAGATGTCACTAATTTCAAAGAAACCTACTGTTTCCCTTATTATAGGCTAATATGAGCTTTAATTATGGCAGCATCTCATCAGGTAGCATTATTTAACAAATCATAGTCACCTGCGAAAGCCAGGAGAAATATGAGAAGCCCTTTGCTGTAAAATTTTTTTTTCCGAATATTTTGACCCGGGAGTACTTAAATAATAATAACTGGGCAATTGAAATGGGTTACGAAGCGCGGCGCCGCGCCGGCGTATCGAACGATTCATGCACATACGTAATTGGTCAGTTTAAACCGTTTAATTCGTTGGGAACTCCGTCTAACTCCACTTTTCCATACCACTGTACAAGCAGAGTTGGGTCGAACACTGAAATTTGGTATTCGGATACGAATACGAATACCATAAAAAAGTATTCGAATACCGAATATTTCCGAATACCTACAAAAAAGTATTCGAATACTCGGTATTCATGAATACCACGATTGGGTATTCATGAATACTGAAGAGCAAAAAAATTTCCTTTCTCTTGAAAAAGCAACTCATTCTTATTTTTCGACGTTTTTCCATAACAAAAATGCAGTGGCGTACCTTGTTCTTGCTTAAAAACTAATCATTTCAAGCATACAAGACGTCTCCCAAATTTTTCAAAAATAACTTTTCCATTTTGTAAATTATTGACTTCACTTTTGGAATGGGGATACATGTACATACGAGTTACCAGATAGTCATGATTTAACCTGACATAATAAAATTTATTATACACATGCCTTTTGTGTAAAATGGAGATAAATACAGATTAGTCCAACCTAATACATAGAAAACATAGTTTGCAATGTCACTTTTTATATGTTGTACCAAGTTACTTGTTTTTTTTTAATAGCAAAACCCCAAAGAAGTTAAAATAATTAATTTAGATATATTTTTGTTTGCAAACATAACTATCATGCAATATATGTCAGATGTATACCTACCTTTAGACTAAAAGGTAAAACCTAACATAAAATAATAAAAATCACATTTTTTATAAAAATATTATAGATAAATTACATTGTTGTTAGTTTTAATAAAATTAAAATCAAAATAGCTATACCTATCTTATTAAATACTTAATTAAAAAACAATAGCCATACCAATGTTTTAAAATAATAAAATTTTTAAGACAGCTAAAAAAGAAAACGTTAAGGAAAGGTGAAGCTATTACATTGGCATAACCTTTATTATTTACTGTTAAGAGTACACGCTATACCCTACAGGGCTATTTAATTTTTTGAAAAAAAAAGTAGACAATTTTTAAAGGCCCTGTATAATGTGCTGTTAAAAGGGAGTTATTAAATTTGCGATTTTAAAATAATAAAAATAAGTAAGCGTATAATGTATATACAAATAAAATTATCAGGTACCGAAATATATGCAACACAAAAAGCTTGATATATGCATGCAGATATGCATGAAAAATGCATATATGCATGAAAACTGGCAAAACTTTAAATGATAAAAACTAAATATTATTTCTTATATTTTAAAATAAGCTTACGATAATTTGTTAGTTACCTATTAATATATGATTTTAGGCACAGTTACATTAGCGGAACCAAAGTGAACCAACTCCATAAAATGTTATTTTGAGCAAACAGCATTTTTGCAGCTATTTGTAATGGGTGATTCATTGGGAGAAACTTAAAAATATATAAAAAATTAAAATATTAACTTTATTAGGTAATATTTATTATCATACGGAAGAACTTTATCTTATATTTATTTTTTAAAGATTACTCCTTTTAAATGTTGGCCTTAACTGCGCCTAACATGGTCTGTTCTTAAGCTCCAATTTCCAAGCTCCAAATCAATTCGTCAGGATCATCGCGTACACTCGCAGCTACTGCCGCTATATTGTCTAAACTTCGTGCTGGATGTGGCATATTTGGTCAAGGATTAGCCAAGAATAAAAATTGGAGTTCGAATTTTTGTGATGGCAGCAAATAGTCGACTCAGTAGGCCGATTATGCGTGAACTATAATACAGTTGAACAAGTTTTAGACGTTGTGCCGGGGCTAAATCTTTCCACAATAAATTGCCAAACAGTACTGAACACAAATACATGATATTTGGAAATTTGGATCCCCTCATCTATTCAGAAATGCCTATGTACCTCTAAATGAATCACCCGATACAGATTATATACAACGTTTTACATAATTTATTCTACTACAAAACAAAATCATTACCCACTATAGCCTTAACATTTGTACTAGTGGTTAGCTAATAATATTGTTAAAAGTAATTAAATATATTTATTATTATTTTGCTTTAATTTTAAAAAATGTAGTGATATTATTGGAAACTATATTAAAACAGGTAATTTTGAACTTGATCAATTGTGGCTTGTGGCACAGAAGATTTATACAATCTACAACCTTTTTCTGTAATAAAATGAAAAAATCCAATTTATGAACTTGGTCCACTTTAGCGTGTAAACGCCCATTTGAAATTTTTGTAAAGTAAACAATAAAATATTATTTCAAATGTTCGGTAGTAGGATTAGGCCTTTGCTTGTTCAAAATATTTAGTATATGTATAATAGTTTTTCGTGTTCCAGTTAACTTTATAACCAAAAAACGATCGCTATAGAACTACTAAGGTAAAATTTAAACTTGAGTGCTACGTTGGCACTTACAGTTTCTGGCAAAAGTTCTGCCCTCTCATTAATAAAACTATTAATTTGCAAACTATATAAAAACGAATGGCAATATTTTGTTAAAGTTTTTATAATTTCTCGTATATCTTGCCATTGAGTATAATAGGTGGGAGGGGTACCGCGTTTTGTTATCGTAAGTACCAAAACAAAAGATGTGCGGCTGGTAAGAGAGTTTATTCGAAAAAGAATGAGAAAATCCACATTTTCTGTTTTATTCATTTTGATATTATACTGTTTTGTCAAAGTCCTAACTTTAAATCCCCCTCCCCTAGAATCACCGTTTAACTATCAAGATATATATATTTTTTTGTACATTATAACAATGTAAAAACATAAAATGAAAAATTTTGCGATTAGACTCTTTTGCCTACGCTGCGCTTAAAAAATATTGGAACTGTATCGATGATAATGCATTGTAACAGGATTTTGGAGAAAATATGCTATTAGCGATGAGAATGACTTAACCCTTAATTAGTTGCGCGGTGTATTTTGTACACCAATTTCAAAGAAAGGCATCACCATTTGCTTTAAAAACCGATTTCTTTTACTTCGACTTTATGTATCTTAGCAGAAGGATTTCGTTGATGTGCTGTAGCGGTCTTATTTGAAAATTGTATTTAGTTATGACAACATCGATACTTGTTTGTAAACGGTGCTTAAAATACACCGCGCGACTAGTATTATCTGACGCAGTATTTCACTTTTTTATTTTCTTCTATAAAATTAAAGTAGGTATTCAAAATGCATACAAATACATATTTAATTTTGCCTTCCAGGGACCAAAGATCAGTAAAAATTCCCAAAAAGTTAACCGACGTTGTCTACAAAATTATTTTGATTTATTATTATTTTAAAGAAATATTTTGCTTTTATAACCTAGAATTATTAATTTACAGGTTAAACATTTTTAATAAAAGAATATTTAGTATTAAACACGTTATTTGTTGCACATATTTGCAAAAAGAAGCTTTAAAACTCCTAACTTTCTATTGATGTATTAAATACACCGCGCGACCAATTATGGTAAAATTCTTGGTGCACCTAATTAAGGGTTAAATATGCAAATGCATATAATCCGGTCTTTAGAGAATATTCTTAACAATTATTTTATTCAAATTTTTTTATTTCAGCGGAATATATAATTCCATGTTACAAAGCAGATCCAAACATAAACCAATGTCTGCTTGGTACGTTTAACCATCTTAGACCTTACTTGATAAGTGGCCTTAAGGATCTTAATGTACCAAGTATAGATCCGTTTAAGCTAGAAAAAATAGTAATTGAAAATGGACAAGGACCTCTTAAAATTAAGGCACAATTTTTTAACGTCACCGCTAATGGAGCTCAGAATTATAGTGTTGAAAAAAATTAAGTAAGTATATAAATTATATTAATCATAACTTTTTGAACTACGTAAACAACCTGTCATAAATTTATGGTAATGTTTGTACCGCAACCTCCTCTATTTTGTATCGAATATATGGTTTAAGTAAAAATTTGATTATAAATTAAATATTATAATATTTTATTTTTAGATTTTATTCTTCGCATAAATTTTACAAAAATGCAAAACTTTACAAATATTGTATACAAAATTTTAGGGACAAGTGCAATATTTTTAATATTGTCTTGTAGCCCAAAAACTAAGAGGGCTTTTTGTTTCACAACAAAAGTGGCCACGAAAGTCGCTTGATTCTGTTTGTATTAATAACCCACAAACCACCCAATCTCAACCAAAATGGGATACCCTGTATATTGTCCATTCTGAATCCAGTGATAATGGGGCAATGTCATTTTATCGCAGTACAGAACTTTTTATAAACATTAAACTTTTTTCATAAACACAAAAATGATATTATTTAATTTAAATATCAAATACTGTGCCTTATTGTGCATTTGTGCAGTGCCGGTATTATATTTCTAGACAAAATGGTGAACAAATCAGAAATATAGAGAAAATTAATCAGATATTGTTACCCGAATTCGCAAACCTCGTAACTCCAGAATTAATTGAAGTCAAGACTTTTGCACTATTTACTAACTTAGCAATGGACAATTTTGGCCGAAAACCTCGATTTGATTATGAAGATACGATGTTGGTGAATTAGGATAACGACATATTTGAGGCGTTGAGAACCAGGGCGGAGAATATCTTAAGTAAAATGTGCTTTAACACGTATTTTCAATGGCAAGAACCTTAACGCTGTTTGCAACCTACTCCTGTAAGCCCCCTATGAATGGCGACGCCACCTATACAATATTAATGTAAATAAGTTGCAAGGAACCGAAACACATGATTTAGCAGTTTGTATCAATAAGACAACAAATAGAATTAGTTTTTGGATTGCTGACAAAAAAAAATCACCAAAAGTACCGAAACGGCTAGTTTTCAAAAAAATTTAAGTTTTTCAAATATATGCTAATCAAATGTCCAAATTGTCGACCATTACATTTTTTTGCAGTAACAATATATTTTTAGAAAAGATTTAAAACACGGGGTGTCGGGAGTTACGCGTCAGTTTTTCGGTGGGCGATTTTGCACGAAAAGTTAAGGCAACAAACTTTTATAAAAAATTTTTTCGAAAACTCAACATTAACAGAGATACAAGATAATGAAAAGAGTTTTTTTTGTTATTTCCTTTAATAACTTTTTTCTAGTGTAGGTACTGATTTTCGCCAAATTATATAACTTATGATTCTTTGTATTCACCCTATTAATTTGACGCCAGGGCTACGATTCTGTAACTAACAAAGGGAAAGAGAAAAGATTTATATGTCCACAGTGTCACTTTAAACCAATTGTAACTCGTCTTTCTGACTGTAGTGACAGATAAATCACTTTCTCTTTCCTTATTATTTTATAGAATCTGGGCTCAGTAGTCAATGTTTGGCCTACACTGTCCTTCACTTCAGAAAAATTACTCTTAGAATGTTTTTGTTTTAATCCGTTTATTAATTTGGATATAAAATTAATTAAGAGCATTTAAATGTCTTTTAAAGAAGTTCGTTCGTTGCATTAATTTAAAATGAACGCTTTTCGAAAAAAATATTTACGTTCGTTAAATTAGAAATTCGGATTTTTAAAATTAACAAAGCAAGCCTTGAAAACAAACGTTGTTTATGAAAAATTTGTTATTAATATGTATGCAAAATTTGACGAAAATCAGTACACTAGAAAAAGTTTTTTAAAAAATAACAAAATTTTTTTCTTCAACATCATGTATCTTCGTAAATTTTGAGTTTTCAAAATAATTGTAGAAAGTTTGTTGCATTAATATTTCGTGCAGAATCGCCCACAGAAATCCCGAAGCGTAATTTTCAGACATTCTGTATATGTTTAAAAAATAGTTTTATACATTTTAAATTGGTTTGTTTTTAATTAAAATATTTATGGTTTCTTTTATTAAGAAAAATAACTAATAAGTTGACAGATATTAATTAGTCATCGACGAGGTTAGGCCAAAAATGTAAGTTTTGGTCAAGAGTTAAGTACCTGTATTTTTACTAATATTAAAAAAACGTTACAAAAAAGATGTTTAGAAATAAATTTAACTTTAAATGTAAAAATGTTTATTATTGTTATAAAGAAAAACTTCCAAACTAACAATAGTCTGGCTTATGTACATAAAAACTACGAGGGAGTAAAATTAAAAAAGTAACAATGATTCATTTTACATTTGTCCGTAACAATTTATTTCAAGCAGTAAGATCTTTAAAATGCTTTTTCTTTAAGGTTCGTATTTTTCCTTAGAAAAGATGCTAGTGGTTAAAACAAAAAAACTATTAGATATATAATTTAACATAAAAACTTTGTTTCGTAAAAATATATGTGTCAAGTTTTAACAACCAATATACAGGGGGTTTGAAATTTATGCAGGGAATTTCAATGGCATATTCTACGTCAAAAATAAGCCCTAGTTTCCTATTAAAAAAGATATGTCCGGAAACGTTTTAAAGATATAATGTGTTAAAAATCTACAAAAAAAAAAACATTTTTTATCATAATTTTTAAATCGCTATAGAAATTTAATTGTTATTTGGTACATTGTACATTAACAGCAGCAATAGACAATTTTTTTTATAAAAATTAGCAGTGACGATCCGTACCATATTTGTATGAATTATTTTTCAAGAGAAAAAAAGGTGCGCCACTGCTTTTTCTTAAAATAAAAATTAGTTTTAATATTGATTAATTAATTGATTTTGAAAAAATTTGATCCCTTGACTTATTTCTAAACGATGCATAATAATTGAAAACTTTAGGTTAAATATTTAACTTTTTTTTTTCATTATTTTCGCAAATTCGTCATGCATCAAATTTGTTTTTATTTTTTCTTTGGAAACTATGCTCATTCGAAAAAAAAAAGAAAATATCAAATTTGTTTTAAATTCAATGGGGATTTTAAAAATAATTTTTACTTTTGGAAAAACAGGGGCGTTTTCTTGAAAAATAGTCCATACAAATATGGCACGGGCGTCATCGGCATTTTAAAAAAAATCTTACATAGATAGAAATGTCTTTTGCTGTAGTACGTATCAATTATATAAATATCTAGAGCACTTTAGGAATTATAATAAAAAAATGGTTTTTTCTTAGCAAAAGCAAGGGTTTCCGGACATACGTTTATAAAAGAAATTAGAGCTTATTTTTGACGTTGAATATGCCATTGAAATTTGATGCATGAATTTCGAAACACTCTGTATAATTATTATTGTAACATTGTGATCCATTTTTTGGTTGGAAGAAATAAATCTAAATGTTTTTAAAAAAGCCCAATATATGGGGCAAATCGTCAATTAATGCATGTTAATTTATTCACAAAGATTGATAATAAACTTAAACCTTTACTTATAGTATAATTTTGTTTACTTAATTAAATAAAAATGTTTTTTCTTTCTTTACGATAATGCTAATAATTTAAGTTTGAACATAGGTGCATTATATAATATAATACGTTCTTGTTAGGATAACATTAAATTGTGTGTAAGTGTAATTTAAGTTGTCCTATAAAATAATCCCTTAAACGACAACACGGGGTCGCCCGTGACCCCACCGTATAATATTTTTAGACATATCTCTTGCAAAATTTGTATTATAATATTGCTGCTACACCTACCTTTGTAGCTTGGCTGTTATTATTACTACAGCAAATTACGTATGCCGCAGAAGTTTATTGCCTTAGTTGTAGGTGTTTGGTGTCGCCGGCGACCCTGTTGTTGTTTGCGTAATAAATAAACATGTCTGTCAAAAAATATATATTAAAGTCTAAAGGAACTAAAAGAGATTTAAAGACGACAATAAAAAGTAATAAGAATATTGACCATAATAATTATGACTTAAGTGATATTGGAAGTTAATTTGAAGAATATGAAGAAAAAGAAGGGAAGACAGTCGAAATAGTGTATAAACCAACTGAAAATGAATCGTGACAATGAAGTACGAGTACCTTTAGCCCATCTACAGCAAAGTGAATAATGGAAGCAGTGGTTATAGATGGCACTCTAAACATTATTTTAATATACACGGACAAGAAAAAATTGATTCTGCATCTTTCTAAATCTAAAGGAACAAAAACTGAGTAGAAAGCTTGGAAATTTTATTTTGACGACTATATGCTGCATAAAATTGTTACCTATTTAAACAAAAAGTACGTAAAAATAAGATACACTTTTAAAACGCACAAAAATATACAAACAGACCGATAAAACAAAATTGTAAGTTTTAATGCTTTACTGTTGTCGTTTATGTATGAAAAGTTTATGTTGTATTTAAGGGTTATTATTTTGAAATATATTGCACTAACGAAAAAACCTAGATTTTTATCATTATCGGAGAACAAAAAAAAAAATAATATATATATATATATATATATATATATATATATATATATATATATATATATATATATATATATATTTTGTAAATAAACAAAATTGCATATTTAAATTAGCAAAAGTAAAGGAACAATTAACCAAAAATTACATTTTTAGCCCAACCGTGTCGATGACTAATATACTAATATCTGATAGTTGCCTTTTAGGACCATGCAAAACTTTTAATAGATTTTTTTAATTCTCATATGACGCCTACTTTCGTAGACACATTGTATATAGTCCCAGAGCTAGTAAACCCTTGGACTAACGTTTGACCTGTGAGGCTGAAAATTTTTATAGTAATGGGTCATAGCATGCTAAGTACGAAAATCATCACCTGGCAGGCATCAGCCGTGCACATCATCACCCTGCATATTTTTGATACCGTAATCTGGGGTAACTTGGTCACCCCGGGGTAACTTGGTCACCTATGACGTCTTTTTTTTTTTTTAGATTTCTTCTGCTGTTTTTTTTTTTTTTTGGTAAATTTTTATGTCCCGCTCGTTTGTTACAGGTCACTAGTAACTAAAAATGGTAAGAAACTACCAGAGAACTCCTGGGGCGAAGCCCTACGAAGACTACTCCAACGAAAATATGGAAAAAGCCATACAAGCTGTTGGAGACGGGATGTCAAAGAAATTAGCTGCGGTAACGTATCAGGTACCTCGGACAACTTTAAGTCGTAAGATTCTTGGAAGAAATTCTGGAGCAGTAGGCCGCCCAAGAGTCCTTTCAGCTGAGGAAGAATACAATATATCTGAAACTCTTGGAGTAGTGGCTAATTGGGGCTTCCCGTTAACTAGGCTGGATGTGAGAACGGTAATCGCAAAATACCTGGACAAACAAGGAAAAACAGTTAAGATCTTCAAAAACAACACTCCAGGAGAAGATTTTCTGGATGCATTTATCCAGAGAAACAGGCTGTCCATTCGCATGGCATCGAATATTAAAAGGTCCAGAGCCTCCGTCGATCGTGAAGATATTTTAAAATTTTTCACGAATATTAATGAAGCTCTAAAAGATGCAGACGATTTTAATATATACAACTACGATGAAACGAATGTCACAGACGATCCTGGGGCAAAAAAGTGGTGGTCCCCAGAAACACAAAAAGGGTAGAAAGGGTACAGAACCACTCTCGCACCTCTATTAGTATAATGGTGTGCGGAAATGCAAAGGGGGATTTACTGCCTCCCATGGTCGTCTATAAATCTGGAAACTTGTATGAAAACTGGACAGAAGGCGGCCCTCCTGGAACTAAATATGCCAGCAGCCCCTCTGGTTGGTTCGACATGAATCTCTTCGAGATGTGGTTTTTAAAATCCTCCTCCCACACATAATGGAAACTCGAAAACCCGGTGCTACAACTATTGTTGTAGGTGATAATCTCGCCAGCCACTTTTCGCCTGCAGTTATTAAGTCCTGTAAGGAGAATGATATTTATATAACTCCATTCCCTGCAAATGCCACCCATCTAATGCAGCCACTTGATGTGGCTGTATTTGGACCCATGAAAAAGTGCTGGAGGAAGATTTTAGATAACTGGAGAAAAGAGAGCCGATATCCAGGAAATCTTCCCAAAGAGCAGTTTCCCAATTTACTCTCTAGGTTATGGAACGCCATGTCTGAGAGTGTCAGCCAAAATTTGATATCTGGATTTCGAGCCACAGGGCTTTATCCACCTGAACCAAACGAGGTCTTAAAGAGGATTCCAGATGGATTGATACCAGATGATCGAGACACCATTGGAAGATCTCTTGATGCATCATTGGTTGATCTTCTGAGAGAACACAGAGGGGTTGGCAGCGAAGCCAATCCGAAGAAAAAAAAGAGGCAAGAAAGTTCAACCCGGTAAAAATTTGGCAAGAGATGAAGATAATGGAGTGGCTCCCACTAATGAACCTATTGTAACTGTCCCTGTAGACCTTGTAGACCCCAATAAAACCATTGACTCTCCCACTGCTCAAGCAATGGATCCACAAGATTGCCCACGATCGTCTGGTGTAGTCGTAAAGAAAAAAATTAAGAGAAAATCCCGTTCAATTCAGCCTAGACAAAAAGTGAAAGACTAATGAAAAGTCAAACAGATGCAAAGTGTGGCCTTTGTTTTGTAATTGGAAAGACTTTCATAGCAAACAAGATTGGATCAAATGTATACAGTGCCTTAAATGGATATGTGGCTTATGCAACAACGGAAGTAAGGATCCTTATTTCAAATGCGATTACTGTGACGATTCGGAGGCATCAGAGCCGTTGGAATATCAAGACGATTCTGAAGCCGACGTAGATTTTATACCTAGTGACTAGTGAATGAGTCAAGAGTTACCTAAGAGTTAGAGTTAAGAGTTTTTTGTAGGTATTTTCAGTTGTTTCTGTTACCTAAGAGTTAGAGTTAAGAGTTTGTTTTACATTTTAAGTTGTTTCTGTACCTATGTATAAGTTTAATACATTGTTTGAACATTTTTTGTCGTTATTCTTTAATAATAATCAATAAATCGACTATTTATGAAAATTTCGAACAGACAAAAGTAGCTATGGGTTAATTTTATCTTTTTCCAAACGAATCGGGGGTAACCTGGTCATTTAAACCAATAAAAATGCTAATTTCATTAAAATTTCCAAAAGTGACCAAGTTGCCCCAAACCCGGGGTAACTTGGACACCCCAGAAATATATTTTTTTTCTAATATACAACAAAAATATGACTTACTACAAACTTCAACTCTTTCCTTATGTTATTGTCGGTTTGTACAAAAACTTTGGTCCAAATCAGTCAAAAAATAAAACAGATATTTGGGAAAAAGTCTCAAAAAGGTGTCCAAGTTACCCCAGATTACGGTATGTAAAAAAAATAAAAAAGTTAGAGCTCTAAGCTTAAAATTTTTCTAGGAGTTAGTTCATTTATAATAAGGTTTAAAAAAAATTGACAGGCGATTTCGATGTGCACAAGTACCTGCCAGGCGAACCGAAAGGTGTGTTAACTGGGTTCCCACGAGAGTACTCTCAAGCCTGTTATTTCTTAAGAAGTGTTTTACCATTTTTATATTTTGGTCGGATGTTTGGTTTTATAGGAAAAAGATTTCTGATGTTTCAGATCTTATGTAGCATATCCGGTTTAACCGGAATTGCTCCCAACTTTGCTATTTTAAATGGAACACCATATATATTTAAAAAAAAAAAATCAATTCTACAAGCAATTCCATGAAAATGCATGTACCACTTGTTATACCTATCTCAATTAGTTTTTGACAAAATGGCGTTCAAAATGTCATGTTAACCGCGAT
Organism: Listronotus bonariensis; assembly: GCA_014170235.1. Taxonomy (NCBI): domain Eukaryota; kingdom Metazoa; phylum Arthropoda; class Insecta; order Coleoptera; family Curculionidae; genus Listronotus; species Listronotus bonariensis. The sequence continues at coordinate 285,577 of JACEGR010000180.1, read as the reverse complement.
TTTTTCACATATTTAATAAACTTTATATCCTTTTACCGTAAATATACAATTTCCGGTTGTACTGGAAGTGCCACAGAAATTGACGTTCGGCAATAAAGAATTTCAATAATTTAAATGGAAACTACTATCTTAAGCATTAAATTTAAACTTAACACGTATTTATCAACCTTTTTTTGTTGATTATACCCTATCTCTAAACCTAATAGTTTTTATTATATAAGTTATTAATAATGAAACGTTAAAAAATATATTTTCTTCGCTATTTTTAAGACGGTCTAGCGTTTAACTATTAATATCTCAAAAACTAAAAGGTTTAGAAATAGGGTATAATCAACAAAAAAGGTTGATAAATAAGTGTTAAGTTAAAATTTATGGCTCAAGATAGTAGTTTTTATTTGAATTTGGATGAATGAATGAATAGATTTTTAGAAAAATATGTAGGGTGTTCCATTTAAAATAGCTAAGGTGGGAGCACTTCCGGTTAAACCGGATGTGTTACCAAAATATTTTATTTTAGTGCTGACGTACAGAACTACGTTATCGAAGTAGGCTTTAAATTTCCCAGGATGGACATAAGGGGAAAATATGATGTTGATGGTAATGTTTTACTATTTCCAGTTCGAGCCAAGGGAGATTTTTGGGCCATATTTTGTAAGTATAATAACATGTCTTGGTCCCAACAATACTAGTTGGGTCCCTATAGGTTTAACCTCGTCATTACTTTTAATAAATTAGTATAACACCTGTTGTTGAATTGTTTTGTTAATAAGGTGTATTAAAAAATTCACCCATTAAAGTCTGTGCTGTTGAAATATACAGTATGGCAAAAACTTTTTTTTTAATTTTTCAAAAAAAAAAATAAGTTGATGCATGGTCTCAAACTATATTAGCAATTGTCAGTTTTGTTAAAAGTCAAAGAACACACAGGGTATGTTAAAAATTAAACACCACATAGGAGTAAAGTAACCGTATTTTTAAAATAGAACAACATTTTCAATGAAAATATTATTTAGGACTATAGGATGAAAAGTTATGCCCAAAAATAATTTAACTGGCGCAAAAATCCAAAAAGTGCAAAAAAGCAAATAAGTTAGGTAAGAGAAGGAGTCATCTAAATATTTTAATTTTTAAAACAGTCTTATCAGAGAAAAAGTTCTGAAGGGATAAAAGTTGTCAAAACCCAAAACAAATAACACCATGTAAAAATAAAAAAATATATATATTATATTTCTTTATGCATAACAGTTCCAGTAAATCTTGGACCGAAGTTAAGTTTAATATCTTTAAAAATATACAATGCGCCTTTAAAGAAACAACACAAAAAAATCAAATTTATTATCCTGTAGATGAAAAACGAAGCCAAAAAAATATATGCCTATTTTTACAGGGTGTTTTTCTTTCGGGTTAATTGATTGTTGATTCTTTTATTCCTCCAGAGCTTTTCCCTGACGCCACTGTTTTTTAATTTTATTTTGTAGATTGCCTTTTCCAATACTTAACTATTTAGTTAAGTAATTTTTAGTAAAATGTTCCCAACTAAGTTTTAAAAGTACGATTGGACCAGAACCTGAAAACATGTATTTGTGCATAACTTTTCATCTTAAATAACATTTTCATTTAATATTTTGTTCTATATTAAAAATGAGAATATTTTACTCCTATGTAGTTCTCAATTTTTAACATACCCTGTATAACTTGGACTTTTAAGAAAACTGACTAGTCTGCTAGCATTCTTCAACTTATATATAGGATTAAATTTCTGAAAAATTTCAAATAATTTTTTTTTATTTTGTTGCACACCTGCATGAGCCAAACGATATGTTTGAAATCAAAAGCACAGAATTTTAATGGGTAAACAGTTTAATATACCTACCTTTAAACAATACAATCCAACAGGTTTTATAAATACAATAAATATATTTGAAGTAATTCTATTCCGAAGTTGTCGATTTTTGGGGATATCAACTTATCGGGTTTTACATACTTAGTTAGCGGTTTAAATTAATTTTTAGATAAACAGATCCTATGGAATTTGCCAAATTAAATAATTATAACCATATTGATAATACTTCTACCGGGCGGTCAAAAAGGTTGAGATGTTTTTATTGTCATTGAGATATTTTTTTAAAGTGCTTCGCTATTTAAATTTTTTTACTACCTAAAATTATTTCATTGACATAGGAAAAAGTCAAACGGCTATACAGCCAGGGCTGTTCCTGGGATGACTTGAGCCCTGGCGCAAGAAAATGACATTCTGTTATAAGGGCGACAGTTTTTTGGTAAATTCACTATATAAGAGGCCTAGTTTTCAAATGATGTTTAATCTCCAGTTATACGTTTAAATACAACAGTAGGATAAATATCTCAGTAGTTGTATTTTTCAGAGCTATATTTAAATAAATCACATCCATAACACAGTGTTCAAACTTATGAAAGAATGCGTTACATTGAGTGTTTATGTTTATGCTTACTTTTTATAAAATATAATATAACAATCCAATATTAGAGTATGTAATATTTAAAACGTGCCCGTGACACATTAGATAATTTGTTTACTGTAAATTAATACAGTAAGTAGTATACTTAGGCCCGACGAGAGGGCTTTGAAGGCGGTACATATTACCGGGACCCGGGCTTAAGGCTGAGCAAATATTTTTTTACAAATATATGCTTGATTTGGGATCTGAAAATTTCTTTCAATTATCTTCCCAAATTTAAAATTTAAAAATAAGTAAAATTTTACTTAAATTACAACACTACAAAATATAAAAAGTATTAGACCCATAGATGTCACTAATTTATAGTTTTTAATGTACTTTTGCCTTCTTAACACTTCCTGGTTATTGGGTCACAGTTTTTACCCAATTTAAAAAATTGGAAATTCTTACTGTTTTCTTATGCGATTTTTTAAAGACTGAGCGGTAATAAAGCAAATCCGTAATCAGTTCTGCTCCAGCACTTAACAATCTTTATTTGGTGGAGTGGTCTGATCATTGGCAATAAAGCCGCATCATGCCGCGATTTATTTTGTGTATTTGATATTTAAAACTTTTTTTTTAATTTACGCTGGGGAATTCCTCAAAGCTCTTTTTGTCCGGCGCTCATGATTAATTCCTATTTCTTCCTAATTTTTTTCTCCAATAACATGATATAATCTCTTATTATGCATTTAAAATATTAAAAAAATATAATAAATACTGGTCTTATATCAAATAATATTTTAGTAGAAATGCCCCAAAAATTAATTTTAGTTTAAATTATTTGACCTTGAACCCCATAAACGTTCGTCCAGTGGACTTTTTAAGGGGCCCATGATTTTTTCTGTACCGGGGCCCCAACGACTCTTGGTGGCCCTGAAACATAAAATAAAAAACATTTAAATAAATAAAACAGCTTATTTACTAAAACTAAACTTTTCCGGCCTTTATGTTCGCAAAATATTTAACCAAATATTTTATATCCAAGACATCATACATTTCATTTTCTATAGAAATTAGAGCCAAATTAGTTTTTGACTCATTGGACGCATTCAGGAGTACTAAGCCTTACCGCTTAGTTTCAAAATTGTGTCAAATTGAACCAATAGTAGGACTTTATTTTGACAGTTTTGATACTCCGCTTACTCAGCGGTTAAGCAGCTGAGTACTCCTAAATGGGCCCATGGTTATTTGTAAATTGTTTGTATGAGATTTAATTTCGGCATTTTTTATTTAAAAATTAAACATGTATAAAATAAAAATATTGATGATTATGGGATTATTCTTAATTAACAGGATATAATTTTTTAATAAGAAGCATTGGGCTTTGGCTTCTTGCACTACTTGCACCCACCTGGAAGGCACTGCCACGGCCCTGCGCACCGCCAACGAAACCATCTCGTTGTTGCAAGGACCTTTTGGTAATAATGTGATGAACTAAGGGTACATCGTAAAAATCGAATTTGATTGGACGGATCACATTGAACCTAATACTGTACCCTTCGTCCTAGAATTTACCGGATGCAGATAATCCGGTTCTAAATTCTTTTGAATTTGACAAAGAAAAGTATATACAATGAAAAAGAGAGCATACAAATAAAAGTAAACTTCTAACCTTACTTTTTGCTATTTTTTAAATAAATTTTATTTAATTTAAGAAAATAAGAGAAAATAATAACGCAAACCACTAAAGAAACACTATTACAAGATTTTAGCAATTATTTAAGCTTATTTTATTACCCACTATTTTGTTTCTACACTTATCAGCTGTTTTACTTAACTGTCAGTTTCAAACCTTTTCCAAAACCGTGAACCCAAGCAGGAAGCTGACGTCTTATTGACGTTTCTTTTTGGTCATTTTTGGTCACATTTAAGATGACGACAAAATGATGTTAAAATTGACCTCCTAAATCACAAAAAAAGACGTCCCGTTAATGACGTCATAATGACGTCTTTAAGATGACAAAAATTAACGCATATACTTTTTTTTAAACTAAAATGATAGGATATTATTTGAAAATTAAAATAGGACAAAACTCCTTACTGCTTGCAATTTTCTTGCACTGCAAGGTCGTATCTCTCGGGACACTGTTCAACCTGGAATTGCAGGTTTTAACACTAGCCGATGATATTTTTTCAAAGCTAATTAAGATCACCAACCGTAGACCGATCTCGAACTATTTTGGTCTCATCGGTACGGTGTAGGCGATAAAAAGCGAAGATGTTGAATAAACGTAGTAGTTTATTGTCCATTACGCCATCTATCGGTAGAGTTTTTCCTATTTAAATTTTGTAAAATTATTAGTCTTATTTTTCTGTCATATGATATTTTGGTTGGATTTTGACATGAATCATATAATGTCACCACATTTTTCTAGCGGGTTTTCTAAACATAATTTATTAGATTTTTATAAGCTAGTATGACAAAAAAATGACGTCTAAAGACGTCGCTTCAACGACGTCAAAAACACGTCATTAAAATGACGACATAATTTTGGTCTGATGACGTCATATGACCAAAAATGACCAAAAATGACTTAAAATGACGTCGTTATGACGTCAGCTTGCTGCTTGGGAATATCGTACAAATTTAACCTTCTATTCAACTGAACTCAATTCAAATCGCTTAAAAAACAGGATTGACTTAAGGCGTTCAAGCCAATCCTTTCTCAATCTGAAACGTGTATATTGCAATTTTTTGTCGAAATTAAGTTTTATTAGATCGGTTAAATTGGATTCAGTATAAGGATGTACCCTTCCTTAGTCATGGTCCAGTGAATTATCTTACACGATCATGTGGTTTGACGACGTGCAAATTTTTTCTATGGGGGTCTATAGACGTTTTGAAGACCAACATTAGAAATGTTAGTAGTGAGATACCAGTTCAAATGTGTGAAAACGTCATGCTAAGTTGGGCTGATCGAATTCGTTATTTCGACAAAGTCATAAAGGACATTTGGCCGATATTTTTTTTTAATTGTTGTAATTAATTGGTCTTCAAAATAAAATAAAAATATTTTGGCACTGTAGCAATGTTTGTGTTTAATTAAATTTTTAAATCCCAAATCAATTGGATCACCCTTTAGTTTGATAGAAAAAGTTAAAAACCATACAAACAATGAATATTGACTCTCATGACTGATCATCAAATACCACCGACAAACTTTGAGGGCTGATTCTACAATAAAAATACATATTATGTCCTAAAAGTCCAAGTAAAACTACGGGGTATTAATTTTTTTAATATTGTTTTTTTACTAATACCTTTTATGAAAATGAAAATATTTAAAAAAAAAATTGCATTAGATGATATTTTTTGGTATATAAGCCAAAAAATATTTTTACCAGTGTCGTCCATGAGCGGTTTATTAAAAATATTTTTTAGAAAAAGTGATAGAGAAAAGTACCCAAATATAACCCATTTAAAAATTTTAGTCGTCTTTTCTAAGAATCGCATCAAATTTAACGTTGCCGTTAGTAGAAAAGTAAGCTGTTCTTCCGACCAATTAAATTAACGTCGTAATGATTGAAAAACTAAGGTTGCACCGGAAACGGTCGTCCTATTAACGTCTATACGTCGTTTTCTAAACTATGGTCTATTTTGGGGGAGAAACTAACGACGCTTTTACGTTGCCTGAAAGCTACTTCCATAGTTGCATTTTACAACGTTGGCAATTGGTTGTAGCAACCTAGCAACGGTTATGGGCCATTTTGATCAAATAATTAACCTTTACCTGATAGATGGCGTTAACATTGGTCTAATCTTAATAAAAAGTATGGTTGCGATCGCGACTACCGGCCGCCATTAAAAAATGTGAAACTAGAAACAAAATCAAGGCAGCCATTTTGCCTTTTTAATGTGGAACAAAAAGAAAAAACATAATTTAAATAATTTATCGATGTTTTCATGATTCTGTTGAAAAAAAGGTTATTATAGATCTAGCTATTATTTTAAAATATAATTAATTTGGTTTTTCAATACTTACAATGATTTACAAAAATTGAAAAAACTATATTGTCTTATGTAAAACTGCTTTTTAATGGCGCGCTAGTTTTTTCTTACATTTTCGCCATATATTTGTCAGTAAACTGCAGTTTGTTTTAAAATTTGGATGATATGCGAATCAATCGGGGCGATTTAATTATCCAGTTCATGACAAATATTTAGTATCAGCAACTTCTTTACTACTCTGTCATGATAGTTGAAGTATAATTGTACGGCGACTTAAAAATTTACTAGAAGTTGCCAAAATTATATTTTAGTACAAAAAAGTACCAATTTTTATTAATACAGTTTTCCTGTAGATGGGTTTAGCCGAACAAGTTGCCTTGAGCAACGTTTTTACGTCGACCCACTTGCAGCAACGTTCGGACGACTCAAAAATCATCCACCAAATTGGTGCAAAACAGAGTCGCTATGTAGGAAATTACAACGTAAGAACGCAACGTTGCGGTGCGTTTGGCGACGTTGCGCCGTCCAATAATTGTTAGTTGGGAAAATACCATTTTATTTTTTACACATAATTTGCATAGATATAAATAAAAAACTTTTTGTTGTAGTTATTAACAATCATAATTGGTTACTATGATCTGTCCATATTTGGATTTTCCGACGACTTTAAACTAATTTTTATTTATTTTTTTATTTAAGAAAGTAATACAATCAAATACCATTAAAACATACAACAAAACATCTGAACTATCTCTAAAATTTATAAAAACAGTATTTTGTGCACTTTGTGTACAAAAAATACGTATTTTTAAAATACCTTAAAAAGTTATGAGGAAGCGATACCTACTATTTAACCAATACTAATCAAAACGTTGCTACAGCGACGAAAGGGCTAAACTGACATGTTACCATTTCTACTCGCAAACGGCAATTTAAAAATATTTTTATTTTATAAAAATGCAGTGGAGTTTTACTTATAACCCCTCATAGACGACATTAGTAAACATTTTTTTTCTTGTATGCCAAATAATGTGTTCTGATGTATAGAAGGCGTCCCTCAAATAAAAACAATATTAAAAAAATAATACCCTGTAATTAAAAACGAAGACGTTTAAGACGTATGTTTGTATGAAGATTTTTCCTAGAATCACCCCTTAAAGTTTGTCGGTTAAGTTACTGGACACCCTGTATTTTTAATTAACTTGTATTTATTCTTTAATTTTTAGTGGATGTTGATGCTGCAGCAAAAATTTATGGTAGCGAGTTTATTAAAGAAAACGTTAGATATATGAAAGTTGACAAAATGTTAGTAGATTTTAGACTTAAAAGAGTAGATTCCGGATTAGAGATTTAATTAACCACGGAAACGTTATAGGTAAGTACTTAATCTAAAAAAAAGTTAATGATAGACTTGAGTGAAAAGGAAACGGTTATGAGCAACAACAAAGCAAGGCCCATGTGTCATCTTGTTCGGTACGTTTAGGTCCAAGCATTCTTTGTCTAATCTCTACCTGTCAGTGTTCATCACACTAGAAATCAGCTTGAACCTATCTAGCTGGCACGACGTGCATGAACAACTAAAATAGTGCAATGTACGTTAATCTTCTGCCCGACTAGTTGCCAACTGGTATTATCATTAAAGCATAGATCTGAGTTATTATTTAACATTAGGGAATTGCAAAAGAATTATTTTAAGGGTGTCATTATTAAACTGTGCACTTGTTCCCAATGTACGTTTTATGTACGTCTTATGTACGTAACTTTAGGATGTAACGTATATTTTATGTACGTACATTTTCCGCAAAAATGTACATTCACTGTACGTACATATTGTACGTCTGATGTACGTACATACTCTACGTATTTTGTACGTACATTTTCTTTGACTATATACGTAATATGTATGTACATTTTCTTTGATTATAGAAGTAAAATTGGACTTTCTAAAATTTGAATTTTTTAAAATTTGATAATCGAAAACGTACAGGGTTTTCATTTATATTTTACCACCTACCTTTGACTAAAACCAAGAAAGGTAGTAAGAAACGTCCTGTATAAATGGTTTTTCCTGTATAGGCTCTATACAGTGTGTCTACGTTTGGCGTCATATGGGAAACTTTTTATTTTATTGATTTTACGGAAAAAGTTACTCTTATATAAAAACTTCTGCATGATCCAAAACCTAAATGCAATCATCATATTATATCAAATTGTATCAGTCATCTACGAGATTTGACCAAAATGTAATTTTTGCCTAAGAGTAAAGTACCTGTATTTTTGCTGATATCCAAAATTGTTGTATAAAAAGATGTTTATAATTCCAAATTACCCCTAAATATGCAATTTTGTTTATTTATATAAAAAATATTTTTGATATTTTTTCTGCGATAATGGTGAACATTTAGGCTTGTACATTGGTGCAGTTTTAAATATTTATTTTATAAATTAATTGTTACTAAAACATAAAGAATGACAAAAAAATCTTTTAGTTTAGAAATGAACAAAATTGTATATTTGGAAGTAATTTTTAATTCTAAACATCTTTTCTTTATGAAAATTTAAGATATTAGGGAAAAATACAAGTACTTTCCTCTTAAGCAAACATTACATTTTTGGCCAGACCTCGTAGACGGCCGACACAATTCGATATCTGATAATTGTATTATAGGTTTTCGACTATGCAGAACTTTTATAAAGAATAACTTTTTTTCGTAAAATGAATAATAAAAATTTTCCCATATGACGCCAACTTAATTACCTAGATACACTGTATATATAAAATATAAATATATATGATTTATTAAAGTACATACATGAACGTATAGTATAGATACGTACATACATACGTATTAGATATACGTACATAAGATGTTCACTTTGGATCCTTGGACGTAATGACGTAAAATGGTTCTAAATGTACGTCTTATGTACGTACTTTAAAAGTACATACATAAGACGTAAGATAATTCTAAAATGTACGTACTTTAGTACATACATAAGACATACATTTTAGATCCCTGGACGTATCGACGTAAAATTGATGTAAAATGTACGTACTTTGTACGTACTGTGCTATTTGGGTTTGTTGTGCTTCGTTATATATTTATTTAAATAAAAATAGTTGCAAATAAAAAACAGCTGGTTAAATTAAAATTATAACTTTACTTTACTTAATATACTTCCAACTTTTAAACAATAACATACTGAACATGTCATGGTTTAAAAGTTGTAAGTATTATTAATTATTTCGAAAATATCTTTAAAGAACCTCGAGCACATAATTTGTTTCTGACAAGATATAACATAAAAAAAATGTCTATTATGTCACCGGAAAATTGTTAACCTTAATTATGAAACAATTCAAATAGATATAAAAAATAAACATGATCTTTATATAAAGTGCAAAAATAGATAGGCCTATTCAAAGAGTGTCTAAAAGGAAGAGAAATAACCCAAGCAGCCAAGCTGACGTCATTAGTGACGTAATTTTTTTAGTCATTTTTGGTCATAAGACGTCATCAGACCAAAATTATGACGTCATTTTAACGTCGTTTTACTGACGTGTTATTGACGTCGTTGAAGCGACGTCTTTTCGAAGTCATTTTTCGTCATACTAGCTTATAAAAATCTCTCAACGTCATATTTAGAAAACCCGCCAGAAAAACTTTGTGATATATGATTCGTGTCAAAATCATCAACCGAAATATCATATGACAAAATATTTAGACTAACAATTTAAAAAAATTAAAATAGGAAAAAACTCTGCCGATAGATTGCGTAATGGACAATAAACTACTATATTTATTTTATAATTTTTTGGAGCTTGTTGTTAAAGTTGTTATCGCCTACACCGTACCGATGAGACCAAAATAGTTCGAGACCGGTCTGCGGTTGGTGATCTCAATTAGCTTTGAAAGACATAATTTCGGCTAGTGTAAAAATCTGCATCTCCAGGTTGGACAGTATCCCGAGAGATGCGACCTTGCAGTGCAAGAAAATTGCAAGCAGTAAGGAGTATTTTCCTATTTCAATTTTCAAATAAAATATCATTTTACCTTTTGAAAAAAAGTATATACGTCCATTTCTTGTCTTGTCATGTTATGACGTCATTAACAGGACTTTTTTGTCTGTCACTTAGCCGGTCATTTTAAAGTCATTTTGTCGTCATCTTATGACGTCTTTAATGACCAAATATGACCAAAAATTACTAAAAAGAGACGTCAGCTTGCTGCTTGGGAAGTCACTCATGGTTACAAAATCCGTAGTTTAACAGCGCATGCCACTCATCACTGGCGGCTCGTAAGAGGAGGCAAGGAAGACTTAGCCTCCCCATAAATTTAACCATAGATTTGGCAATACACAATTTTTGTTTGCATTTATGCAAATATTACGTATTTTGCTTTAAACAGGTGCGGTACCACAAAAACATTACCGGCGTTTTCTGTGTTTAAATAGGCAAATGCGAGAAATTTAAGCGGGTGATTTTTCATTAAAAAATAAAAAATAACTACATGAATATATTAATATGTCCTAAACGTCTTACTGTTTGGAATATATATAATGGTTCAAAAAACCAAAAAAAAAAAAAAAATCGAAAACACTTATTTTAGTAAAAACTGTTATACTGGATATAAACCTTATTTAAATAAGTATTTATTAATTTTGTTACATAATTGCTAATTAAAAATTATAAAACCTAATTCCTTAACGAAAATGGTTTTATGGTCTAAAAATGTGCAATTAAGTGATTTTTTCTCTTAAACTAAATAAGACACGGAAAAAATAGAAGACATAAAAGCCGTATTTTAATTTGCTTAATCTTAAAAAAGCTAAAAAATGTACACACATTTACACAGTCAGTGGCGAACCGGTTTTTTGTTGGAAATATTCCTTCAGTTGCCTGTCGAGACGCCATTAGACTTACTAAATGTAATTAGGTAAATGATAAATTTTCCCCTTAATGTCATTATTAATATTGTCAAATTAAAACAAAATTGGGTAAAAAATAGTTAGGATATTTAAAAAAATAAATATTTTTGGAATTTTAACACCCTGTAGTTCAAAAACTAAGACGTTTAGGACATATATTCATATGAAGTTTTTTTCTTGTTTTTTGAATGAAAAATCACCTCCTAAAATTTCTCGTATTTGTTTAGAAACACCCTGTATAGTATTAATGACTTTAACCTCCCCTGTTCTCCAATGCACGAGCCGCCACTGCCACTTATGATAAGTGGCATGACTAGCATGCGCACTTTAAGCTCTCATATGGTGACTATACTGCCGTCCAACGAAAAACACCGTATGTGAATAGGCTTACTTTCAGATTTAAAATTATAGCATACAAATATACCTTGAACTATTTTTTCTGTATACGTATCTTACAACTTCTCATTACAACGGTTACAGCTTACACAGTTTAAACACGTATGACCTAAAAACACAATTATTAAACCAATAGCACATTTACCATTAACATGTTTTAACAGATACGCTAGGGGACGTTACTTTTTTGACATAAAAAAATGGTTCTTTTTATACCAAGGGCGTAAAGTAGTACTTTTACGCCTGCAGCTGTAAGTTGTTGCCCGAGATCCGCGAGGGCAACAATCAGCTGTGGGCTTAAAGTGCTTTACACCAGAGGTGCAAACAATATTTTTTGTACGACTGAAATTATTGCCCAAGCATTCTTTGTAGTTGTTTTTCTTTACTTTTGTTGCAAAATTAATATACAAGCATTCTCTGTAGTAAGGGGAAAATTTACCAGCTTTTAATGTTTAAAATCGTAATCAGTATACTTTTAACATATGTTTAATTAAATAAATTGTTGTTTTACCAAAAAAGGGGCATTATTAAATTTTATTATTGTTTTATAAATTTAAAAATGCGATACTTTTGCCCTAGGGCGTAAAAGTGAAATTTTACGCCCTTAAATGAAAGCGTAAAATTGTATTTTACGCCCGGTCGTACAAAAAATATATTTCTGTGAAGGCATTATTTTTATATAGGCAAATGATTTTTTGCGACATGCAAGAAAAATCGTTTTAGCCTTCTTTCACCCTGCTAAAATAGATGTTTTGATATTTTGAAGTTCCTATACCAGTAACTTCATTTATAGAAAATATGTTTATATGCCTTTTTCCTATTGGATGTCTTCTAAAATAAAAATTATCAAGAGACTACGTAGTTTAAATATTTAAATCTATAATAAATACTTTATCCATCGAAAATAAAATACCGGAAGAATCTGGTTCTCATCCATATTCAAATAAATAACTAATGATAAAACCAGTAATAGACAATGTGTATTTTGATAATAAATTAAATATACACATTAAGGTCTCTTTTATCATATAATTTACTTTATCAATATTTGTTTTAGGAGAAGCAATGAACAACTTTCTTAACAGTAACTCAGACGAAATAATCAAAGAGATGAAGCCAGCAGCAAGACTAGCTATAGCAAAACATTTCAAAGGATTTCTTAATAACGCTTTTACGCAATTACCTTTAAAAATTTGGTTGCCTGATGCATAGACTAGAAGTATTTTAGGTTATAAATCCAAAGATTTTAGTTTGTATAATGTAGACTGATTTTTTATACGCAAGCAGATAAACCTAAAAGGTCTGACCACACATAACAGCCACTGCCCGAAGCGTAGCTTAGCCGTGCGTTTTCCTTGTGAAATGTTGGGGAGTCGGAGCAATATATTAAAGTTGTCACTTTGCAATATTGTAAGAAAAGGCCAGTTTAAAAAAAAACAAACTTTTAGGTCCAAGAAAATTTATTAAACTGGAGTAAAATGCTTTATAATCTCTCCTTGCACCAACTCCTAACATTTAATTATGAATTTTATAAATTTAAATATAGTCAGGGTAACGGATAAAAAATGAAAATGCTGGAAAGATTGGGTGGCAAAATGAAAAGCATATTCAGAAACATAGTTTTAGAAAACTTAAGCAAAATTTTTTTCATTTATTAAAATGGCAGTAATAAGTATTGTTTGATTGGTTTAGGACTGTAATAGAACGCTTCAAATTATACCTGATCGTATTATAAACCTTGCCAATAAAATGGTTACCTAGCTTTGACTACATTACAAAAAAACAGTGATAGGTTGGGAAATCTGTATTAGTTAAACAAGGAAAGCTACTTTTGAACATGTAGGCGCTGGTATGATTTTATAGCAAAAAAGTAATATTTTCATAAAAAATAATTTAAATTAGTATTAATTGGATATAATTTTTGCTTTGTGTCTAAGAGCCCCAAGCAATGTATCAAAGTGCTCCATAGGAGGCAGAATGATTCTAAGCTCCAGGGCCGGATTTAGAGGTGTAGGAGGCCCTGGGGTAATAAGTATGTGGGGGCCCTCTTAAAGTAAAAGTAAATGGAATTCAGTACCCCAAAAAAATTGAAGACCAAAAGAAGATCCTCATTAATAAATAAGTAATGGAATTTTGTAGCCAAGAAAGAAAAGGTTCTCCTCAATAAATATTTAACTTTTTCACAATGGTGGACACCCATAAATTCGTTGTGGAGGCCCCTAATTTGTGGAGGCCCCGGAGCAGTAGCCCCGTCTGCTCCCCTTAAATCTGGCCCTACAAAGCTTGTTTCTGATTTAAGAGGTTATATTTTTTAGCCTATAACATTGAATTATTGTTTTCTTCTATGGTATAATATTAAGACATAAGATAATAAATTTACCTTTGCACATAGGTTATTTTATATTTTTGGGGGCATGAAAAGTAAATTTTACAACTTTTTAAATTAATCTGCCCACTTTCTCCTACCACTGTTAATCCAGGAACGGTGCAGCCTTAGTGCGGTTATGTTGTGGCCAAACCTTTAATATGGAATCGCCAGAAATTATATATATATATGATAATTTGTGGAATTGCACTAGCTACTTTTAACTAGCAAAAAACGCCTTCATTTTAAAAAAACGTACATTGATATGAAAGCGATCTCGACCTGCCTGGTTAATGGCGTAAATGAAGGATTATTTTTTAAAATTTTATTTGTGTTTGGTTGTCCAATCTAAATCGTTTGGTTTTTGATTACGTAATGGGTACCCCATATTTTGCAAATCTGTGCAGTTTTATCCGTTTTAAAAGAGTATTGCACATGTCGGCTTTTGGAGAAAAAAACATGACGATGTTCGTATAGCCGGTTTCTGTCAAGGTTGTGGAGACCTTAAAGTCAAGGTCTAACTATTATAGCCCATTCCCACCTAGAGGTTTAAGCCCGGAGTTTTGACCCCGGGTAAAAAGTCTTTGATTTTTAACGATGCACATCTGCGAGTCATAAGGGGTTAAAACTCGTGCGTTTTCACCCGCCAAATCAGGGCTGGTTGTAATTTATCCCTATGGTGACGACTTTTTGACAAAATTCCCGACATAAATAACGGTTGGTACTTCCAAAAGTTGTGATTTAATTTAAATGTGCATGGATATGATTTTACCCGTGTGCTAGAAAAAACCCGACAATCAGCTGATGGATGATCACTCGTGCGTCACGGGTAAACACCACAAATTGAGAATCAGCTTTTACAAAGAATGTATGTATTCTGGATCTTAACAAAATGGCACGTCTAATACAAAAAAAGTCGTTAGGCACTTGCAGATTTCTATAAAATCCTGATTTTATCGCAATAAATCGTCTATTATCCGAAAAAGCTTTTTATATAAAGATATAGATTTTAAAACAAATTCGAATTTATAGAAGACTCAAATGAAAGCTCTAATGTGCTTTGGGTATTAAATTTATGTACAGGCTGTACACGGATAGGTTTTACACGAGAAGAAATAAATCAAGAATTGAATTTTTCAAAAAAAGTAATTCTATATAAACGTTTTTGCTTGTGAAAAAATGTAATTCACGAAAAATAAAATGGTTATCTTGTATCTATACAGGGTTTTCAAAAACTTCAAAAACAAGAATTTTCTCAAAGAGTAATTTTTCTTTTTTTTATTTAAAAATATATAGAAAAAATATGTATAATAGAATTTTTAATCAATAAAAATCTTATTAAAATATTTCATTTAACTTTTTAATTTAGCTTAAATATCGTAATATGAAATTCCTAAATGCTTTTGATCACATTTGTTTACAGTTCGAGAATTCTGAGGTGAAAGGTGTTTAAATAGAAAATTATTCAAATGTTATTTGTTGTAATATTAGGGTGTTCTACAATATTAAAAAATAAACTATAAATACATATTTTTCAATAACACTTAAATTCGTTTTCTAAAAACTTTTCAATAATCTTGTAATACAATCATTGATAATTTCTGCGAATCAACCGCTAGCGCCATTTAAAAACAAATTAAATGGATATTCTATTTAAAAATAATAATAGTTGTTTAAAATATGTAATAAATAAAAGTAGTCTAGTTTTAAAAATAAATTAAGTTTTGTAAAGCTAGTCTACAAAATTACCATTTTTTTTTGGTGAATTGTTTTTTTATAGGGAATTTTTTATTGACAATAACTTTATTCCAAAAATTTAATTTTTAATCCATTTATTCTCTTGTAAACTCTATCCGTGAACAGTATGTATAAAGGAAAATTCAACAAAATAAAATTGGCATATTAACAAAATTTACGTAGCCGTTTTTTCACGTTATTAAAACGTCGCGAATTAACAAACCATTGCATTGTACACATTCAGGAATACTTAGCCGCTTTACCGCTTAGTTTCACAAGTGTTAAAATTGTCAAATGAAACCAATAGGATGGCTTTCTTTTGACAGTTTTGACAATCCGCTTACCCAGCGGTTAAGAATCCGAGTACTCCTGAATGCGCACCTTGACAGAAGAAAAATCAGTATTGAAAAATATTTTTAAATATTTAGGAATAGGTGCCAAATTGCACTTGTGGCGCGTTTTATATTTTTTAGAAGCTTGCGCCTGTAGAATTTGAAATTATTGCAAAATTTAAATAGATTTTTTTGTTTTCTTTATTAAAATTAAATATCGCACCCATGTTATTACATACCTAGAAGCAAGTGTCAAATGTTAGTTAAAGTAATACGCCCGAGCAATAATAATAAAAAGTGGAAAGATGTTTATAGTAAGTTAAGTCAATGGTTTGGTAAACATATTTTTTGTACTAGCGCATATACCTAACAAAAAACAATGAAAATATAATTAAATAACAATCTTTTAGGATTTCAATAAAAATTAAAACTGGACAAAAATTATAACGATTATAGTAGAAATACTCGTATTTAAATTTATAGTTCTAGTAATAAATATATTTCGATTTTTTTAATTAATGACATAACAAACAATTATTTTTTGATATTTTTAAGAGAATATAATAATTATTTTTAAAAAAGAAAAAGGATTGATAATTTAGAGTAAATACGATACAGTATTTATTATTAGGTGAATTGGTTACAATATTATTTGTTTTATTCTACACATAAATGCTTCATGATTTCTTGCCCTAAATAAAATTGTCATTATATTGTTTTATATTTAAGAATATTAAATATTATTGTAGAACAATTTTTTTGTATGTTAAGATGGTTATTTCAGTTAATTTTTTTAACATTTGTTTATGTCATAGGAAGTATAACATCCCAAAAACTTAATCAAAGTTGGCAGAGTATAGATACATAAAAATGATGAATATACAAAATTATTTTGTAAAGAAAAAAATATATATATATATATAGTTTAAAATGTCTAACAAAAATTGGTTTTAAATAATATGGCATCTACACACTTTGGAAAAAATGCTTCTTTCAATGTTTTGCAAAACGTTCCTGGTTCAAAATTTATAAATATTAAGAATTACAATTAGTTATAAATTGTTTTTGTCAAGGATAACATAAGGTTGATTTAATTTAGAAATTACAATATTCTAAAATATTTTTTTTAAATGTACTTAATTGATATGTATGATAAAAAAACAATTTAAAAAGCTACCAATTACATTATATGTTATGCCGTGTAATATTAATTTAACCTTTTAACAAATTTCCAACGCACGCCAGTGGCCTTTACGATGTGGTAAAATAAATACTTATAATCCAAATCCTCTCCTTCAGAGTTTAACTTAATTTTAAAGCAGTATTCTACTAATACAATATATCTATGTATGTATGTATTTATCTATTCTTTAAATTTAAGACTTAAATTTTCAAAACAATGTGATAAATTTTAATCAAATATTGGCTTCGTATTTTCCTATTGAAGAAAGACATATTTTTTTCTTTTAAAAAACCACATTAAACTGTTGGATGGAATTAACAGGATGTTTAGTTCATTGTATAACGTTCATGATGAACTACAGCGTTGTCTCAATGGGTGTCAATTGGGTGGAAATGTAATATTTGTATGTTTGCGTATTTGGACAACGTTAATGGAACTAAGGAAAAACGAGTTAAACATTGAAAATCCAACACCACAAAATACCTAGCTACGGTAGCTATATTAGTCTAGGCCAAAACAAACGGTATCCAGTTTGAAGTATTTATACAAGCCCTCGCGGGCTGTCATAAAAATAAAAAAATAATCATTACACGTTTAAAACCGAATAAAAAATCAAAAAGCAGTGAAAAGCTTCCAATATTTTCATTATATTATAATCATAAGTTTAATTTAGTAAAGAAAATCTATTAGGGTAAATTGAACATATCTGATAAACAAAGTTGACGTCGCCAAGACTTAAGCAAAATAATAATATAAATTTAGTAAAAAGCTAAATATGGCTTTTTTAAGAGTTTTTAATATGCAATTTAAATAAAGAAGAAAACAAGTAATATAAGTATCTACCCAACAGTTTCTGTGTTTTTTGCGCTTTTGGCGTGAACCCAATAGGACAGGACTTTTAGGTCGTAGGAGCCCCTAAAAGCCGAAATTTCCACTTCGTAAAACCAACCCACACAGCATCACGTAATCAAAAAAGTATTTTTCCATTTGTTTGAATTAGCCCAATAATGGACCAATTTAATTAACGTACAAACAAAAATAAATCTATTGTTCATTACCATTTTATAAATTTACTTAAATAAGCACACTTTAAAGGCATTTTTATCTCAAATATAAACACTATCATGTATAAACTTCAGGAAATTACAAACAAGATTTTTGCGTCGCAACATTACGCTTATCTTTTTAATATCCGGATATAAAATATTTGTTGACATTACCAAATAAATAGCCTATCAATGGTAGGTATATTGAGGAATTTTGGTACGACATGGCATATCAGAATTACAACTAGCTGATCTCTTATAACGTAAAACATCGTCAGCGTTACTGCTGCAATGTTTTACGGCGCAAACCAAAGTATCTGCAAAAACCGTGTATAATATTTTTAAATGATTAAATCTAAAAACTTGGACACACCAAATAGCGGTATCCAAACGGAACGACCGACCATATGTAATGCATGCATTTAATCCTCTTCACTAATCTACTGTGTACTCTCCTACAATTTACCTCTGCAACTAGCGTACTGATTAGCGCCAAACGAGATCAGGGGCCGCCCGCCACCGCTCCCACCTTTCATCGGACGGCGACACCGCTCGAGCACACCTCACCTTGAATATTGCCACTGTTTTAATATACTGTGTAATTTCCTATGGTTGGCCTGGTCGTCTCCATACCTGTATACCGGATCAGCTAAATAACATAACACATAGGCAATGTGAGGAAAAGAGACAGTCTAACTAAACACCGGCATGTAAACATGGGTGACTAATAGTGCTTGTTTTGTTATTCCATTACTGGCCGATATATCAAAACTTATTGCTCATGCAGTATACCAGATACTAGTGGCTTTAAAAGAAACACTTCGATAAAGAATTTTAATTTTAAAATTTGCGAAAAGAAGTTGTTTTTTTATTGCTATAAAATCCAAGTATTAAAAGCAAATCCTCTTTTCGAATTTTTTCGTAGCTTTAACCAAGCCTGTCAATGTCAAATGTTTCCGGTATCGGACTGGGCGAACGCGTCACTTTTTTGTCGGCAAGTTTACCACAATGTTTTACATGCAATTTTTAAACGTTTTGACAAAAATAAGGGTAACAGTCACGAAACCCGCCTAGTCCGATACCCAAAACATATATTTGAGCCTTATGGTTTCATTACTGTAACCCTTACCATTTTGGGTAAAAAAATTCTGCCTATATAGATAAATTTGATGGCCCTTTTTGTCCCATCCAAATCCTGAGGTAATTTTTTATTACTTTTAATTTTAAAATTCTTCTTTCAGCTGTTGCTGTTGTAACTGGAAGAATCATGAATAAAAACATGCTATTAATTTTAATCGGCATCAATAATTCTATGAGTTTATTAATGAAATGAGTTTTTTTATTACTTTGCTTGAAGAAAATTGAAGTTTTGTCGATTGTGATACTTTAAACATTTTTACTCAGATCACAAATGTTCCGAAATCTTTTACTAATTTTTGCTTACACACGTTGGGGCCCCTGCTTGCCTCTGCCTTCCGGAGGCCCATTATCATTGATACAACCGATACGGCGCGGTGGTAGCTACGCCCCTCGGTATTTCGTTGCATCCTTCCATATATAAAAACATTTTGATTGGTTGGTTGATTGGTTCTCCAAGACGAAAAGTCGCATATAAAATATGTTGAATATAAAAAGTTGCATGTTCAAAAGTTTTCGAATTTCTTAAAATTTTAAAACGAAACATCAAAGAGTTCCTAATTAATTTTTTTTTATTCTGTTAGACAAAAATATTTTAAAATATAATTAAATATTTCATCAGAAAGTGCTTTATCTCCTAAAGTGTGGCTGTGTTTGTAATTTGTAATAATTGCATACAAAAGCAGTTTACATTTTTTATGAATAAACTTTTATCTTAAAAACTTAATAAATATATCGTCTTATTATAGTTATGTAAGAGGGTGCTAAAAAGGTTTTTAGTTTCATCTTGCAACTTTTATTTTACCACAAAGGTTACTAAGTATACCTAAAAATATACAGTGTGTCCACGAATAAATTTATCAATACCTGTATTTTTTTATTTTAAATCTTTGAAAAAAAGTTATTCTTCATAAAACTTTTTTGCTTCCTTTTAATTATCAAAAGCTGTAATAAAAATCGCCGTAGGACATACAAGGTACCTAGTTTAAAATCGCGATAATATTACTTCAAAAAATACAAAAAAACAGAAAAAAGAACATTTTTAAAATTGCCTAATAAAAATTAAAAGTATGTAATCAATAGTGAATAATAAACTTTTTTCTATTCGTTATCATTTCTAGGGAAAATGGAGGTTAACATTACAAAAAATATTTAAAACATTTTTTCTTACCATTCAGAAAATAATAAATATTTTTTTGAATGAAAGCGTTAAAAATCGCTTTATATGCCTTGAAAGGCTATACAGGGAGATTAAAAATTAGAAACATAGTATTTTCTCAGAAAAAAAAGTTTATTCATATTTTTTTAAATAGCATGTAACGAAATAAAAATTTTCATTTTTTGTTAAATAAATCGTTACCTTCTAGGTAACTATTTACATGCGTTTTAACTTACCTTAATAATGGTTGCAATAAGTAAAACAAATTAGTAATGAGAAAAAAATCATTTATTTTAGTTAACAGTGATAGAAAAAAAATAAAAGATTTTTTTTATTCCTTTTAATGCTTTTTAATTAAGTAGTTTTGAAAATATATGTGTCAATTTTAATAATATTGTCGCAATTTTGAACCACCCTGTATATCATAGGGCATTTTTTGTTATAGCTTTTAGCAGCACTCTAGACAAAGCATAAATATTTATGAAAGAGAATAACTCTTTTTCGTAATATATAAAAAAAATTACAGGTATAGTTAATTCCATCCGTGGACACACTTATTGTTAGTTAGGGATCCCTCGACAATTTTTCCAAGTCATTACTAACAAGCAAACTTTTCGTTAGTCGCTTCATTTTGACGAGACGATCAACCTTTTTCCTTACAACAATTTTTGTTGGTGGTAGCATACAGGAGTAGCAGAGATTATATATGTTGATTTGATAAATATCAAAAAACCAGGATAACGTACCTCGCAATGTGTAGGATATTGTGGGTCTTAAATTATATAAATGTTATTTAATCATCAGAAAAAAATAAGCTGGTTGGTAGTTATTTTTCACAACATCGTTAACCATACATGTAGATGGCAGGGGACTCTTTGATGAAACCTTACATTTTGTAGGATAAATACTTTTTCAATTTATTTAGATAATTATCTTGAAAATTAACAAAGAAAATCCCTGTTTATAATAAATTTTTGATATATGTCAAATCAACACATTTAATTCCTGCTAACCCTGTAAGCTACTTACACTAAAAATTGTTTTAGGGAAGAAATTTGGGCGTCTCGTCCAAATTAAACTACTCTCGAAAAGTTAGCTTGTTGGTAGTGACTTGAAAAAATGGTTCAGAGATCCCTAACTGTATTGCCCTTTAAAACAAAGGTTCTTACATTAAACAAACTCTGTATTGACATTTATTATTAAAAACACTTTATATATAGAGGTTTTTAGATGTACCAAGTTACTATAATGTACAGTGCGAGTCCTAACTCCCTTAATTTTTGAGTTAGACGGTGTTAAAATCTTAGGAACAAATTTGGAAGACCCTGTATAGGAAACTATACTATTTAATATTAAAAGTACCGTTAGACTTCTAGAATTAAAGTTCTTATAATGTGATGGTAACATAATTTACATAATGTTTATGAAATATTTAATTTTCTTTTAATCTAATAAATTGATCATGCATAAAAATGTTTTTTTTTCGGAAAATCGCATGTCGTACGAAAAAATCAAAATATCAAATTTGCCCTAAAATGAATTGGGCTTATAAAAATAGTTTTTATTTTACGAAAAAGCAGTGATGTACCTACATTATATGCTTCAAAAATATTTTGTCTATCTTCCTGTACGGACGTCACTGGTTAAACTTAAAAAAACCTTTAATACAAAAATGGCTGCTGTAAATTTCATACACATATTTAGGAAGTTATTAAAGCTATATTATAGAAACGATTTTTTTAAAATATTTTAACAGCCTGTAGCTTAAAAGTTAAGAGGTTTAGGACATAGCTTTATTTACACTTTTCTTCATAAAAATTAACTAAGGATTAACGTCCTTATAAATCAGCATCTTACTTTGTAACAGCCTGTATAACGTCAATACCTTTGCCTACTACAAAATGGCGATCCTTAAAAAAATTATCTAAATATCTTATTAGAATTGCCGTATTTCCGAAACTAATAAAGTTAGATATACTTTATGATGATTTATTAAATATTTTTTAAATGGTGCTATATTATACAGGGTGCTTTGATAAAAAAGTATATTTAAATACTTTTGTTCTACCCTGTATATTATTACCAATATCAATATTAGAAAGGTCTTTAAAAAAATAGCACATTAAGTATCCCTATGTAACTTTATTATTTCCGAAAATGTGGCCATTAAAACAAGGTATTTAAGTAATTATTCGAGGACCGCCTTTTTGTAGTATGTAAAGGTATTGACTGTATATTGTAAGGATATAACTTTATAACGAGTACTTACTCGTCAGGAGCTTAAAAATGGTGTGCCATAACACACCTCTTTCCAATTTATTTTTCTTAAATGGCGCCCAATTTTTAATTTGACATTTATATCTGTTATTTCTTGCCCAAAATTTGGTTAATGTGTCTTACTTACGTCCTCACATTAAAATTTACTAAACAATTCAAAGGTAAGAGGGAGGGGACTTTAGACACGCACTGTATTTTTTAAAACTCTTTTTTAACTCTTTTTAACTCTTTTTTAAGGCTCAATTTTTAAATCACACTTTCTTAAAAATCTATAGAATTCCTTAAGCATTCCCTACACGGTTAATATTATTGAAGCAAAATTATTGACGCAATATATTTTGACCTTATAATATTATGTCAATGTATCCCTTACACAGTCAATATTATTGATCAATATCAATATTGCCACAATAATATTGACCGCCTGAAGGTGGCTTTATAAAACACTAACATTTTCATGAAGTGTCTTAAAAGTGTCTTAAAAAGTTTTTATTCAAAAATGAGACTTAAGATACTTAAGTAACATTTTAAAAATTATTGACCTTTTCTTATGTTTATATTATTAAAAAAGTATATATATATATATATATATATATATATATATATATATATATATATATATACGTGCTAGTCCTTACGCCTTTCCATTTTTCCAAACGCATATTGTTATCCTAAATAACTAACACATATACGTTATTCTAGTATTTTTGTATCTAGAGAAATATATTTGTTTCAGTTTATTTAATTAGGTTTTCTTTATCGATGTCCAAAATTAATTACCGTCGTGTTTTGGAATTTGATCTATGTTATCGTTTATGAATTCTGAGAAATATCCAAAAATACGTGATAATTTTTATGTGTACGCCTACTAAATAGTTCAGTCCTAATAACATTTTGATCAATCCTATTATTAACTGAGTCCGACAGTATTCTTTATGACGTAAAATAGTTTTAAAAATAACCAATTTTTTAAAAGTCTTAGAAGAAATCAATTAACAACAATTGTGATAAGATATATATTTTTAAACAATGTATTCGTATAAATGTAAAATTTAGATATACATTAAGGTACAAACATCCATGTAAAAATTAAGGAAATAACAATAGAATTCCATTATATAAATAATTTAATTTTTTATTAGTTAAAGTAAATATTACATAATACATTATTTAATGAAATCAATTTTAAGACCTGAACTTGCCAAAAACCAATTTGTCTTTCTTAAATTACTTTTAAAGTACTTGGTATGACTAGAATTGTCTAATATAATTCCTTCACTCACGTTTCCCAACAGAGAAACTCGTGGTGCCGCACGTATGCGTCCCTATACGGTCCAACAGGACATATTCTTGGACACCCTGTATATTTTACTTTCATTTAATCGACTTAATAGTCCTTACGCATTTCCACACTCTTTCAAACGCATATTTTAATCCTAAATAACCAACACATATACGTCATTCTAGTATTTTTGTATATTTTGCCCGCGGACGTCTTTCCTTCCCACCCCCCCCCTACATTTTTGCAAATAGTTGTGTTGAATAGATTGGATCCTAAGCTTAAAAGAAGGTAGGGAAGGTCCGGAAAGCTCTGCCCACCATCTGTCAAATATCTATCACTCAATACAAACATTAGAGCTAATTTTCGCAGTTTAGTGACATCGAACAGGAGTACCTTTTTTAGCATAGAGTAAGAGGTATCTAAAAATACTATTTTTATCTTTTTTATCTTTGGATATTCTACGAAGACTATAGGCCTAAATACTAACGTACCGTTAGTATCTCAAGCAATGTAAGAGGACTTAAAAACTTGAAGATTTAAGCTGGACCGTATAGGGATCCATACGTGCGACATCGACACCACGAAATTCCCTGTTGGAAGTTACAAATGAAAGACTATACTATATAAATCGGTTTAAGGGTATTTAGGATATTTATAAAATACCGAATTAAAAAAAAACGCATTATATCCAGCAACTCCGACCATATGTTTATACTTTTCTTAATGAATTGGCATAAGAAATCACTTTTTTAAGTTTTGAACCGTAGTTCATATATTTTAATTTGGAAACAAGTCTCTTTAAGCCTCCTATGTACATCCTACATACAATTATTTTTGTGGAAAAGTATTTTTTCATTAAGCAGGACTTTTATGAAAAGGCACACACACTAGGGTTGTAGGGAACGCCATTTCCCAGACATGAGAACAATATTTCAGAGAGGCTCAAATTTGGGATACATACAAAGTGTATAAATTAAAAGAGGAAAAATACTTTTGGCTCAAAAGGGAAATATAAGTTTTTTGAAGCCGCCGCCCCGTGGCTAAAAATACTACTATAGATTGATTTTTTCAGTGGCGTAGAGAAGGAAGAAACAGGCGTAGGCAAAGTCGTATCCGCGAGGCCCCTTTTGTCGATAAAGATAGAAAAGAAAGTTGAAGATCAACAAAAAAAGTAATAAAAGAAGTCCTCACCTTTAAATACACACTGAATCGGTTATTACTAAAACACCCTAAGTCATATTTTAAACATTTTCAGAAAACGAGAAAAACAGCTGTTAATAGAAAAAAATTATTA
Source organism: Listronotus bonariensis (assembly GCA_014170235.1). Lineage (NCBI taxonomy): Eukaryota > Metazoa > Arthropoda > Insecta > Coleoptera > Curculionidae > Listronotus > Listronotus bonariensis. The sequence continues at coordinate 260,011 of JACEGR010000180.1, read as the reverse complement.
AATGGTGATTTAACATTCTGAAAGTGGTAAGTAGGCGTGGAAGTATTTTAAAATATTTTAATCATATATACTTTATTGAAAGAATAAAAAAATACAAATTATGACTTAAGGGGTTTTTGAAATAAAAGCCAACATGTAAGTGATATACAAAATACAGAGTGGCCATTTAAAAACGAAACAGAGCTAATTTTGGGCACACCAGAAAGGGGGAAAAAGTTAAAAAAAAAAAGTTTGCCCTAAAATCAAAAATTGACGGGTTCGAGCGTCTTTCCTTAAATGACCTGTAGTGCCCAAAATTAGCTCTGTTGAATTTTCAAATAAAAATTTTGACAAGCTTTCACCAAAAATAATAGCAGAGACTTCAAACTTAGTACTTGTCATCAGGGTAAAGAGACCTTCAAAATAAAGTATCACTCAACGCCCCTTTCCATTTAAGATTTTGGGGGTAAATCTTACCCCGCTATAGGGTTGCAAATCAGAGAGTAAAAGTGACAAAAAATGTTTCCCCTAAAATCAAAAATTGACGGGTCCTAGCGTTTTTCCTTAAATGGCCTGGTGTTCCCAAAATTAGCTCTGTTTCGTTTTCAAATGGCCACCCTGTATAAACAAATTACGGACTTTCACAATATATACTTAAATTTTAATTTTCGGTTCTCTGATATTTTCAGACTTTACAATATCTTCATAAAATTTATGTTCATTTTGAACCCACTGCAGCGATATTTTTAAGTAATATATTTTGCTAGTTAGGAGTGGAAGACTTTGTGCATAAGCTTTAGTTTTTGAAAACTTGACGTTGGTGTTTATGTTACGTTTAGGACAGGGCCGTTCCTGGCGAGGGGCAGCAGGGACATTTGCACAGCCTGACAAAAATAAGAGGACATTTTGCCAAATAAAATGCGATTTTTTGAAAACAGGATAATTTAGGGGTGGTATTTTTTTCTCTTTAAAAATATTGATATGAAAGACTTCAATAAAGAATGACTTAGTTGTGAAATTGGAGTCTTTTTCTTCGAAATTTTTAGCGACCAATAATTTATGCACCTGGGAAGTGCGGCAATTTCTCTTTCTGCACGAGCTGATAAAAGACACAGAAACGGCACTGGTTCAGGATGTACACTTTCAGCGATTTTAAACTAACTAACACTACTTATCTTTTAAAAAACAGATGATATTTTTAAGGTTAGGTTCCTCCAAACCACCAACGGTATTTATTACTAAAGTACCCTAAGTCAATCATTTAAGGTCTTTTAGAATTAAATGCTATAAATCGACCTCTCATATCTCCCATAGTTAATGTGTTGACTCACGGGATTTTTTCAATAATCGATGCAGGTACGTCAAACAAGTGAATTTTGATACAAATCTCAATATAGGCAAAATATGACTTAGGGTGTTTTAGTAATAACCGATTCACACTCTTTTTAATGTTTTTAAATACACATAAAATTTAAGGTTATTAAGATTTTGATTAAAGTTGAGGAACAAAAAAAAGGTTGTTACCCACATATTTTTTTACATAAATCACGCTTGCTACTGCTTATGTCATGCGCAAAATTATAACATTAATGTCTATGTCTTACATTTTATACCTTTAGCTACAAGACCTCCTAGCCGCGAGGCCGTAGGCGACCGCCTACGCAACTGGATTTTTATACAGGTTAAAAATTAATTGCCACTAATAAACTGCTGCTCAATTCAACTGCAACTGGAAATATTTTTGGTAAATTTCAAATCGTTATTACTCTTAAATAAAATGCAATAGCAAAATGCGGCTTTTACCGTTTTGTAGGATAATTTTGTTGGAAAAAAATGGCCATTTCACTTTGTGTAAATTTTCACTTGTTTTTATTCTACAGGGTGTAATAGAAAAGTCCGATTTGTTACAAAAACTTTGTCAAAAGCGACATTCTACAAAAAAAATAGTTTTTAATTTTTAATTATATAGTGTTATTCAGTAGACCATTTTGAAAAAACAACTTTGTCAGATTTTTGATATCTGCTCCATTTTTCATGTTATAATTTTTTTTTCAAAAAATTGATTTTTTTTTCATATTGTACTCCCTGTATTTAACAGTTCATCACAGCGATTAATTTTTTTAGATAATTTTAAATGTACATAAGTACCCTTTTAAAACTGTATTAGAATTTTATTTCTAAAAAATTATTAACGCGTCAGTAGCGTCGCAAATGTAACTAAATTGTATTTTGGTAAAATTTCAATTCCCAAAGTTTCTGTGAGCACCACATATTCTGTATTTAAGATTTTAATTGTTCCTCCACAATTTTTAGAAACTACGGACATTTATCTCGGGACGGTTTTTTACTTTTTTAAAAAAGTCATCAGTGGCGTAGATATAATTTTTCTTCTGAATGCTCTTTTTTACTTGCCAGAGGATTATTGCATGGAAGTAATAATTTGTAATTCGGGTTATTTTAGGGCATTTATCGATTAGCTTAGAACAAACGTTAACATTTTTTTAAATCTTAGTAAATTTAGAAAAAATATACAGGGTGTTTCGAAAAATTTAAGCTTCCACATTTGTATTTTTTTTTAATGAAAAGCAGGGTGTGAATCCTTAGATGATTTTACGAAGAAAGTTCAAATAAACTTTATGTTCTGACTGTCCTAACTTTTGAGATACAGGGTGTGAAACTTAAAAAATATATATCTTTTTTATAATAACTGTGATACCACTCTACAAATTTTAATAAAATGTGGTACACAGCCACTACACATTAGGGGGCATTTTTAAAAGTAAAATATTTGTATCTTTCTTTCAGTGGCGTTCGAGCGGGATTTAAATTAAATATTTTTTAAAGAAAATCATAGTACTCCACTGCTTTCTTTTGAAACAAAAATTATTCTTACAATTTCCATTTACTTTTAAGCAAATTTAATATTACGTTATTCTTTTGACCGACGAATTTGGTATGCTACCTTTATATTTTCATTTGCTTGATTAATAAATAAATTTGTTTTGTCTGTTTAACTGATGTAATGAACCGCTTGTAAAGCTTTAATTAGATTGACTTTATTGGGTCCAGTGGCGTCTCGGTGGGCACCACTACCATTATTGAAAAAAATGTACGCCACTGGCTTTTTATGTAGTTTTTATACTTTTTTCCTATGATGCAACTAAAAATAAAACTTTTTAGTATTGTCCATTTTTGCAGAAACGAAGCAACACCGGACATAACTTTATAGGAACTTTTCTTCATAAAATTACATAACAAATCCCCCTTTAAAGTTTCCTACCGTAGTTGGGAAATATATTGGTATTTTAATTTGGAAATAAGTCTTTTTTAAGGTACCACGTACGTTTAACATACACATATTTTTGTGCAAATGTATTTTCTCATTAAGTAGGACTTTTTGTATGAGGAGGCACTTTTTTCGTAAATTTAATAATTAAAAAGTTTGGTAAGATTTTCCGAAGACACGCTGTATATTACAAAAAAGAATAATATTATTATTAACGTAAATACTAATAATAGTGTTAAGCAACCCGAAACCCTTATGCACTTATTGTCAGCTTGTTCAGTGCATGCTACCAATGCTAAGTTCTTATTCATCCGCATAATGACGCTCTTCGGGTACTTTACTATCACCTCAGGCATTACTACGGCATCGATGAAACAGCAATTCTGCCGTTTGCTCCCGGCGACATGGAGGCAGTAGTGGAAAATGACAACTGTCGCATATACTGGAACTATGCGTTCCCAACCACGCATCAAATGCAAGCGAATAAACCCGACATCGTTCTCCTTGATAAGAGAAATCACACCATGTATGTGATAGAGTTCTCCGCACCTGCGGAAACTAACATCGATATAAAAGAACGGGAAAAATGAGCCAAATATCAAGATCTTCTTGGCGAACTTCGGAGGCTTTATCCAGAGTATACCGTGCGATTGGTTGTCCTGATAGTTGGCGTTTTAGGAGGCATGAAAGATAACGTATTAAGGGAAATGAGGTACATTCCAGCATATCAAAATACACCCGAACAACTGGCGATGAAGATGCAGAAATCTGTTGTCCTTGGTTCCCTTCGTCTACTGAGGCAAACGAATTTGGCCGAAGATCACTGACCGAGCGGACGCGAGGAGTGGTCTTCGATATGGATGGCCTTTCGCACGACGCCCTATGGGGTCGGAGCCATGGGATACGTCGTGTTGGATCTTTTAGAGAATAATAATAATAATAATGACCTAAACCTCTATGGAACTAGTGAGCGGGATCTACAACAGTCTCTTAAGTGATTCACAAATATACCAAAGATGTTGGCAGGAAGTTCTTATAACAGAATTTTAAAAGTTGGATAAGAGAGATTTGGAGAGATTAGATTAGAGATTTAAAATGCAGTTACTTGCGTTTTTTAAAAAAATAAACCTTGCCACTTTTACCAAAACACTAATAAGGCATTTTTATTAATTTTGACAATATATGAACATGCCGAGAAATGCTTCATATTTTATTAAGTAAAAACTATTCGTCGGGCAAAAGAATAACATGATATCAAATTTGCTTAAAAATAAATGGAAATTATAGGAATAATTTTTGTTTCAAAAAAGCAGTGGCGTACAATGATTTTCTTTAAAAAATATTTAATTTAAATCCTGCTCGAACGCCACTGAAAAAAAGATAAAAATATTTTACTTTAAAAAATGCCCCCAATGTATAGTGGCTATGTACCAAATTTTATTAAAATTTGTAGAGTGGTATCACAGTTATTATAAAAAAAGGTATATATTTTTTAAGGTTCACACCCTGTATCTCAAAAGTTAGGACAGTCAGAACATAAGTTTAATTGAACTTTCTTCGTAAAATCATCTAAGGATTCACACCCTGCTTTTTATTAAAAAAAAAAAATACAAATGTGGAAGCTTTAATTTTTCGAAACACCCTGTATATTTTTTTAATTACTAAGATTTTAAAAAATGTTAACGTTTGTTCTAAGCTAATCGATAAATGCCCTGAAATAACCCGAATTACAAATTATTACTTCGATGCAATAATCCTCTGGCAAGTAAAAGAGCATTCAGAAGAAAAATTATATCTACGCCACTGATGACTTTTTTAAAAAAGTAAAAAACCGTCCCGAGATAAATGTCCGTAGTTTCTAAAAATTGTAGAGAAACAATTAAAATCTTAAATACAGAATATGTGGTGCTCACAGAAACTTTGGGAATTGAAATTTTACCAAAATACAACTTAGTTACATTTGCGACGCTACTGACGCGTTAATATTTTTTTAGAAATAAAATTCTAATACAGTTTTAAAAGGGTACTTATGTACATTTAAAATTATCTAAAAAAATTAATCGCTGTGATGAACTGTTAAATACAGGGAGTACAATCTGAAAAAAAATCAATTTTTTGAAGATATCAAAAATCTGACAAACTTGTTTTTTCAAAATGGTCTACTGAATAACACTATAAATAATATTAAAAATTAAAAACTTTTTTTTGTAGAATGTCGCTCTTGACAAAAATTTTTGTAAAAAACCGGACTTTTCTATTACACCCTGTAGAATAAAAACAAGAGAAAATTTACACAAAGTGAAATGGCCATTTTTTTCCAAAAGAGTTATCCTACAAAACGGTGAAAGCCGCATTTTGCTATTGCATTTTATTTAAGAGTAAAAAGGATTCGAAATTTACCAAAAAAATTTCCAGTTGCAGTTGAATTGAGCAGCAGTTTATATAGGATTAGACCGCCCCTGGCAAACCAAAGATTACAAATGTTTTAAAATAACCAACATAGGCAGTTAAAAATCAATTACCAAAAAGTTACTAAACAGCACGACATTACTAATAAATGTTTTAATAAATTTATTTTATTATTTTTGAAATTTGCTTCTGCTTGGATTTAAAAAAAAGCAATACATACGTATAAATTTATATCATTTTTTAAAATTAAAAATTATTGTATTTTGATAAACTAAAAACGTTTAATAAAATTATGTTTATTGCTGTAATATTTAGAATTTTTAGGTAAGAAATACAAAATAAACCATATATTTTAGTTATTGCAAAAAATATAAGACAAATTATGGATTTTTAACATATAATTTGAACATATAGTTTGTACACCTACTGTAATATGTATTCGGTTAGTGAAAAGTAACGCCGCTCGCCACTTAAATTTCTTTAAAACCGCCTAGTAAAATTCGAATTTAAAAAATCTGCACGTTCGTGGCCGAAAAAAGTATTTAAACACGGACTAGACAGTCTGTCAAGAGTGCCGGTACTATTCAAATTGAACTTCAATGATTATTTGGCACTGCCGATGCCATCCTTATTACTAAAAATACAGTATTTTTATATCCCAGTAACAAGGAGAGACAAAATTTTCAATAGTTTGAAATCTAGCTACATTGGACATTTCCAGTATATTTCAATAAAACTAAATAAAAATTTATTTGGGAAAGCAAAAAGACTAAGAGACAAAATTAATAAATCAAGAACAACCAAATACTATAGTCCAACTTTGCTTCAGGTGTACTTTTTTTAACTGCCTGCAAGATCCTAAACACAATTTCATAGTTTATTTGTGGCACTGTATACATTAATTATAATAAATTTTTGGCTGATCAAATAAAAATGGCAAAGGTCATTAATTAAACAAATATGTGCTAGCAGAATTAACATCCCATAAATGAGTTTATACTGATAATAATTAATGAATCCTTAATAAATTACGCTGTTTTTTTAACAGTAATAAAGATTATAGCCCATACAGCTTTTAACAGTAAATAATATAATAAACACAAAAAAATAAATAACTTACTATAGGTTGATGCTAAACAAGATAAAAAAATGATCTGTTTTCTTACTATAAAAATGTTATATTATTTTTTTAAATAAAATTAAGCGACAGCACAATTGTTGACTACCAGTTACTGTTTGTAATTTTGTCAATTTTATTGGTGTCCTTTGTCACTATACACACTGATTTCAATAACCATTACCAAAAATGACGATATCTCGTAATGTTACATTTTTTTATAAACTTATACATGGTGTTTTTGAACTAAGATACAAAATTTAATGGGATAGTTTCTGTTTTTTTTTAAATAAATATATGTTTTCGTACTTACTTCATTTCTGAGATACAGGGCATTAAAGTTTTTATTTCTGAGATACAGGACATTAAAGTTTTTAAAAAAGTCAGTATTTGTTAAATATCTTAAAAATTCTTTAACAGATTTGGATGAAATTTAATATACCTATTTATTGTAATACGACGCTGGTAAACGTTTACGTAGATTAAAATTATTGTATCCAGAAGCGTCTTAGTAGGCACCACAACCAATATTATTGAGAAAAAAATTCGCCACTGACTTTTTATAAAATTATATTTTTTTATCTCATTAAGTAATTAAAAATACAACTTTTAGGTCTCCTCCTAAATTTTCTTTGTATATAGCTTCTAATTCTTCTAACAAGTACCCATAGACAATATGGTACAAAAACAAAAATTAACAATTAACAATTATTTGCCTTAAAATAAATAAGCTATCGTGCATTTTTTTGAAAACCGTTATTTTTAATTTACTTAAGGCTAAAATTGTTTATTTTTTAATTTTGAATTTTATTTTATGCTGTTTATGGATACTTTTTAGTATCACTTAAAGTGGCTTAATGTTTTTCTCAAAATTAAAGCGAAATACAAAGCAAAAGTGAATTTTTTGGAAATCCATATTTTTTTATTTACTAAGGCCAAAATTGTCTATTTTTAATCTTGAATTTTATTTTATGCTGTTTTTGGATACTTTTTTTAGTATTACTTAAAGTGGATTAATTTTTTTTTTTAACAAAGCGAGATACGAAGAAAATACAAGAGCCTAAAAGTTAAATTTTTTATTGCTTTATAAAAAAACCTTATAAAAGGTCAGTGGCTTACTTTTTTCTCAATAATATTGGCTGTAGTGCCAAATGAAGCAAGTTCGGACTCTGGACATACTGGATTAGTAAAAAGTATCGCAACTTTTAAATATCTTTAAAACCGCTAAACTTACATTTACCAAATTTGATATGTAAGATGTTTTGGATATGTGGAATAAAATAGTGATATCGGCACTGTTGCCAGATTTTCCAGTTTTGTGCTACACATATTTTTTTAAGTTTTATTTAATACAATTGCATTAAATTATACAAATCAAATTTAGTAAGTTCCTAAATTTTTAAAATTATGTCTATATTAGTTGTTGAGATATGACACACTACACTATCAGCAGAAAGTAATTTAGGACCTAAATATCTTTAAAACCGCTAAAGCTATGTTTACAAAATTTGGTATTTAGGGGTTTTCTGGCATGCCTAATTGATCAGTCATATCAGCATTTTGATATCTAAGATGTTTTGGATATGTGGAATCAAATAGTGATATCGGCACTGTTGCCAGATTTTCCAGTTTTGTGCTATTTTTTTAAGTTTTTTTTAATACAATTGCATTAAATTGGACAAATCAAATTTAGTAAGTTCCTAAATTTTTAAAATTCTGTCTATATTAGTTGTTGAGGTATGACACACTACACTATCAGCAAAAAGTAATTTAGGGCCTAAATATCTTTAAAACCGCTAAAGCTATGTTTACAAAATTTGGTATTTAGGGGTTTTCTGGCATTCCTAATTGATCAGTCATATCAGCATTGTTGTCAAGTTTTTGTATAATTGCGGTGTTGTCACATTTTGGTAACTAGTAAAGATTAAATTTTTAAAATTTGGAATCTTACTAAAGTTGACACGCTCCTTTTATTGCAATTAAAATAAGTTAGGCATTTCATTTCAAATATTAAAAATATTACATGTAGCGCAAAACTGGAAAATCTGACAACAAGGACAGTATTACTGTTCAATTCTACTGACCCAAAAACCTTTAAATGCCAAAATTTTTAAACGCAGCTTAAGTAGTTTTAGAGATATTTAAACGCATCTGAACTTTTACCTAAAATGTGGTGTTGTCATATCTTAGCAACTATTTAAAATGGAATTTTTAAATTTTTTAGACCTAATAAATTTAGCCCGCGCAATTTATTGGAATAAAAATAAATGGGTCGTTCCATTTAAAAAACCAAATAGATACGTGTAGCACAAAACAGGAAAATCTGGCAATGGTGCCGATATTACCATTAAATTATTTATGCCATTATGTTCATAGGACCTTTTTTTTAAAGACATAAGAAATCACCCTTTTAATTTTCGTACTGTAGTTAGTGAACACCCTGTATACTTACAATACTATTAAGTTATAATTTATAACATTTTTTATCATGTAATTGCGTCACATTTAATATCACATAATTTGCATTACTTTTAAAATGAATCGCAGAAATCTTTAACTACAGCAAGTCAAAGTGAAACGTATTTACCTAAATTATTTTGTTTATATTCTGACATTACAAAACTGCAGAAACTAAAATACTTAAAATGTAACTTTATACTAACGTGAAATACTTCATTTAAAAAAACCGCGGTATAAGCACATAAATAAAAAAACAAAATTAATCTAATTTTAACCTCAATATAAATCTCATCCTCTGTAAAAAAGATGTAATTAACTTCTTAAATACAACTTCTTTTAAATGGTTTTTTTAAACCCTATTGAAGCGATTCAGCATAGACTTCAGCAATTTTCACAATATTCTGGTAATATTTTAGATCATTCCTTTAAATTGTTTAAAATTTTATATTTTTAACTTTAAATTTAAGTCGGAATTCTATGTACATGGCTCAATGACATTACGTAAAAATTTTAAATATGATTTTATAACTTTTATACATGATCCTTTAGAAGTGATTCATGCTAAAGTTACAGGCTGATTTCAAATACTGCCGGTTTGAACAACGTTTTTAGGATTGGAAGTATCGCTCACTAATAAATTGTTTTTTTAATCTTTTTGACATCCCACGAAGGCATTTAGTTTGCAGCTAACAGCGGTTGTAATATAACCAGTAAATTACCAAAAAGAAGCTTGCAGTACTTATTATTATCTTAAGAAATACTTGACAGTAAATGAAGCCGTCTGCCCAAAAGAGACACATTTAGCAATGTGTGTAAAAATAATTATATACTATGTATAAGTCAACTAAAGCTGGTATTAATTAATTCGTTTGATGAATGTATTAAGACATACAGTTGCCGAGGAAAAATTTTGAGACGCCCGATGGCGGTTTTCTTTTAATTAAATTTATATTATATGTTTATAGTTTTTACAGATTATTTTAAAAATCTAACGGGTTGTTTGGCACTTAATTATCCAAAAAGCAAATTGAAACAAAAAGTCTTGATAAAACTACTAGAAATAAACTATGCCAATTGCATATGGAAAATCTCCATAAAACAAAAGGATTGCAAAATAACCACATTGCAGCATTAAATATTAATTTTTATTTATTAATATTAAAAGTGTTAAACTATTTTTCCAAAATTATTAGGTTAAATGCTTATACCCAACATCTAAGTGAAAAAAGCTGGGATCAGTTGCTGACCTTCCTGCCCCAGGGTCTCCGGGTACTCAAAAATGCCCCAGGTGCGACTGTTAAAGAGGTGGTAAAGAAAATTTTTTGCAAAAGTGATTTTATCCTAAGCTTTCTTTTAAATTATTTTTTGTTGTTAAATCATTAATATTTGTGTTAATTTTATTAACCTTTTTAAATTTCTTTTTTTTTTGCTATCATAAGCATTCCTAATGTTTTATCATAATAACTTGTTTGTCTACTTTATACATTTTATTTTTTAAACTGTTTAGCTGCTGCCTTGACAATTAAAGTGGTCATTGATAAATCCCAAAATGTACACCTTGGACATGTATAATCGTTTCCAATTTAACTACAAAGACTTTGGAAATAAAAGGGTCAAACTTTAGGACTTTGAGGTGGAATAAAGTATAAAATTTATTAGGAATAAAGTGGTCCTTTTTCGGCACTATTTTGGCCGCTTACACCTAACACTTCTGATTATTATTTATTGATTGATAACTTCGGTTTATATTTAAATAAAAATAATGATAAAATATATTTATTGAAAGCTGTAACCATTGCAAATAAACTTACATTTACAAGCTAATATCTTAAAACCTTTAACCCTGATTGACAGTTCGTGCAATGTTGTCAACTCAAACATAAATTGAGAAAACGGCTAATGAAAAATAAAAGAGGAATGTTAAAGAGTTAAAGTAAATTACATATTTTTAATAAAACATGAAAACATTCGAATCAAACTGATAACACTTTACGACTTATCCTATTGCGTATAGAAGATGTTATTTTTTAATTCAGAATATTTTGACTACCGATGTAGTCAATATGTTAGTAAGAAAGTATTTATACAATAATTATTTGATTTTTATGGAGTTATCGTATTTCTACGCGAACTTGTGCTTAAGTTTGTAATTCTAATATTTTATATCGTTTTCGGGTTAAAAACTTACAAAAGACCTAATATTTTAAATTTAAATACTGTGATGAGAACACTTATGTTTTGAAAAAGTTTTAGTTAGTAAAAATGGCAAAATTTACTCAACGGCAGTGGTTAACATTAATTGTTATTGGTATTGCTGACTTCTGCAATGCTATTTGTGTATCTTTACAGGCGCCGTTCTATCCTGCTGAAGTAAGTACTAATAGATTTAATAATCATCATGAAGTTAAGAAGTTTTGTTTTTTTTTCCTATTGAAATGTAATAGGGTAAGATAGAAAAAAGTAAGCAACGGTAAATAATAAAGAATAGCTTTTATTTTTTTAACGGTTAATTGTTCCCTGGTATATACAGGGTGATTCAAAAATCGATCACGAAACTTAAGGGGGTAATTCTACTTGACAAAATAAGGGTATAGGGTCTAATAATTTTTTTCCAAATGTCATTTGTTTTCGAGTTTCTAAAACTATAAGACAAAAGTACTTTTTTAAATACCGCCAGAGGGCACTCTACCTAAAACTTGAAATTGTTTTACAACATAATTTTTTATTTTGACAGATATTGCAAAGCTGGGGGCGCCATGTTATAGACAATCAAAAACTTAAAAAAAAGGTACTCTTTATTAGAGTCGATAAACCTCACCATTTAGGCAACAATAGACATCCAATTTCATTAATTACCAACATACATACAGGGTGTCCAGTAACTCAACCGACCGACTTTACGGGGCGGTTCTACAACAGAAAATAAGAAAAAAACTTCATATAAACATATTATGTCCTAAACGTCTTAGTTTTTAAACTACGATGTGTTAAATATTTTTAAAAACACTGAAAAAGCTTTTTGCCATTACAGCACATTTTATTTTTTTATTTACATGAGTCATAGATATAATTGTGTCTAGAATTTTTTTTGTTGGTTACACTTTTTATTTTTAACACCCTGTATCTTGGGAATGAAAAATTTGCAAACCCATGATTATATAAACTTTAAAAAAATAGTGTTATGAATAAGCCATATTTTTTACCGTCAATTAAAAAAGATATATACAGTGCATTCCAATTAAAACGAGCCCAGTAGTATAAAAAAATCCTTCAAATTCTTTTTGCAAGAAAAACCCCCAATACCAAGGCGGTAGCTCTCTCCTATAACTTTTTATTGTTTAAAATATTAAAATAAATTTTGGTACCTACATAGGTATGTCGTTGGAATTAAATAAGAAAAATCATTAAAACATAAACAAAATACCGCTACTCGTTTTACATAAAAAAAAATCTTAGTCATACCGCTTCGCTTCGCAAAAAAGGTGCAGACAAGCGGCGTGGTAAAATTTGGATTCAACGTGGACTTGATAACATTTATGATTTCTCTTATTTGATTCCAAAGACTATATAGCATAATATTATGCATTGTCTTATCCATTCAGTTGTATTCTGTGTTTACGGTGTAGCCGGAAACGACCTTAACTTTTATGTTTAAGTGCACCCCAGTGGCGGCGCCAGGTGTGGACACGGTGTGGCGAGCGCCCAACCTAAATTGCTCTCGCCCAACCGTTTGCCCAACCTGCTAATTAAACGCAAAAAGTCATGTTCAAAAACCACTTCATTTATATAAATTATTTAGTCAGCTTATATTCAGGTAATCCGAATTATGAAATTTTTTTATAAATGATCTATGGTCGCAATATTAAAAATTACCAGTATGTTGCGCTATGTCATTAGAAACGGATTTTAGAGTAAAATTTAAATGTAAAATAAAAAATCCTAATAAAATGTTTAAAAAATTCCAAATTTTTCCCCTTAGTCATCTGTACCTATTTAAAATTTTAATGACCAAGTGTATATCATTTAATAACAAAATAAAATACAATATTATATGAAAATATTAATATTAAAAAAATCCACTTTGTCTTTTAAATGGTACTTTTTTAAAATAAAAATGGGAATAATGTAGAACCTCGTTTTAAAGGCCCTTTAATTCTCTACTTAACGCGGCTTTGTTTTTGAAAATCGGCCCAGCCGTTCCACACTTAAAACCGTTTGAAATTTGGCTTAAATACCGTTCAAACAGTGCGGTTTTAATGAAATTGTTTTGAAAGCCTAGAACGACCTTGCCGATTTTCAAAAACAAAGTGGCGTTAGGTAAAAATTCAAAGACCTTTAAAACGAGGTGCTACATGACCTCCGATTCTATTTGCAAAAAAAAGTTGCCAGTGATACTAGACCACGTGACCAAACTTATTTTAATACCAAAAAGTAGCCCTAGATTCCTAGGTACTTGAAAATAGGTTTTAAGTGAAATTGCCTTATAAGCAACTCGATCGACCCAAATCGAATGGAGGATAAGCACCATTTTACACAAATTTTACCCGATCTCGATGTCTTGACCCATTCAAAAGTTAAGGGAAGAGAACTTTTAAAAACCCCAACCTATGTACAAATTGGAGCTAAAGTTCAAACGCCTGTAACTCTAGAACGACTGGGCCGATTTTTAAACATAAAATGATGATGAATAGAGTCAAAAGGCATTTGAAACAAAGTGCCACATGACCCCTCTTTCCATTTGAGAAAAAAGTTGCTAGTGCCTACTAAACCAAAATTATTTTTATGTCAAAGAGTAGTTTAAGTAACACCCTTTTACCCAAATTTTACTCGATGTCAATAACTTATCCCATTCAAAAGATAAAGGTGGGGGACTCTTTTAAGATTCTCACTGTATATATCACTAAAGGTGGTATTAAGATATTTTTTCGTTTACACAGCCTACTAAGCAAACAATTTTCTTATAAACCGTTTATTTTATCACAAAAATGCAAAAAAAAAACATCCATTATGCTCGTGTAGCTTAACTTTTAAAATTGATCTTACACATAAAATTTTGGTCATCAACAGGCTTTATTTTTATTAATACCCTCTATGATGGAAGAATCTTTAATAAATTAATGGGTTTTTACCTTCTTTAAGACATACAATAAATACAACTTTTTTAACTGATAGGGATGTGCAAATTTTTGTTAGATATGATGCAAAAATGTTGCTACAGTTTTTAACCCAATTTGCGATGATTGCAGGTCGAAAAGGGGTTTTTGTTTTCAGTTTATAGGACCTTTAAAATGAGCTTTTAAAATCTTTGTACTGAATTTTAAAACGCCCTTGATTCATTTAATAGCAATATTGCACTGCACATTTTACTGCCCACCCTCTAAATTTCTCTGCCGGAATTCGCCCAACTAAAAAAAAAGCTTGCGCCGCCACTGGTGCACCCTGCAAATTTTTACTAATTTGAATAATGACATTTTGAGGATTATTTCACTCAATGTGCCATTTATTAATTTCTAACCTCTAATTTTTGTTTCAATTTTAATTTTTAATATAGAGTGTCATGAATTCAAATGTAATAATATTGTACACGGATAGTTATTTTCTATTCAAATTTAAAATGAGAAAGTTAAGGTGGAAACTAAAGTTATAAAACAACACATATTTATTATTTAATTTATGTGGTATGCCAAATTTCATTTGGATATAATAAATAATAAAGAAATTAAAGAGGTGAGTCACTGGCTAAAAACCCCAGAATTTGGGGTGAACTTTCTCGAAAACCATAAAACCATTAAAAAACTAATGACCACTAGTAAAGAAATTAAAAACAGTGCCGTGTTACTAGTGAGTACAGCCTGAGCGCCTTGATAAAATAGGCGGCAGACATGGAAGGCTTTTTTTAATCAATTTTATTTAGGGCGTCGGTGGGATAAAATAGGCGCCAGAGAGGGAAGGACCTTTTTCTTCCTTTGTTTTTGGTCTTTAATTTTATTTGTGAATAGGGCGCCGTGGGATAAAATAGGGCTCTCAAAGAGTGAATTCGGCCCTGATTAAAAACCCATAAGCTATTACTTGTCACTTAAACCCCCTGTCCTATATGTGTTATTGTGAGGGGGGAATTACCCTTAACAAGTAAATTTTGACATAAACATGGGTCCCCCAAAAATAAAGATTTACGTGTTATAGGATTTTTTATGAGTGTGCAGATAACCGAATTTTACAGGGTGGTTTGTTTTAATAGGAACGCACCGTATACAGTGTGTCTACGTAATTTGGCGCCATAGGGAAAACTTTTTTACTATTAATTTTACGAAAAAAGTTTTTTTTTTATAAAAAGTTCTGCATGGTTCAAAATCTGAAAAGCAAGCCTTAGATATCAAATTGTATCAGTCCTATACGAGGTTTGGCCAAAAATGAAATTTTTGCTTAAGAGTAAATTACCTGTATTTTTGGTAATATCAAAAATTGTTATAAATAAAATATGTTTATAATTAAAAATTACTTTTAAATATGCAATTTTCTTTATTTTACAAAAAATTGTTTTTCACGATAATGCTGAAAATTTTGGTTTGTACATTAGTGCACATTTTATGATTAAATATCATAGGCCAGTTTCAAATTATTTTTTTGTAATTTATTGTTATCAAAACAGGAAGAATAAACAATGCACTAATGTACTAACTTAAATATTCTTAATTTTCGCAGGATTTTTTTGTTTTTGGTAATATACAAAATTACTAATTTAATTAAAGGTACTTTACTCTTCAGCAAAAATTAAATTTTTGGCTAAGCCTTGTAGATGACTGACACAATTTGATATCTGATGATTGTATTTTAGGGTTTGGACCATGCAGAACTTTTATAAAGAATAACTTTTTTCGTAAAATTAATAAAAAAAAAAGTTTATGTTCATATGACGCCAACTTACGTAGACACACTGTATAAATAAATTCTTAAATTCATTGACGGACACATTTTACTTTTAGTGCAATAATTTAAAAAACATGCTTCCAAAGAAATAAAAAAAACTGCTTTTTGATTTATCCTATACGATTAACATTAAAGTAGGGGAGTCCACGATGCTTAATTGGGATTTACTTAAGCGTCAAAGTCAACCTATTAGGTTGCAAAGCTTAGAAGATAAGAAGGGAAAAATGTAGAATGTATGCATTTTCATCCGTGGAGGAAGCGGCTATACATTTTTAAGCATGTCAAAAAATACTGTCATTATTTCGGCTTGTGGAAATCGCCAGATTATATTTTTTCCGTTATCCTTACTTATTTTCTTCAAAATAAAAAAAGCCGCTTTGTAGAAAGTCAATATGTCGTTACAACTTTGTAGCCCTTCGCTTTCTTTACGTCACTTTTTAATTGTCAGGTTCGCGGAATATACACTTTTTAGCATGTAATTAACTTACCTTATCTTAATCTTACCCGCTCGAAAATTTCTGATGGATATATATATTTTTTACAGGCGGCCTTGCATAGGACTCATATTTGGTGGAGGTACTTAAACGGGTACAAAGTATCCTCCGGTATATTAATCTGACGAGCTGTAGTAGATCCCGAAATCCCCCTCTTTGGCTTCCCTAATTAATTAAAAACATAGATATAAAAATTGTAGAGATTTAAAACAATTTATAAAATAAAATAAAAATTATTTGGTAAAATTTGCAGAAGTAAAGCTTTAGGTCACTTACAAACTAAGAAACTGCCTGGTTATAGAACGAACATTTGTAAAGTCACAAAGAAAATAATCTTGCTCTGACCTAAAGATAAGAATGTTTGCTAATTTATTTTAGTTGCGCTTTTAAACGAGAAAAAATGACTTATTTATTTACGGGAATCTTCTCTTAAAATATTATAAAAAAAACCCCTTATAAATATACAGAATTAGCTAAATGAAGTAGTTCATAGGCAACGTGTGGAAAGGGACGGTCTAACGCGAATGCGTGCATGTAAACATTTCGAATAGGATGGCTAATCGTGCTTCCGTTGTTGTTTTACTGGCCGATATACCTCTATGCAGGGTAGCTAATTAATGGTACACAGAAAACCACAGATTTCTTAGACCAAAATATGAAGGGTAAACCACACATATCTATATCCAAAAGTTGATAATAAGTAAGATACAAGGGTGTCAAAGTGAAAACCATATTATTAATTTATTTTGTTAACTTTTGATACATTTTGAATATTTTAATAAACCTCGGTATTTAGGGGTTTTTGACATGAGCTATTCAAATCTAATATTAATTTTTATGTGGAAACCAGAAAGGACTGTCTATACTATTTTATTTTTCCTAGAACGTCCTAACTTTTTTATGCTACACTGTATGTACCATCCAAGTAAAGCAGTAAACTTCCCAATGGTTTCTACACACAAAACTATATCTTGTAAGAATTGCTCTGAGCAACCGTTTTTAAGATTTGAATTTAACTGGTTTAGTGCAACCAAAAAAGGCCTAAAAAACAGCGTATTAACCATAACTACAACTGCCTTATGATAAATGAATTATTAGAAATGTATCCTTTCATATGCACATTTTGTGTGCACTAAAACACTTAGATAAATGCAAATATCTTGAAAACGGTTGCTTGGAACTATTTTTACAAAGGAAACCTTTTTGTGCAGAAAGTATAGAAATTTTTACTGGTTCACTAAGATGGTACATACAGAGTAGAACAAAAAGTAGAGACGTTTTAGAGAAATTGAAATACTGTTCTTAGCCCCTCCTGCTTTACATATAAAAATAATATCAGATCTAAATAGCTCATTACAAAAACCCCTACATACCAAGTTTTACTCAAATATTCTAAACATATCAAGATTTATTGAGAAAAATTAAAATATTATTTTTGTTACACGTATCTTTGTTATTATTAACTTTGGGCTATAGGTATGTTTTGTTAATTCTTAATATTTTGACCTAAGAAATCTGTGGTTAGCGGACATTCTGTATATTGCCAATACAGAATCTTTTCAAACGTCTTTCTTTTTCACTACATGGTGTTTACATTTTAGGAAAACTATTATTTTTTGATGATACTCTTATACAAATTTAGAAATCTATGAGAAATTTGAAAGACGTCTTTAATGCGTCGAAAGACTGACGTACTAGAAAGAATAAAATATTTGCTGGAGTCCTCCGTGAGGAATATACAGTAAATATTTTAAGGTACGCCACTGCATATGCCCAGAATACCTATTTTTTTTTTTTTTTTTTAATTCCCATTTAATATTTTTGTTATGACTGTGCCGAGAAATGGTTTGTATTTATTTATGTTAAAATATCGTATAGTCGAATCCATTTAAAATTAAAAATTTAATTTTTAAATATCTTTTTAATTATTAAAAACAAAAACATAAAAAAGTGGCTATAAATCTTGAAAATAATTGGCACACAATTGATTTGCTTTTGATTCAGCGGCTACCTCCAAATCCCGATAAAAACGATTTTTCATTTTTAAATTATATCAACTAAACATCGAGTAATAAAGTCATTAGATGTTATTTGGTCCAAACTAAATACAAATCCAAAAATTATATAAGTACAGGGTGTTAACTAATTGCACTAAAAATTTATATGCGTATTTTCAAAGTAATTTTATGAAGAAAAGTGTATACTAAGATTGGTTAGGAAATGCGTTATTTCTAAGATACAGGGTCCTCATTCAATTTGGATAATATTTGGCAATGTTATTTATAGTTACTAAAGTCTTATTTCCCTCTAACTTGATTAAATTTATAAGGTTCAGTGGCATATCGTGGGCACCTGAAGAAATATTTTTTTAAATCAGGCAAACAAAAATATTTTTTTCGTTTCTCCATTTCGTATTTTGCTTAGTTTTTGAGAAAAAAATGGCCATATTGCATATCCTAAAACACAAAATAAACATAAAAGGATTTTTAAAATTATTTTTGTAATGTTTATTTGCACCCTTAAAACAGCATCAACAAAACCTTAAATAAAATTTACCGAAGAAAGTTTTTAAAATTTTTCCTATTTTTTGGTTGTTTAAGGATATGCCACGAAGTTTATTTTCTTTTTAATATAAAAGTGAGGAAGAAATAATCAAAGTTAAAAGCTTAATTTTTACTTAAATAATTTAAATTTAATTTAAAAAATGCACGAGAGCCAGAGACGTACATATTTTTGTCACAAATATTCGTTCAGGTGCCGTTATAGTCACCACTAGACTAAACTTAATGAAGTGGAACCTAAGTTACCTCTTTAATGCAACAACTAACGCTGCAAATTTTTATTAGAATTGGATAGGAGATTATCGAAAATCTGAAAATTTGATTCTCCAGTGAATAATCGAAAAAATTGGTAATGTTATTTATACTTTATTAAATTTCTTTAGTCCAGTGGCGTCTAGAGCGGCCCTTTAACAAATATTTCTGACAAAAAATGTACGCTACTGACTTTAATATAACTCTTGTATTTTCTTCAGTGTAGGCAAATAAAGATTTGTCCCTTAATATTTTTTGTGCCTTAGTTTTCCAGAAAAAAAAATGTTAAATTGCATATTTCTTAACCCCTTAAGAAACATTATAATTTTTTTAATACCTTTTGTAGATAATATTTACTCACAATTACGTAATAATAATAACAAGTGCCAAGTTAAATAATAATAATAATAATAATATCTTAATTAACAAATTTTTGGTAAATTAAGTTTTTTTATATGTTTCTTGTGTTTTCAGGAACTCTAGCTAAAAAATAAATTTCATAGAAAGTTGCACATAGTTACAACTAATCCTTACAAAAAATATTTGCTTATTTTTTCACAAGTAAAATGAGCCCAAAAACAGAAATATGGTTTTCGCTGTATTTTTGAAATTTCATATCAAATCTTAAACTTTGTCTGCTTTTAAGCTGATTGCAAGACAGAATTTAAAAATACATAACCTTATAAATAAAAATTGTACATATAAAAAAATTGTAAAGTAAAAACATTCTGGATTATTAGCTATAAAAAACAAGACACTTTTTACTTATACTTATTGTAGTTAACCTTTGAAGGCACTTATCGTATTATAAAAAGGACCACATATAAAGCTGCATATTTCTATATTGACAAAGTAAAAAAAACTAGTTGTTTTGTTATTATCTGGTTATTTATGAGTAAAAATGCAAACGTTTTAAGTTATTATGAAAAAATTTATTTCGGCATTTTTGTCCACATATCGACGCACAGTACGACACCTTCAGCTACGCCACTGATTATGTCTATATTAGTTTAGCACAAAAGCTTAAGTGATACTTACCGACTTACAATCTTTACTTGAAAAACATTTAAACCCATTTAAAAGGTAATTCTTGACAGCTATTTTTGCAGAACTGCAATTTCTTAACTTTTTAGAAGTATTATTTAAAAAATATGGGTTAATAGCTAATCATTAGATACCATTAAACTTGTTTTTAAGTTCAAATTATGTTACATGACAATTGATAAAGTGCATAAGAAAAAGTATGAGTAATATCACGTTCTAACAAATATTTGCATTAGTACTGATAATAAAGACCTTTGGATTTTTGTCATTTAAATTTTGGTTAGAAATTTTTGTCCAAATATATGGTCATTATGGCTATGTTCGTTTCTTTGTAGCCGCCGCATTTTTCAGTCAAAATAGTAAATAAAAAGTCGTACGCACAAGAAATTCATAACATTGGAATTTTTCCTTAGTTCATTCAATAGTTTATATCAGAAAGTAAGGCATTTAAATTTACAGTTCTGCTCCAAACGATATGGTAGTAAGAAAATATCTGTACCTAAATTTTAAGATTCATATGGAACTGTCGTATTTTTACGAAGAGATTTGTTAAATATAGACTGTTTGGAAACCAAGTGCTGTGATAAAAACGTTTATTTATTAACTAATTAAAACGGGTTAAAATGTTGAATTGTAAAAAAACTACTAGGCGACAATTGTCAACCATGGCTGCATTAATGATTGCAAATTTTACCAATGGCATGGCCTGTTCATTACAAGCTCCTTTTTATCCTGTGATAGTGAGTATATTTATTCTTTGTCTTTATTTTTCACAAAACAATACAATAAAATCAACGAAAACATTTTTGGGGTGTACATTTTTAAAAGAAAAAAATTGCCATTTTTTTCTTAAGCAAAGTAAATCACCAAGTTTTAAAATGTATATTGTCACTACTAAATAGCATTTTAATTACAAATAGTTTCAATAAACTCTGTTTTTTTGATAAAAGTTTAGTTCTGGTTAGGTAATTTAAATTTTACTTAAGCTGACGTCAGAAGTTGTTATTGAATATAAAATCAATATATAGCTCTATTTTTTAAAATATATAAAAAAAACTCGATATCAACGTTATAACCAATAAAGGACATATAATATGTAAAAACAGTAAAGAAAATATATACATTATATTAACAACGTTGACCAAAATATAAAATTTACACTAAAAAATTAAGAAAACAAAAAGTAACATTAGTCGGACACGTTTCGTTTGTAAAATATCCCTCATGAAACTTAAAAATCAAATTAACCTTACTAAGTTACCCCTCCGTTTGTAAACAAGTGTTAAGTTTAAATTTAAGGCTTAAGATAGTGGTTTTCATTTGAATTAATGAAGTTCTTAATTGCCGAAAGTCAATATCTGTGGCACCGGAAATTGTATTTTTACGGTAATAGGATATGAGTTTTATTAAATATGTGTATAAAAATCGCATTAGGTAGTCATTTTTAGTCATTGTTTATTTTTTTAACAAATCAATAAAAATGGCAGTTTAATCGTAAATCCGACCAAAGTATCAAAATTGTGTTAAACTTTCTTTCCGTGAAAATAACAGACTTATCACAATATAAAAAAGTACTAAAAGTAGGAATCCAAAGTAAAGTTTTTCATGAAATGTTGTGTCTATTGTTATTACAGGAAAACTTAAAGTTTTTAAATCACGATAAAAAAATTCATAAAAACTTTTATCGTGGATTCCTACCTTAATACTTTTTATTATATTAAGACGTAAGATTCGTTACCATTATTTGATAAAGAATTTGCAAAGCTGCGAATATTACTACACATTAAATAAATTAGCAAAAATTTAAACAGTAATTTATATAACAAGTGCATAAAGTGATTTTTTTAGGCGAGTGCAGCAATCTCATGAGTAAAAAAGACACTTTATGCACGTGTTACATACTATATTTTTCCACGACCGTATAAAAATTTCCCAAAATACCATTTTATACATGTTTTATTTATCTAAACTTATTAATTTTAATTTTTGCATCACAGCCATTATATTGCAACAAAAAAATCATAGCCTTCTTAGTTTTTAAGAGACAATTATCCTCTTTGTAACTATGCATTTATTATTTAATTTTAGAAAATTGTATGTACTTACTGTTTGTAGAAATAATACTAAAAAAGTATAAATTTCCTTTTAGTTTTCTGGTCATTCAAATTCATTATCACTATATTAATTTTGAATAATTTCTATTAAATTTATTTGTAAACTGTTAAATATTAAAACTATTAACACATGAACTAAAAGAAATAATGACGAAGTCAAAGGTAACTTGATCGTTTGGTTCAGTTGATGCCGCGTTTACTGTTACATTGCATACATTGATATTTAAGTTTATTGTAGTAGGCTTGAAACAAAACACTAATCCAAAGTGTAAAAAAGTTTCGAAGTGTTAAAAAAGTTACTTTTTTAACACTTTATGTAGTGTACTAGAATAAAGTACTTAACCTTAAAAAACAGCATTTTTTTACGGTCGTGGAAAAAAAATACATCGGTTTCAAAAATATTCGGTTAGTTCAGTCAATCATTTGAACCTAATCAGAAACAAATTACACATTATTTCTTAAATTCAAAAAAAGTTATTGATTGTCAAAGATTTAAGCAAACAAATAATATAAAAACAACTTCTTTGATAATTATTATTAGTATTATAGCTGTACTTAATGTTTACACAGATAATAGAAATATCTATTAAAAATACATTAAATTATAAAATTTATAACGGATAGATACAATTATTAGGCGAGATTATAAGAAGTTTTAGAAGCATAGGTAATTTTTTTCTATGCCTATTAAAAAATATGCTCTTTTGTACCGATTATTATAAAGGTAGAGTGCTTCATTTTAGTACACTACATAAAATGTAAAAAAATAACTTTCTTGAATTGTTCGATGCTTCGATGCTTTTATTCACTTTGAACTTATTGTTAGTGATTTGTGTAAGTGTTTTCTAGAATTTGTTTTAATGTAAATGTATGCAATGTCACAGTATAGGGAAATCAACTAAATTAAAAGATTAAGATACCGTAAAGTCCGTCATTACTTGTTTTAGTTCATGTGTCACTAAATGTAAAACTTGAAAATTTACGAATAAATTTAATAGAAATGATAAAAAAATGATAATATTGATTTCAAGTTACTCAAAAATTTGAAAATTAATATTTTGGTAATATTTTTATAAAAACTAAGTAAACAAAATTTTAAATATGTAGGTTCATAAACTCTGTCCAAGCTACATATATGCAAAATTTTAAACCGTGTTCAACGCGCGTACAACATGAAGGACCTGTTTCAAAGTATACAATCAAAGTATACAATCTCCAAAATTAGATTTTGATGTTATATCTAAAATAAAATAAACAAAAAATCTACACAATAAATGCAATTTATTCTTTTTAAGTTTGACACTTTGTCATGGGTGTAGTTATGGCCTAAAAAGTGATTTATTTAAATTTAGCGCAGATAAATCCAACTTTTAAGACATTTATTTCACTGTTGTATTAAAGAGTATAAATCGAGATTGTCAGGGCCGGCTCGAGGAAAGTTGCCGCCTGAGGCGGCTGCATAAATTTGAGATTCAAATTTTTTGAAGAGCAAAAAAATGGGCCTCCACCTCTATTTATTACATTCTTTTAAAATTCATCACACATATTTTTGAACACCAAAATACAAATTTTACTTTAACTAACTTTACATTAAAGACAGATCATTTTGCCGGCCCTGTAAACATGCCGCCTAAGGCGGTCGCCTCATCGGCTCACCCCTCGGGCCGGCCCTTGAGATTTTCACACTTTGAAACTAGGCCCATAAATTAATGCCTTTCAACAAATAACTGTACAGAAAGAACGATATCACGGGTTGATCACGGTTTAAAATTTTGCATATGCGACTTGGACAGAGTATAGTTATGAAAATATTAGTCTCTGTAAAAAATGGTGGTCATGATTTTTTGTTGCAAAATAAAAATAAATAATACAGGTTTAAAACGTAAATTTGGAAAACATTTTATATGGTTGTAAAAAACATATTATAGTCTGCGACACAATCCATTAAATGTCCTTTTGTTACTACTGATTCTGATTACTCATGAGATTGCCACACTAGCCTTACGGCGGGGGCTGGAAAACTTCTATTCGTAAAAAAGTATCACTTTATGCACTTGGTACGTAAATTACTATTCTTAAATAAGCAAAGAGTTACAAAATCAGGGCTTTTCCTGAGGTATTTTGTGCCCTGGTGCAAGAAAATATTGGTCGCCCCTACAACAGAATGTCCTTTTGTAAATTTACCATATAGGGTCAAATTTCCAAGTGTTTATTTTCCATTATTACTTTATAATACAACAGTAAGGTATATCTTAATGGTTTTATTTGTCAGAGCCTAATTGTAACAAATCAATTTTTATATGCCATGACTACATCCATAACATAGGGTTTAAACTTATAAAAGAATGCATTACACACAACACATACATTGTAACTGTGTAGGTTACAATTGCATGAATATTTACCAGGTTTTTAGTACCTTTTTTATCTTTGAACCATCCACAAAGTATATATGCCTTTTTTCCCATTTTTTTCGATTACAAAATTCTAAATATGTTATTTTTAACTTTTAGGACATTTAACTTATCAAACTTGCAATACTTATTTAATGATAAATGCCATTATCCTAAACGCATTTTTTCATCATAACTTATTAATGATGGATGCCATCCCAGTATCTGCAACACGTGGCACAATAACGGCCAATTGCCCACTTTCGAGTCTTTTTGTTATCTTTTTGCCAATAACCTATTAATGATGGATGCCATCATCCTATACGCATTTTTTGACATAACTTATTAATAATGGATGCCATCATCCTAAACACATTTTTCAGCCTAACTTATTAATGACTGATGCCTTCACATTATCTGCAACATGTGGCCCAATAACGGCCAAATGCCCACTTTCGTGTCTTTTTGATACCTTTTTGCCAATGCCTTGCTATTAAAGAGTGTTGGCAATGCCAGTAAATTAAATGTACATGGCCGGCAAAAATGTTATATCGGTAGAAAGTGTAAAGTTTAAGGCCTGTTTATTTCGACTGTATAGGGATGCATACGTGCGGCACTACGAGTTTCTCTGTTGGGAACCGTAATTGGAAGAATTAAACTGAACAATTCTTCAGAGCAGAAGCCATGAAAGTACCTATAAAAAAGATAAATCCCCCACAGCCCAACGATGGGCAAGAGAGGAAAGTTTTTTGTAAGTGTAGGATTATTAATGAGGCAAATAGCTCTTCTTTGAATGGAATCAAGAATGCTAAGGGCTGTGCATGTCCCAGATATGAGAACAATATTCCAAGGGAAGTCGGATTTGGGACACATACAAAGTGTATAAATTAGAAGAAATCCAAGATTTTGAAACTGCCGAGACTATAGATACAGTATGTTTATGCCAGTTAAGGTTATTCTCAAATGTGTTGCCCACAAGATTAAAGGTGTCTTTGTTCTGCAAAACTTAGCAGCATAAGTAAAGGATGCGTATTTTATGACTCTTTTTCGCTACAAGGAACATGATTGTGTTTTGAATGCATTAAAATGGACGATATTTTTGCGCCCACATCCAATATTAAAGTAAAGATCTGCGGTAGATCTTTTGTGCAGAAATCCATACTGCCTTTTATGCAAATTTTTGTGTTTTTAAATACTTAAAAATTTGTAAATTAATGAATTTTTCCATTACTTTACAAAGAAGTAAGAGAAGTGAAATTTGTCTAAAGTTAGATGGAAGAGATTTAGATCCTTTCTTGGGAATAAATTAAACACGTGCAGCTTTCAGCTCTCCGAAAAAATACCTCTGTCATAAGAAATTCGAAAAGGCCGAGTTAAGATGGGTGCAAGTTCTAGAAGCACATTTTTTAAAACGATTGCTGCTATGCCATCCAGCCTAGACGAGACGAAAAGAAAGTATACGCTTAATGTGTTTCACCTTAAAACTAATATCGGATCTTTTGTGAGGAACTGGGGCAATAGCTGGAATTGGATGATTTAGGGGAGGGTCAAGGGTTGAAGTAGCAGCAAATTTTTTAGCAAATAGTTCTGGCTTTCCTTTAACGGTAGAAATAATTTCATCTTTCAGTGTTAGTGGTGAAAAAGAACTGGTATAAAAGATCCAAATTATTATTTTTGCAAAGGACCAGAAAGATTTATTGCTATTTAAGCAAGAAAGAACTTTGTTTTTTATGTAAATATCAAAAAGTCTTTGCTCAGCTTCTGAAATTGTTTGATTGTAGTAGTTTCTTGCGTCAATGCTAGCCTGTCGGTTTTTCTGGATAAGGATTCTGCAGAAACATCTTGTGAGCCCTAAACTTTTTAGTAGTCTAGCTTTATCACACGATTTAAAAACCACGGTCTGTTATTGGAAGGTTTGAGGTTCTTGACGGTGTGTGGAATATATGCAATATACAATGCCCAATTGAATTGAGTCAGTCAGTCGCCTGCAAATTTCGGAAGGATCATAAAAGAAAAGCAGATGGAATCCAGGGATAAGTGGCAAAGAAGTCCCTCAGGCCATCCCAGTCGGTTGAGTTGTAGTGCTATACGGTGCGTTCATTTACCTCGGGATGTGCAGAGTAAAATATAGTAACCAAGCGACCTAGGGAGCTGTGACAGATGCTTAATAGTGTTCGGGGTTGGAGATAAGAGAAGAGATCTAGGAAATTTGAATTATGATTAGGAACTCTAGGAAAATAGGTAGGTTTTATAATAAGGTTGGTAAAAGATTTACTGACTGCACAGATTTCGGCTTATCTGCCTTAAGCCAATCCTTATTATGGACATTGAAGTCGCCAAGCACGATTACTTCGGCCGATGAAAGCTAACAAATGATGCTCTTGATCTTTGTTGAAAAGAAGTCAAAAAATTCGATATAGGACTCCTAGATGGGGATCAGCACAAACAGCAGATAAATTTGGTACAAGACCTAAGGAAAAGTTTCAGCCAAAGGATATCGGACATACCCGATTCGAGATTGAAAACTCAAGCACAAGCCAAATCGTTGCGAACGTAAGCAGATACGCCTTCATGTGCACGAAAAGACAGAAATAAGTGTGTAGCCTGGGAATAGAAGGTGGTTGGTTAAAGTTTTAGAACCTATTTGAGCCTCCATTAGGAACAGTATGTGAGGCTTAGATGATTGAAGGTGATGGTGAACGGAGTTTATATTGGAGTTAAGCGCACATATCTTAAATTTCGGTTCAGGTAAAACCAAACAGGCACCTGTAAAATGAATGCTGTCACTGACATGAGAAAAAATGTCAATAAATCAGTAACAGTCAGTATTTAGAAGAATATTATGCATTATTTAATCGACAAAACGAACTGAACCAAAAATTTGGTAATTTTGTAATAACATTTAATTCAATATTTCATTATTCGCCTATTAAATGTGTTTTAAACTTATCACAAGGGTTTGTCAGATTGGTCTTTTCAAAAAGCTTACTTTACCTTTTTTCTGCAAAATGTACAGGGACGCCAATAAAACACCCCTTAATATTTACATGGGATTTCCTATGTTTCGCTCAGCGACGCACCACCCAGTATAATACTTTATTATCGTTTTTCTGCACCTCTGTTAAAGCGTTAATTATTTTGTATTAAGAAAACTTTTTATTAAGGAAACAATAGTCAAATAAGAACCTCAATAGAATCATTTTTGTGCACTTTTTAACTTTATATCTATACATAGATCCTCGAATTACTTTTTAAGTTATACCCTTACAAAAGGCATCGTCACGAGGATATTTGCGCAAAAAAGCAGTTGCTGCAGATTCTATAATTGTTTTTATTTACGAAAGTAGGAGAAGTGAAATTTGTTTATAGTTAGATGGAAGAGATTTAGATCCTTTCTTGGGAATAAATTAAACACGTGCAGCTCTCCAGATCTCCGAAAAAATACCTCTGTCATAAGAAATTCGAAAAGGCCGAGTTAATATGGGTGCAAGTTTAGAAGCCCATTTTTTAAAACGGTTGCTGCTATGCCATTCCAGCTCTCCGAAAAAATACCTTATAAGTTTTTAATTTTAGGCTGAAAGAAAAGGATGTACAGCTACAGAATATGGTCTTGTATTTGGTATCTTTGAGTTTGTAGTTTTTGTCGTTAGTCCACTTTATGGACAACATCTTAACAAAATTGGACCCAAAAGATCTTTTAATGGAGGAATATATACTACTGGTATATGTGCTATTTTATTTGGGTAAGTTTTATATATAAGATAGTTGTTTTGTTTGCCTGTGCCTGTGCGAATGGTATGGTTATGCACCCTATGCCATAATATAGAAAAAATCTGTCACCATTTTGTCAAGATACATGGCTTGGTGATATTTTTTTTCCGTTTAAATAGATGTACTAAAGAAAAATGTGTAAATGGTAGTTGTGAATTTAATTTATCTTTTAATTTCTTTTATTTTTTGTTTTAATGTCTATACTTAAAAGTCAACCATTACTTGCACACCTCTACAATAAAATAATTCATAAAATAAAATAAAAAATACTTTGGTAACAATTTGTAAAGTTCCAAAAATTGCTAATAAATATCACCATACACTGATTTCATTAACGTTTAGAAAACGTCACAAGTAAAATAAAGAGACTTTAAATATATCCGCAGGACTTAAAAATGAATTACCTGTCACAGCATAAAGTTTTGTATTCAGCTTTGAATTCAGTGGTTGATCCGGGGGAGGGGGGGCTAATCCCCACCGGACCAAAAAATTGCCCCTTGATAAAATTTAATTTCAAATCATAAAATGATAAGTATGAATTCTCAAAGTGTACAATTTCTTTGTTCTGTTTTTACACGTAAGAACCTTTTTTTTGTTGTTTAGGTTTGTTGGCAGTAATAATTTATATATATATATATATATATATATATATATATATATTTGAAAAATTTGTTTTCTGAACCCTTGAACTATATTCTTAGTGTAAATTTTTGGGATTTTGGTCCAAATTGAAAATTAAAAGATGTCTTTAGATTTTCATTTTATTAATTTTACAGACGTTTCGGCACTTGGCCTTCATCAGTGTATTTATCTAAAAACTAATATGACAACAGTTACGTATCACATTATTAAATTATTATTATATGCGAAAATATTTTTCCCTTTTTTGGTGTTTGTTGTTTTATATAAGAATAACAGGAAACAATACAAAACAATTTTTAATTTATTAAAGATTTTTAATTAATGACATTGTAGTAACACTGGCTTAATTTTTTTATATCTGTTTTATCATTTATTCTTATATAAAACAAGAAACACCAAAAAAGGGAAAAAGAACAAATATTTTCGCATATAATAATAATAAAAACTCTTCTTTGAAATCTTATCTTTCTACCTAAATACCAAAGAAACTTCTTGCCTATCAGTATCAATAAGAAGTTTTAACTGTGCACGTCTAATATTTTAAAATGGTTGTATTTCTGTGTTACGTGTATAGGTTAATGTTTTTAAAGTGTGACATATGTAATTTGGACTAATTTCCTTTTAAGGTAAGCCAATAAAACCATATTTGTATTGTAAATGTAAATTTAAGATAAAAAAAGAAAACCAACAATAGTAAATAATGTAATACGTAACTGTTGTCATATTAGTTTTTAGATAAATACACTGATGAAGGCCAAGTGCCGAAACGTCTGTAAAATTAATAAAATGAAAATCTAAAGACATCTTTAATTTTCAATTTGGACCAAAATTCCAAGAATTTACACTAAGTATATATATATATATATATATATATATCTTTAGGATCACCGTCCTCCCACGAAAAATATTTCTGAATTCAACACTATTTGTTTTCAATGTTTTATATTTTTTTTGTATGTAACAGTTTTCGAAACATATCTTCTGGTATCCCGTAGGACTAACCACAGGGAAAAATTTTAAATTATTTATTTTGATCATTAAAAAATAAGGTAAAAAATATACGTTTTGGCTTGCAACTTATCATGTTTTTGTATGTTTATAGGCTTTTAGATAAAGTAGAAGGACGATATCCTTTTATAATCCTCAGTTTTATCATACGCATAGCAGAAGCAATGGGAAACGCTGCATTTTTGACCGCTAGTTTTGCCATTATTGCCAAGGAGTTTCCTGACAATGTTGCTACAACATTTGTAAGTATTATTACATCTAAGGTTGCTATCAGACGAGATGAGACGAGATAAGAGAAAATCCATTCTTCTCATATCTTTATCAAAAAAAAACATTTTATACGTTTTTTTACTTCAATATTAAAAAATAGAAAATGCACTTGGTTTTTAAGTCTAAAAAATTTACACTAAAGCAAGCATCAGTCAGTGTTTATAAAATTTAAAGCTGGCTGCCCCTTAAAAGTGATTCATCCTTAAGCTCGGGGGCGCAAAGATACTTAAATTTAACGCCTATAAGAAAAATGCGCATTCTATAATAACTGTCTATACTTTAGGTTTTTTAACTAGAAATGACAATAATCCACTAAAACTGCACAGTAAGAATGCAAAACTTAACCGACTAAAATGGATCCCTATGTTTTCACAGTTGGAAAGTGTTCATTTAAAAAGAACAAACATGTCTAGTTATAAACGTTTTAAGAAAAATAAAAAAAAGTTGACATTTAAATTCCTTACACTAAATTAGTCCTTTGTCAGAGTTTATCAACTAACAGAAGTTGATAAACTAGTTAAATGCACTCTCTTGCGGCGCGTTTAAAAGCGGCTTTTAAACAGTGCCGGCAAGGTCAATCCACCGTGTACCATGCGTAGCCAACGACTGTACAGTATAAAAAAAGGTTAGAGGCTTTGTTTTTGCCAGCCAGTAGTCGAAGGAAAGGAGGGTTAGGAGGGACCTGATCGGGGCCGCGTCGTTGAGTGCATTAACTCTTCTTTTAGTTAATAAACTCTGTCTTTGTTTATTACGATACGTAGCCCCTGGAAATTAAAAAAGTCAAGTGGACATCTCTGTTTTCAATATAAACTAATTATATGCCAAAAAAAATTTAATTGGACTTTTTAATTTCAATTCATACAAAAATAATTTTCGGTAGGGTGGACATTGGGCATGTCTTTTGATCGATTTTCATACTTTCATATTGATTTTTCAGAAAGCTCCAAATCATTTTAAAAAGCTAAAAAAATGCCCAAGTTGACATACAAACAAGTTTTGATAAAATATTGATTTGTCCCTTTAAGAAACACTTTTTTGTAATTTTTATTCGATTTTAG
The DNA here is from genome assembly GCA_014170235.1 of Listronotus bonariensis. Lineage (NCBI taxonomy): Eukaryota > Metazoa > Arthropoda > Insecta > Coleoptera > Curculionidae > Listronotus > Listronotus bonariensis. The sequence continues at coordinate 228,226 of JACEGR010000180.1, read as the reverse complement.
TGTATCAACTTAACTTGATTAACCGTAAAAATGCGTCTTATATTATTTTTATGCTCATACAATCTAAGCAAGTTATTTTGTGCATGGCAATAATTTGTGCAAATTAAACTGAACTATTCCATGCGTTTCCACCTTCAAGTCCATGTGTACAAATTTATTTATATTGTCAATAAGGAAATCTCTAACTGTGGACTACGATCTCGAATTTAAGCATTAGCTGGTGTTTGTTTAATTAAAATATTACTAAAAGATAAAATTTCAAGAAGATCGCAAAAGATTTAAAGTGAAAAATAGAGCCACTTACTCCTATATTAACCTAATGAACGAATAATCAATAAATAAACCAGACGACGTTCGGTATTTATTAGGTTAAGATACACCGTAAAAATGAAATATTGATACTGTTACAAAGTGTTCAATTACACCAAATGAAAAATTATCTGCAACTCTATGGTCTTATAACTTCCGGGAAGAACATATACGAAGATCTTTATATGTAGTTTTCCACATGTATTTTAAAAGTCAATTGCATGAGCGTGAAAACGCACCAATGAAGCGCCTGCATATAGATTAAAGTTAATGTACAGAAAACAGTAAAGTTTTAAAGGTCAAGCTTTATTCTAAAAGTATTATTAAATCAAATAATTAGTTATTAATTAATATTTTTGATATTTCTAGGCTTCTCTTGAAACATTTTTTGGTCTTGGTTTAATCGTCGGTCCTACCGTTGGCGGTGCTCTCTTTCAAGCAGGTGGATATACCCTGCCTTTTGCAGTAATGGGATCTGCACTATTTGCTTCGGCCATTCTTACAGCCATAGTGTTACCTAAACATGAAGACGGCAGAGATAGGGAGAAAGGACGTAAGTAACTTTAAAAATAAAAAAATAAAAACCTTTGACATGTATTTATTGCCTATTCCCAATCAATTTTTATAAAGCGTTACAAAAATACTACATTTAATATATCTATCTATATTAAATAGTTTTCGAAATATAGCCACTTAAATCTGAAAAATAGTAGATATAGTTTTAATTATACCCACATATGGCAATAAGCTGAGACTGTAGATATTATGACAATTATATTCGAATTTAAATATTAGGACCTAAAGCATAAAAATTAAGAAGAAAACTAAATTTCTTAAAAGATCTAATTCGTTTGTTGTTTATTACCTAAAAATACTATTTAAGAATTTTTATAGTTATAAGACAAAAGTATGATTTTTTAAAGTGACAGTTTGTGTATTATATCACCATTAAAAAGATCTCTTGGAGAATATCAAATAAATTATAACCAATTTTATTAGTTTGGAAATATGGCCATGCAAATCAAGTATTTATTAAAATTTTGCCATTTTGTACTAGGTGAAGGTTTTTTTATCGTACACACATATTCTGGGCTTGATGAGTATCCGTCCAGAATTTTAAAATGGTGTACATACTACAAGACCCCTTTTCCATTTTTTTCTTAAGATGGCGCACAGCAGTATTAACAAGCATTTTTTTGTGTTTTAGCATCAGTATTTAAAGCCCTTAAAATCCCAGGAGTATTTCTGGCGACCGCCAGTATCATAGTGACCAGTACTTCGATTGGCTTCCTTCAAGCAACGTTAGAACCCCATCTTAGAGTATTTCACCTAACCCCAATAGTTTTGGGGCTTATGTTTGTCATTAATGGAGGGGTCTATGCTATTACGGCTCCAGGATGGGGTTGGATTTGTGATCATTTTTGTTGTCCCAAAATAGTTACGATTGCTGGAACTATGTTTGTCGCAACTGGATTTTGTTTAATTGGACCTGCACCATTTGTTCCCTTACCAACGTAGGTATTTTTTTAATGGTTTAAATCTATATGTAGACTAACTATAAAAAAAATATTTAAGAAATTTTACAGGTTTGCAGAGCATTCGTGCACTATTTCTAAATAGAAATAAAGGATGGTAGCAGTATGTTTGTTACCTTAAGGAAGGCATCCACTAGAGATGGACAGGCCGGGCCGCTGGCGCCTCGCCTGACATGTTAACAAGTCGAAGTGCATCCATTAGAAGCACGTTGCATCGAAGCGACCAGCAGACGATTTAAGGTCTGGCAACACATAACCGTACTAAGGCTGCACTGAGCCAGGATTCATAATGATAAATAAAACAGATTTTCCCACTTATATCTGTTCCTTTTTATTCAAACTTTAAGGGTAGTTACTTTATTTATGAAGGTTTAATTTACTATTAAGTGTAATTTAAATCGTAGTATAACAGACTCATACTACTGCAATTTTATTAAATACAAAACTTATTGCACCGCATCCCTCTACATTTCACCAGCGAGACGGACAGTTGCGGGCTCGTTGCGTTTATGTGTGGCCACACCTTTATAAGTTAAAAAAATTGCCCGTCTATCCGTTCGTCCCTACTGGACGCCTGTTTTTATGCTTAAGGGAAATTTTGTAACTTTTTTGTGCACTATATACCATATAGTTATCTCATCAGGATCGGATTAGCTATATCGAGGCCCTAGGCAATGCAATTGTCGGATCAAAAAGAAAAGTATTTTTTATTACAAAGGCTCAACATGCAGCTTTGAAAATATTTTATTGGAAAAAAAATCGAATTAATTAGTAAAATATATATTCAATGGGCGGGTGAAAGAAAAACAATATTGTAAGCACTATTATTTTAACCCCATCTAGACACTTTTCAAGTCTTTTTCAACGTCTTTAATATAATTAGGTATAATTCAATAAACAAAACTCATTTTTACTTTATTGCAGTTTAAACTGGTATTCCGATATAATTTAGGCGCAATTGGAGGGGAAGCCACCCTAAAATTTTTGATCATTTAATATATATTAGTGTTTTTCGACAATTATACCCTATAAACAGGGACTTAAGCCCCCAAAAGCCAGAGGCTAGTTGCGCCACTGTTTAGAGTAGTTTTGTTAAAGAAAAATGTTATCTAAAACTAACATTTTAATAAACACTTAATATGTTTGTTTTTTTTTAATTTTTAAAACTACAAAAAAATATTTATTGGTATAATTTTACCTCTTGTTTTTAAGGATTTTGTGGGTGTCAATTACTGGTCTAGTTCTTCATGGAGTTGGAATGTCCGCACAACTTGTCGCATCATTTGGGGATGCTCTTAAAACATCTGTGTAAGTAACCCTTTTTATTAAAAAATTATTCTCCGGTTACTAGTTAAATAAGACCGCTTAGTTCCAGGTCCTAGCTTTTAGCCTAATAGTATAAAATAAAACAAAAATGCAATGAAATATAGTTTAATTTTGTTTATGTACGCCTTTATTACTATTTGTCGTTTACGAGGTTTTTATAAAAAAAGATGTTTAAAATTAAAAATTATATCAAAATATGCGATTTTGTTTATTTACTAAAAAAATTGTTTTTTTCTGCGATAATGGTAACAATTTAGGTTTGTACATTAATGCACTACATTTCATGATTATAAATGTCAAATGTGTTAAATAAACTTTTTTATTTATAAATATTTAAACAAGAAAAATATACGCACTAATGCAAAAAATTAAATTTTCTCGATTTTCGCACCAGAACTGACATTTTTTTATATAATTCCAGATAAGGCTGGAGAGTTTTCTTAACCTTGACAATATTTCTGATGTTTATAAAACCAAAAAAACACGATTTTTACATAAAAATCGTGTTTTTACGTTAAAGTGTTTCCAAAAGTATTAAAAAAAATTGAAAAGACCCTTGCAGCATTATCTGGGTAAAACAATTATTATCTAACGAACAAACTTACATGTTTTGATTTCTCATGATCGATCCATCACTGAGGTATGATGTTCATTGCAATTCACCCTTTATTCAAGACGTATACCAAATAATTCTACTACCGTATTTTTAGTATTTCTCAACAAAAATTGTACACAATATTCGTCTAATGTTATATTTTAATCAGTAGCGTACCTACAGGTATCGCGGCCCAGGGCAGAAAACAAAGTTAGGGCCCCTTATGAGTTCCATATTTGTTTTGGAATTCGAGAAGAAAAAAAGTACTCACCTCCGAAATGAGGCCCATCTTTTCGTATGAAAAAATTTTGAAGAGCAAAAAAAAGGTCCTCACTCTTCAAATTGCTCCTCTTTCACCTTAACATGCTATACTAATAACAACATTGGCGGCCCGCCCTTTTCTATTTTGGTACTAGAAAATAACAAAAAGCCCTCACAACAACGGTTCTAAACCCCTAATATGTACCTTATTTTCTATGAAGACCACCATTTAGGGACCCCCTATAACTGGGGGCGAACCGCCTTTCCCCCGCCCACTTCTCGGTACGCTAGTGATTTTAATGTACCCTGAAGTTTAATAAATAAATGTTTACAGTGTCGTAAAAAAGTGATAATAGAATAATATTTTTAATTCTACTACTTTTATTATCAGGAATCAACTTTTAATGGAAAATTTTATGTTTATTTTTACAGGTTACATGGATTCCCTAACGATTTAGAAACATTCGCCCTTATATCCGGTCTGTGGACCAGCTCGTTTGCACTTGGTGCATTTATAGGCCCATCGATAAGTGGCATTCTATATGACAACATTGGATTCAGAAATGCCTCAATGTTTATTGTCGTCATTCATCTTTTGGTTGGGTTTGCTACAATAATATTCATATCCGTGTCCAAACAGCCAGCAACATATATAGAACTTAAAGATGAGAAGTTACCCAATGGCGATATTGAGCAGACACATTCTCTGTCACTTCCATCAGACAGCATTAAGAGGTAAATAAATAAACTTTTAAAAAAGAGAAAGGGTGTGGCTGTGTGCACGTAAGAATGTAAGGGAGGAATGAAACCTTTGTATTTCGTGCAATTATTAATAATTGCACGAAATACAAAGGTTTCATTCCTCCCCTTTAAAAAAGAAACTACAAATTGAAATAATATGCTTTTTAATTTGCAATATACTAAATACTGAAAGGCGTATTTTAAACATTAAAACCAGGAGAGTTTTTTAAAAACAACCTATGTACTGGGCATTTCAATTATCTTCTGCCAACTACTTTTCACTATAACCAAAAAGGATTTAAGAAAACATCCTGGATCAAAGTTTTATACTTTTTGGTCTATTATCTTTTGAACATAAAAAAGAAGCAAATAAACATTAAAAACTCAAGAAAAATAAGAAAATTTGAGAGGTAAACTTTGGTAAATGGGACACCCTTTAAATTATGTCACCATTAATTTCTTTTAAAAAGCTTCACAAAACTATTACATTTGATATACATATATATGTCTTTAATAGTTTCGGAAAAATGGCCATTTAACTCTAGATATAATTTCCATTACATTTACAGTCTCACTTTTGTGTCGTGGGTAGCGTACAGTGGAATACCTACTATTTTTCAGGTATAAGTAGTCATATTTAGAAAACTATTAAATATAGGTACATCAAATGTGGCATTATTTTTGTAAAGCTTTTTAAAAACCTTTTTATGCCCAAAGATAACAGATAAAGAAGTAGGAGACTTTTATAAATGACGTTTTTTCTTTTCTTCTTAGTTATAGTTAAAAGTAGATGGCAAATTATAAATGAAAACCAATTTGTCTTAATTTTTACAGGAATTCTGCTAATGGAGTTACAACAATTTGTTGTAGTGTAGGGGTAATAGTAAAAGTAAATAAAATAAATTGCTAAAGATTGGTCTAAATGGTCTGAATTCTTTAATACGATCTTGCATACATATTTTTAAAAGTAAAGTGTTATCAAACATCTTAACGAAGTCCAAAAAATTTACTAAAAACCAATATTTAAATTCATTTTGCTGTCAAATAAAAAAATATATTTATACAGGGTGTCCAGTAACCTAACCGACAAACTTTAGGGGTGATTTTATGCCCTAAACGTCTTAGTTTTTAAACTACGTGGTGTTAAAATTTAAAAGAAATATATTGTCTTTTTATAATAACTTTTATACCAATTAAAATATTTTTAAAAAATTGGAAAATAAAAGAAAAAATAAATTTTAGCCAGTGTCGTCTATAAGGGATTGAGGGTAAATATTTTTTAAGAAAAAAATGGTACGCCACTGAATATTTCTAAAATAAAGTTTAGTTTAGAACAAATTTGACCGCTTGACTTTTTGTTTGGCATGTTCCAATCTATATCTAATTAAACAATAAATAACAAAGGTTATTTCTTATTGTAGAATTTGATATTAGCCGAAATGACTATGCCAAAAAATAATTTTAATTTTTTCATGTCAAAACCGTTTATTAAACAAAAAAAGTCAAAAGATCAAATTTAATCTTACTAAACTAAACGGGTTTTCAAAAAAATTAATTTGAAAAAATTCAGTAACGTAGCATTTTTTTCTTTAAAAATATTTATCCTCAACCCCTTATGGATGACACTGGAAAAATTTATTTTTTCTGGTATGTAAAAAATGTGTCTTGATGCATAGAAGACGCCTTCCAAATTTTTTAAAATATCTTATTTGGTATAAAAGCTGTAATTAAAAAATTATAATTTTTTAAGATATTGAAAACCCATTAGTTCAAAAACTAAGACGTTTGGGACATATGTTCATACGAAGATTATTTCCTATTTTTAGTTACTGAACACCCTGTATATTATAAAGCTTTAAAACAAAACAAAACCTTAGAAAGTGGCGCACACAAACACCTCGGTCTCTGTTATAAAAATAATATTATAAAAATTATGTAAAAAGCTAAAAATAAAAACCCAAGTGTTTTTTTAATGAGAAACCCCGTTTATTAATTTATAACCCTAAAAAAGATGGGAAACTTTCAGACTTTTATCCCAAAAACAATTAATAAATAAACAACCCTTTAATGTGATATGATATTAAAAAACGTCAGAAGGGCCAATGTCACCTAATATGAATAAAAAGGGGTCTCAATAATTTAAATTAAAAAAAAAAACAATAGTGGTTGGTATAAAATCTGAATTACCAACTATTTACGGTTAAAATTAGGAATATTACTAAACTTTATCATAATGTCAAAATAAAGAATGTTAATTTAGCAAATTTCATTTGTTTAAAACAACACTGAAACATATGCTTTGTAACGAGTGGAAAAGTATTAAACCATATACATATAAATTTGTGCTTAAATGCAGCCATAAAAGAGACCATAGGTAATTATTTTGTAAAGGTAACATCAAGTTTGAGTAAGAAAAATGTAATATTGACTAAAAAACTAAGACTTGGGACACCAATTGTACAGTGTGTCCCAGGATAGGTGTTACAAGAGGACAAATGAACCAAAAAATTTTGAATTTTAAAACAAAATTTCGGGAAAACTGGTCGCATAGTCCAAAACTAATAAATACAAAATTTTACTCAAATTGGTAATATACAGGGCAAGTTATAACTAAAAATATGAACTACTTTTACCTTTATAAATAGAACAAAATAATTGTCTAAGTAAATGTTGTAGAGAATTAAATTTTATGTAAAAAATTTAAAGTAGAAGCATTAAAGTAAAAAAATGTAATTGTCAATTTATTACATTAGGCATTACAACTTAAAAAATTGGCAAGAGAAAGAAAATTTAATAATATTAAATATATTTTTTTAATTCGCTGCCCAAAGGCAAGTATTATAAAAATTTTAATGCATAATGTAAAAAAATTAAACATATTTTTATTAACTTTAATTCTTTAACTTTAAATTTTGACATAAAATTTAATTCTCTACAACATTTACTTATACAATTTTGTTTCTATTTTTAAAAATAAAGGTACTTTACTCTTGCTCATTTTTTGTATTTTTAGTTATAACTTGCCCTGTATATTACCAATCGGAGTAAAATTTGGTATTTAGTAGTTTTCGACAATGCGACCAGTTTTCCCAGAAGGACGTTTAAAAATTGGAAATTTTTGGTCCATTTGTCCTCTTGTAACACGTATCCTGAGACACACTGTATAGTAGATGATATTGGCCTTAAGAAAACACTTTGGTAAAGAAAATGTTTGTTTTGGAGTTTGTGAAATAAATTGTTATTATTTTGTTTAGCCCCCTTTCCGCCCCTCCTCCCCAAAAAAAAATGTTCCAAAAGAATCCTGTTTTTGTGAAATAGATTAATTTTTCTCAACAAATCACAAATTTTGAAAAAAATATCTGACTCTTTTCTAGAATTGGAGGCATTTAAAATTCTTAAATTAAAAAATGTTTATATAATTATTACACAACAACACACAAAGGCCGCGGTCCGAATTGAGCTTACAACATTTACGACGTATAGACGCTACCGTGCGGTCCGATTTAAGTGAGCGCGCCAACGTCTGTTAGCAGTATTAATAATTCGAACCACTTCTGAGTATGCTTACAAATTCAACAAGTTCAATATAACCTAACAAAGCATTTTTTAATGGATGGTATTTCTTTGGGTACACGCCAAAATTAAATTAAAAGTACTAAAAACCAAAAAAATTTTAACAATTAAAAATATAATTAAAAATCGACGTTTCGGTGGCAAATCTGCCACCGTTGTCAAGACAAATGGAAATAAAATAATAAAAATGAAAACTTACTATTATTTAGGTTTTAAAATTTAAAATTTTTATGTTTTTTCTCGGATATTCTGAAAACTTTGACATTAGCATTTTTTGATAAAAACATATGTGGTATAACTGATGAAGTTGGGAAAATACTTATTTTCAAGTAATTTCCGTAATCGAGGCAAGTAACGATAGATAAATTTTATTTTTGACGCTTGAAATCACGGACACAATACATCAATTTAAATAAATGGCGCCAAAAAACGTCGATGCGTACGATGCTAACGATCCGACCAGTAAGTAGGTACTGTCAACACTAGGGTGTGACGTCACATGTGACGTTATAGCTTCCACAACGCAAAAGGTAAGCGTGAAAAGCACAAATTGGACCGAGTGTTGGTATACTATGAGCGCTGTGAGCATAATTCAGGACCGCGGCCAAATTTTCACCACACTACTAATAAACTAAAAAAACTAGGATGATAACCAGTTCAGAATATTTTCGGATAACTTTGAGCCAAATTTATGATGGCATATGATTATTTTGCTTTTCTGATCACTATTTTTGTTTTAGTATACGATCTGTTGGAAATGGAATATCCATTGAAAAGAGTAGACCACCAGCTATGAACAGTCTTATTGCGTGTAACAGCTACAAAATGCACGCATGGCCAGAAAAAGACTCACTTAACCTTGTTCTGGGCTTCTACAGCACCGATTATGGGGCAGTAGGTAGCCGGAGTGCCCCAAATCGCCAATATCTTTCGGGGGTAGCTTAAAAATTTGGATTTTAAAGTTTCCTTTTGTACCTTTTATTTTTATACATTTTAGTATTTTGTCTGTATATGTCTAATTACGTTCTGTAATGGTGTTATGTTTTTACTCTGTAAATGTATCAACAATTGAGAAGCTCCAAATCAACACGCAGTTTTTGATAAAACACAATTTTAGGAATATCTCACAATTTTTATTTTGTGTTTTTTTGTTTATGTTTAAAAAGTCTTTTAATTAAAATATAACATATAATAAATACATATATAAATTAAACATATTTCAATTAAAAAACTTAAAATTAGAAATTTATAAATAGAAAACGCGCAGTAAAAATTGTACGGTATTCTGAAAATTGTGTTTTATTAAAAACTGCTTTTTAATTTTGAGCTCCTCAATTATTTTTAATAATTGTTTTTTCCTTAAATTATACGTATAAAAAATTAAGAAAATACGCTATTTACTTAAAAACTAGCATGACGAAATTATCTTTAATTCATTGTAGTTTTTCAATTTAGGAAATTTACCCTATATAGAAGATTTTACTACACGTACTAGATTTCAGTTTTTGTTAGATTTATGTTATTTATATTTTTAAATAAGGCAAACTTTATCGTCGGTTTACAGGTAAAATTTACTAAGTGCATTTTACCTTTAACATTTTTTTAAGTTGCATATGTTACTTTCAATAAATTTAATTATAAGCTGGAGGACAATGGGGGTAATTGCATAACCCAAAGAAAAAAATGACCCTTTAAGGGGTTGTTCTCTGAAGCTGACACGGTGATCCTGCAGAGGCATCTACTTTGTGCAAATGTTTGCGCTGCTGACCTCATAAGATATTAAATGTTGGAGGCTATTGAAATTTTTCATTACAAATCTTGTATGTACAAAATCATTGCTGTTTCCTAAACTATAAAATAATTTTTGGTAAGTTTTGCCTTTAAACCAACGCTGTGTTTAGCTTTTTTACTTAGATTTGCTTTATTGTTGTTAAAAAAAAAAACAAATAATTTATGGATATTTTTAAAAAATAAATACTCAACATTGAATCCCTCTTTAGGCCGGCCGCACATATCCTACTTTTTAAACAGACGATCGGACACGATTCTTGCATACGATTGACAGAAGTTCAAATAATTCTGGTTTTTATAACCGCGACGCATATATCCGATCCGATTTTGTATCGGACGTCAGATCATCCGATTAAAAGTAGGATTTTTACGGCCGGCCTTGGATGGATGCTTAAGTTTTTGTTAGTTTAAGTTACTTTAGGCTTTCAAGTGGTTTCTATGAAAAGTAAATAAAAGACGCTAAAAAAGTATATTTAAATAGGGCCTTGTTTAAACAAATGTTTAAGCAAAGTTTTAAAGTCCCTGGGATGAATAAAATAAAAAATAGGCCTTATTTGTTTCCAGAAACATTGTAAACAAAATATGTACGTTAAATTTAATATACTCTGACATTTACCGTGAACCAAGGAAATTATATTGTCCAATATTTTATTATTTATTATATTTCTTGTTTAATATACATTGTGGACTAATTTCCAAAATAATATTTTATTTTAATAATAACAATTTTAAGCATATAACATACAGCATTTGATTAGTTTATTATTGCACATACATTTTTAAAAAAATCACAAACTTAAAACACTTATTATTTGACAGAGTTTAAGTTGGGAGTTTCTATATAAAACTAATAACTATATTGATACTTTTCATCACCACTTCTACTCAAATAATGTTTTAAATAATTAAGAATGTGTAAATATTACTCTTTTATTCTGAGATATTAATTTAAATTATACATTAGTACCATGTACTTTTATTATTTTACAAATATAATAAAGTTTTGCTTTAAATCTTATAAATATTTTGTTTTTCTTTATAGTCTTATAATAACAGAATATCGTTACCCTAATTGACAAACTTTTTAACTCCAGAATTTATTAAAATCGAGCTTGCACCATCCACTAACATGACAATGAACGAACGTTACCCTAAAATCTCATACCTTCAGTCATATTCCGGGTGACAACGAAATTACTAACCAGCAATTTATTTTCTTCAGTGCAACCGTATAGTTTTTAAATTTAGAGCCGTTAAATTGAATTACCGGATGCTAATTTTGTATATAATACCATTTGTGTATTCCTCCCGGTTTAACTAGAAGTGATACATTCTTTGATATACACCCTGTATATTTTTAATTATCTAAATTCTACAGGTCGTTCCTGATATAAAAATCCTTAATATTTCCATAAACTAACTTCTTTAGTTTTGGAGAAAATGGCGTTTGAAAGTGTCTAAATGACAGCACAATATGCAGTTTCATGGAAAAACAAATGAATATCACAAAATTTTAAATGTTTAAAATAGTTCTTTTAAAAGCCTCTTCCTTTAGAGACTATTATAATCAAATTATAATACTACTTTCTGTTTAACCGGAACTGCTGTATAATTTGAATTTCTAAGAATAATAACCCTGGTAATTTTAATGAAACACCCTATATATATATTTTAAAATATAAATTCTTTAAACTATTTCTGAGATAAAATCTTCAATATAACTTGTCTTTTTAGTTTTATAAAAACGGCCTCACAATTGTGTCGTCGTCTAGACCTTTTCAAACGCCGTTTTCTTTAAAACTAAATGAGATAAAAAATATATAGGGTGTTTCATTAAAATACCCAGGGTTATCATACTTAGAAATTCTAATTTTAAAGCACTTCCGGTTAAACAGAAGGTAGCATTATTATGGTATCTAAAGGTAAAGTGTTTTAAAAGAACTATCCTGAGCATTTAAATTTTGTTTGATGTTTATTTGTTTTTCCATAACACTGCATATTGTGCTGTCATTTGGAAATTTTTAAACACCATTTTCTCCAACTCCTGATTACAGTCCCCATTTTCTAATTTTAGTCACCATCTTTTAATGTTAGTTGCCATCTTCTAATTTTGTTAGTCAACCTTCTAATTCTAGTTGCCTGCTCTTCTTATTTTAGTTGTTACTTCCCAATTTTAGTCGCCACCTTCTAATTTTAGTTGCCACATTCTAAATTTTAGTCGCAACCTTCTAATTTCAGTCGCTATGTCCTTATTTTAGTCGTTACCTCCTAATTTTAGTTGTTTCCTTCTAATTTTAGTCGCTACCTCCTAATTTTAGTCGCCACCTCCTAGAGTTTTAAAAGTCGCGTTTAACATTTTGTTTAGATCTATTGAAAGGCGCGATGTTGTTTGCATAGCCAGCCCCAGATCTAGGAAAGGGCGAACCGGAGTGTCTGTCCCGGGTGACACCTTCGAGAGGCGGAAAGCTTAAGAATTACTGACGTATACTGGACAGTGACCACTTGCGTTTGCGATCTGGATTTATTAAAAAATTGATAAGAAGTCGTGATTTATTTGGGGTAGTTTTGTGTATTACACATATTATACATAGACCGCCAAGTGACGGAAAAAGCGCAATTTGAAGGTGAGAACTTTTTTGCTCTTCAATTTATTTCATTATAAAATTTAAAGGACGCAAAATGAATTCTTCGCTCCACAAAAAAAAAACTAGCCGAGAGGGCAGCAGACACCAATTGTGGCCCCGCCTAAAAAAGAAGATCTGGGACTGTGCATATCTTACATAACTTAAGAAGCAACCCTAAAGAATGAAAGCTATTTTTGTGTTATCTTTTATTAGAAACGATATAAATAAACAACATTTGTGCTTAATTTAAAACATCTTTATATTTAGCTAAGATGGTGCCAGTAAATCATTAATTTATAAATGTAAGTTAAATTTTAATTTTAACTGGCAGTTCATGGCTCTTTGGTGTACTATAAGTCAATTTCATTTATAAAAAAATATAAAAGATCCTTTATAAATTAATTTAGGTTTAAGTACTTTTATATTAAATTATCAATTAAAATAGCTTATCTATTACAGTTTAAAGAGCGTTCTTTTTTGTTTATACTATAGCACTAAGTATACTTAGAGGTCACCAATTGATGATACAGGAAAACTACAGATTCCCTATGCCTAAGTATTTAGATTTTGCCAAAAATACATATTTTTAAAAGTTGATAATAACAAAAATCTATTTATTAAATCGTTGATAATAAGAAAGATAAGTGGTGTCAAAGTAATGAAAATGTATTTCAATAACTGTTGATGCGTTTTAAATATTGTGCTTAGGCTAAGTATTTAGGAGTTTTTATGTAATGTCTAAAGGGCGCCACCTACACGACTTTGAATTTCTCGAAAACGCCAAAAAAACTTTATGCTTCCCTGTGAGTACCATTTGAGAAACAACAGTGAACTTTCCTTTCCCTATCTACACAAATTAATTATACTTTGTAAAAATCGCCCTGAGTACTAGTTTTCCAGTTTTCCCTTTCCCTAAAAAAATTGTTAGTCTATGGCTATAAATGTTACGAAATGACAAACTTAAAACATTTACCTCAACCAGTTCTTGGGATTAATTTAATTATTTATACATTTTTATTGTAAATTTCAGCCAGTAAAATTGTATCGTTTGCCTAATACCCACATACCAGAAGTTTATTAACCGTTAGTTTCAATAAATATCATTACTTCATAACATTAGATTTATTTTGTAAAAGCCTTATTTTTTTACCAGTAGGAGAGAAATAACATTATTTTGCAGAAATTAACTTACACGTGTATAACTTCTTTATGTTGTTACAAAATTCAAGGCCCACCATTAGGATCTCGGAAACGGTAATAGATGCGGGCTTGGTTTAATTGGGGAAAAGTTGCTTATGCTTTAAAATATATCGTTACAAATAAAAAGAAATTTTGCGAAACAGTCTTTATTTTTATTTAAATTTGTCAAAAACATATTTTACAATAAATTTCCTATAATTACTTTCCCTTACAAAATATTGTTTTTAAATTTTAGATCCGACGTTTCGTTGTCAGTCCTTATCAATTTTTTTTAATAGTGGAACCGACGAAATGTCGAGACTAAAATTTAAATATTGTATTTTATAGAGAGAAACTGGCAATGATAATGTGATATTTATATTTAAACTATCTATTCAAATAAACACTGTTTCGCAAAATTTGTTTTGATGATAGAAATTTTATATTATTAAAACGACTAAAATACGCAACTTTGTTCTAATTTAAGCAGATTTAAACCTCGACCTGCAACCGTACCTCATTGCGAACAACTACAGCAGCCCTATTAGATTTGTATACACCCATACAACGACCTGCAACTGTACATATCTATATAGAAGAAGAGCGAACGCCGTCGCGGAACAAATAAGTGTCGCAGTTCGAGGTTTGCCTTGTTGCATGGTTAAGTTCCTAGACGTAGCCCAAACGTGACCTCACTGTCGTTGATAATATTTTCAAATAATTATATATAAAAACTGAAAAAAGTTATTTTTTTTGTATAATAATAATTAAAAAAATCTCAAAGCTAAATTTTTTAAATAGGGTGGATAATACACCAGTCCGTGACCTTATTACAGTCAGGTAAAAATCGGCGGGCCAATTTTCGAGAGCAAATTGTGTTTGTACCTGGGGTAATCAAAGGGTCAAATTATGTTAGAAGAAATTTTAGCACCGCGCCGAAAAGCAGGTAGGTACGCCGCCTGACAGGGTAATTAAAACAGTTTAAAGCAAATTCAAATGATTAGTTCTGGTAAGCAAATCCTTTTTTCTAATCCCTTAATTAAACCCAAGACTAATACACACTTACGAATGGTTAGTTCTGGTAAGCAATTCCTTTTTTTATTCCTTAATTAAACCCAAGACAACAATAATAATAATACATAATTAAAATATGAACGTTATTTAATAAAGTAAGTGGATTTTAATGAAAAATAAAGCAAAACAGAAAAAATATATAAAGAATTCGTTTTACAAGATATTTTATTGCATGGGATGTTGTGTTTATTACCGTCTGGGAGCTTAACAATTTTTCTCCAGCAACTCGTTTATTCATGTCTAGCAACTTAACAATCTCAAATTTAAAATTTTATTATTATTCTATCGCCGTCTAGTACACCCATTTTATAACATACTAGCTTTTGCTTAAGGGTTCGCACGCGATAAATTAGGAGCAAAACAGTTCCCCTTCCCTGTACCGTAAAGATTTGGAATATTAGTATATACATATAAACTTTCCCCTTGAATTGCTTTATCTATCCGTTGAATAGTGATAAGAAACCTAATAAAAAATTGTTGGTACTCCTGTATAATATTTTTTTAAATTCTAATAATCATTAGGCAAATCTTTATATTTAGGCAATTTTGTAAACCTCTAGATGGTATAATAACATAGTTAGAATGCATTTTAGTTTTAAGGGTTTTTTAATATAACATCTTTTTGACCGACCCTGTGTGGCAATTCTATATATTTTTTATAAACCATAGGTACCTGTGCACAATTCCTATAAACATTTTTTTTTCAATTTCAATAGTAACGTTAATATCGAATTTTAAATAATAACTATTTTTTAAACACTTTGTATGTTTTTTTATTGTTATAGATATAAACTTATCGTTTAAATTTAAAAAAAACATTAAAATTTGTTAAGTAATATCGAATTTTAAATGTAAACTATTTTTAAACACTCTGTATATGTTTTTTGGATATTATTATACATATTAGACTTTTTCTTAAATCAGTCTATTAAAAAAAACGCATCAAAATCCGTTAAGTAACATCGAATTTTAAATGTAAACTTTCTTTTAAACACTCTGTATAGTGTTTAATGTATTAATATACATATAAACCTTTCCCTTGAATTACTTTATCTATTAAAAAAATAGCAATTAAATCCGTTGAGAATAGTAACGTCAATATCGAATTTTAAATGTACACTATGTTTTTAAACACATTGTAGTATATGTTTTTTTTTTGATATTATTATATATATAAACTTTTCCTTTGAATCACTCTATTTATCAAAAAAAAAAACGCAGCAAAATCCGTTTAGAATAGTAACGTCAATATCGAATTTTAAATGTAAACTATTTTTTAAACACTCTGTTTGTGTTTTTTGTTTTATATTGTTATACATATAAACCTTTTTCTTTAATCAACTAACTCTTAAAAAAACACATCAAAATTCCTTGAGTACCATCAAATTTTAAATGTATATTATTTGTTTAAACACCCTGTATATGTTTTGTTTTGGATATACTTATACGTATAAATGTTACTTTTAAATCAGTCTATCTATTAAAAAAACCGCATTAAGATCCATTGAGTAAGATCCAATTTCAAATATAAACCATTTTTTTAACACCCTGTATATGTTTTTTTGGCATTGTTATACATATGAAGCTTTCTAGCACTCCTGAATATTGTAGCTTTCTGATTGTGTCATTAATTTTCTGTTATGAAAATCAACGAGTTCGAAGGTTTTGTAGGTTAATGATAGTAGCTAACAACAGAAACCAAATATGAATCTTGACTACATTATAATAGTATTTTATTGAAAACGGTAACATGCAGTTCTGCTAGAAAAGTATTAAATACTACTGTACATTATTTGCTACAAAAACGAAGTGAGTTTTACTACAACGTGTACCTGGAGCCTATAGTGAGGCATTTACCTAGGCAATCAGCATTTAAAAATATTTTTTTTTATGAACATTTATTTTAAAGTTAACAGGGCCCTATTTTTAAACTTCCCTGTACTTTTTTGAGAAACGAATATGGTCATTTCGTTTGAAAAACATTTGAAACAAAAACAAAAGAGTTTACAGTATATTTTTATACCAATGAATAGGAATTTTTACAAAGAATTCGGTGATATAAGGGTTGCTGGGTTTATTTTGTGCGGTTCTGATGCAATTGATTAAAAACCGCATTATACTATAGGGCTAGTTTCACCTAAAAAACCTGGCTGCCACAGGTCACAGGTGCTTATTTGTCAAATTCAAGAATTTTAAAAATACGTTTATTACTTTTTGGGTTATATCTGAAGTATATCGGATACCCAGGCGGCCACCCTCTATATTTAAAAAAATAAAATAAACCAACTTCAAAAAGATTAATTAAAGTTACTAAAAAGTTTAAAATAATAATTATAATATTTAAAAAAAATCGAGTAATAACATATGTGCTAAACTACCCAATGTTAATAACTAAATAAACAAAAGCTTTTTATCCTTTAATACCATATGTTATTACCCGACTTCTTTAAGTTAATAATATAATGTGAAGCCGTTTTTCTGATAAAAACCTCATTATAAAACTATTTCAAGAATTACTAAACGATCCTTAAGTATATTGCAGTTTTTAATGAATTGCATCAGAACCGCAGTAAATAAACCCGGCAACCCCTATATCACCGAATTGCTCGTGAAAATCTCTATTCATTGATATAAAAATATACGGGCTATTCTATTTAAAAAATACATTACTTATCTGCGTGCTGTAACTCTTTTTGTTTTTTGTTTCAAATGTTGTTTTAATAAGAATATTAAATTCTACGGAAAAAATACACGAAATGGCTATATTCGTTTTTAAAAAAGTACAGGAAAGTTAAAAAAAGGACCTGTTTACTTTAAAATGAATAAGCCTGTACATTAACGCACTAAAATTTAAAAGGTTTATAAGAGTATTTGTTACAGGAACCGCCGCGCCGTTGCATAAACACATAAAAGCTATAATTTGTCTTATTAGTATACATACACTTTTTATCATTAAAAGCAAAAATCCAAAATTATATAATTCAATTAAATTAATTTGATAGCCATATTAAGAACACTTTTTCTTTCGTGGCAGTCATCCATTAAAAATGAAAATGCAGTAAATTAAAATCATCGCCATCACAATGCACCATCTGCTAGGCAAGTACTTTTTCCAATCTACAGCAGAAGCGTCACTACTGAATGTTAAAAACCGTGGAGGCACTAGGAAATTTAAAAATATTTTACTCTTAACTTTTGAAAGGTTCCCACATTATCACCCACCAGACCTAATATTTTTATTTAGTTCGGATTCTACAGGGCGTAACATTTTTTTTTCGTTTACTGTGAGTATTTTTACAGAAATAACAAATTTGACATTTTGCTTTGTACTGTTGATTCCTTTATTATTTTTCTTTCAAAGAGTATACTTTATTTTAATCAATATGCTGGACAAAAAAAATCGGAAAATAAAAATGGTAAACTATAACTATAAAGTTCAAGGATCACCCTGTATTTTATTTTTGGATACTTGCTTCAACTTTGAATTTTGGCCATGCATATTTTAGCAATTTTGAATTTTTGCGACAGTTCACAATCAAAATAACACATGCAAAATCCACTTAAATATTGTCATAAACGCAAGCAAACTAAATATTAAAATCACAAAGAAATAAGACAAGTTAATAAATAAAATAGTAGAAGTGTAAAGCACAAATTACTCTCACAAGTATAACTTTTGCAGCACGAGTCGCAGGCGAGAGCAGTAAGTCACACGCGAGAAAAATAAGTATTTCGTGCGAGTTGCATACTATAATTTTTCTACGACTACGATATATCAGTGAAAGAAATTTTAAAAACCTTCTTGTTGATTTATGTGTATTGATACAAAACAATATATTTTATATAATGTCAACCTTTTTTGTCTATATCGATACTTTATAAGTTTATTTGCGCTTGGATGAAAACTAAAAACATACATTTAATATTACTATACAAAATACCAGCTAATACTCTAATAACTTTTGTCAAGTGTGTCAGCCAGGATGCATATTAGTTTGTACTTATTTTTATCAAATTTTTTAAGAATTATAAGAGCATTTATATATACCAACTGTTGCAATCAATTGTGTAGTATGTTGACCACGTAAATAAAATATTAAAAATTGGCTCTAAAAAATAAGGGAGACCTAAAAACGTTTAATCGATGTAACTTTTGGTTTAGATTGTCTTAGAAACCCCAAAATGTAAAAATAAATAGGGTGTCGCATTTAAAAGTTTAAAAACTGAAGTAAAAAATATGCGAAATGTCTTCTCTTTCTTTACCATTTACTTGTACCAAATTTAATTTTAATAAACCCAATCCGTTAGAAGTTATGACTGGCCCAATAGATTTGTGGACATCCAGTATATTCTTGTAAATAGCTTAATAACTATACCCATGCCACTGCCACTGATCTACAGCTGGTGCTATTACATGTACCTATACCTACAAAAACTGCTATCATAAACTAGAATCCACTTCCTTCACGTTCAATAATCGTTATGTAATTTTACTTCCTTTCCTTGAGTACAATTATTCATATTTAAATTTATAACCAATAACTAAGACTGAAATTTTAATTGTTTAAATAAAGTTAATAATATTTTTTTATCGATTTAAATCACTTACTTTCATTTATTGTTATAAATGCGTAATTTCAAGCAATATGCAATTAAATACAAGGCCGAATTAGTGCTGTTAAGTAAATTAGTATTGACAAGAATTGTCAAGAAATTTAATTTAAAAATATATTTAATAGATTCAACCATTTTTTCCATTTTCTCAATTTAGTTACCTTAAAAATGCAGATGGGTCAATCAACTTTATATTTTTATAAGCTTTTTTTTGTAATATTTACCTATTTTAAATAATAGGTCATTACTTTGTTAACTGTAATCTGCAATGAGCAGAGCACTTTATTCAGTTTCAAGAATAAAACCAAAAAAATCCACATTAGGTACGTCTTATGTACACAAAATTCGGACCCAAAACAACCAGGATCAAAAAGCAGGGTCACTACCAACAAAGCTAACTAACTTGTCAATCATTAAGCCATATGACCATATCCCAAGAATAATTAAATTCACCTACGGATAACAATTCAGTTATCCAAGTGACTGATTTTTTAAGAGACTGGTTGTCCGAGGGACATTTTTAAAACTTTTAAAATTTTAAACCGAAAGAATATAGTTAATTTTTGTTTTTTTTTTGTGCTTACAGTAAAATTTAGATCAAATGCTATCCAAAACACGATAATTTATTAATAACTTTCTTTAGTTATTTAAGTGACTGGTTTTCCAAGAGACTAATAAATGTCAGACGAACATTTCGTGAATTTTTGAACCTTGAACTGTCTGATATATTTTATTTTTGGCATTTTTTTCAGCTCACAGTAATATGTAGATCAAATACGATCTAAAACACCATAACTAATTAAAAAATGTTAGTTATTTACGTATTTCTAGATATTATTTTTGCAAGGGGACTAAGAGTAAACTTATAAAACACGTCACTTTAAATCACTTAAAGAACTATTAAAAAAGCAAAAACTTTAAAAATAATAACAATTATTATAAGTTAATGATTTGTTTTAATTAAAATTATTAAAAAGGGACTAAAAAAACACTTCAATTTATATACATTTTCTGTTTTTTACCAGAGACAGGGCCGTGCCTACCGGGTGGTGCAAGTGGTGCAAGGCACCAGGGCGCAATGCTGCGGCGGTGGAATTTATAAAAAAGGGCGGAAATGTCCAAAATTAAGGGGCGGTAATTTAGTAAAATTTTGGAAAACAATGTAATTTAAAAGTGGGAATCTTTTTTAGCCTTCAAAAATATTTAATAGAAAGGAGAAAATCAATGTTGAATAAGGAGACAGTATTTTTGAAAGTGGGGCTTTTTTGCTCTTAATATATTTTTTTGTTTTTAACAATTAACATTCCTCAATTTACTAGAAGACATTCTTTTTAGGGGCGGCCTAATTTTTTTTGCACCAGGGCGCAATTCATCTTAGGAACGGCCCTGACCAGAGACATAGTGATTTTGCTCTGGGACAAATAAAAGTTGATTCACCCAAATATTTTATTTACGGCTTCTTCTACCACGTTGCAGTCCACCATATACGTTATAAAAATGGCTACTTCTGAGTAAGTCATACAGATAATTTTATTGCATTTTATATCTGATCTATCTTTACGAAGTGCTCCAAAAATAGCCCTGTTTCGTTTTCCAATGGCTACCCTATATTTATAATAATAGTTTAATACATAAATAATAATGTTTTTAATTTTCTATAACTTTAAATGTATATGGATAAATTTTATATTGAGAAGGAAATATTTCTTAAACGTTCACTGGCCGAACTGAAATTCGACTTTAAGTATGCCGCGGTAGGTATAGAGCACAGGATTTTTCGATGTCCTACCAATCACACTCAGTCAAGTGATAATTTCGAGAAAAGTAGAAATTAATCGAGGTTTTCTACAAAGAAATGATGTTTATTAGCTATTATTTTATTTTATAAGATATATTTTATTATAATATAAGTTTTAATCACATTATTACAGCTTATAATTGGTAAAATTCCAGAGTCAAATGTTCCACCAATTACTATGGAATGCCCCAATAATATTTTTAACAGTGAATTCAAATTTAGATTTTTTAAAATATTTCCAATAAGCTTTAACTAGGGCAATGTTTTGGTTTTAGGTTTAATTTAATTTGTTTTCAAAAATTGAAATGAAATTATATTATGTACTTATAATTTTTAACTTTAAATATCATGTTGATCAAAGAAAAAAGGTGAATTACAAAAGATGGTAATGGAATTCGGAAAGTCCAGTTCTTTTGTCAAGGTTAATGACAAACATTACATCGTACATTTTAAAGTAGTTATGACTAATCATAAGGTATTTTTAATCCGCGTGTTTTGATTGATTAACACAAATTTCTCATTATTTTTAGCTGTTGCGCTAATGGTAAAAAATGAAAAATAGACTAATTTTCAAAGTTTTTAATGGCAACAAAATGTCTTGGTCCTTTATTAAAAAACATAATTATCATGGTTCCATAAACTAAAAATATCATAAAGCTAGTTTCTGGCCATATGTAGGTAGTTTCCTTTTCTTTACCCTACGCAAATTTCGTAACTTTTAACGTAGTCAGGGTTGTTTCCTTTTAAGTATTTTATTTTTTTATTCTGTCTTTGCACTAATTGGTATATCCAATTTGTGCAATATGTATGTACAATATCCAAATTCGCTTCGCATTTATACAAAAGATTATTTAAAGCGATCAAATACAAAACCAGAGATTTGACATTTTTAAGAAAAATAATTTATGTATGGATTCTGTATTAGAAAAGTACCAGGAATACGATTTTCTGACCCTCAAGTGTATATAATCCAATTTTAAAGGCCGTTCTTCGTGGTTTAAATTTATACTTAAATGCAAAAGCAGATTGCTTCTAAGCCAATACAGGTGAAAATTTTTAGATACGTGATTTGGTGGGCGCCGCCATGCCGCGCCGTCGAGTTTGAGCTTGTTCAATACCTCCTAAAGAACAGAACATGTTTTAGGAGGTATTGGCTTGTTGCCTGTAATCAGATTTAGGTGAAACGAAATTTAATTTAATCAGTGATATTAATAAAGTTTCTTTAGAACAGATTATTTAAATTGTCGTAAAAATATTAAACTAAGTTTTTTTTTGTAAATAAATCATAAATAACAACAATACAATTTAGCCAAGTCCGGCTGGCAAGGCCGAAAAAAGGGTGGCAAACATGCAAATATAAAAAAGGAAAAAAGTCAAGAAAAAAAAGTTTGCTTATTTTAAAACTTTTTTGTACTTTTGGTAGCGGCTTTCTAAATTTCCTACATGCACTTATAAAACAAAAACTCAGGCAAATCAGGGTAAAGAACACCAAGAATAATAAGAAGATAGTTTAATGGCTTTATCGGATACAAAAGATAATTGTAGAGTTTAGCTTTATTTCTTTATATATTAAAAGTATTATGATTAACATTTTGTTTTATTGAAACAACCCACCTATTAGTATTATTTTAAATGGTAATATTAATGTTAGAAAAATGCAAAAACCAATAGCAGTTTATTTGGATGTAAAAGCAGACATTTGCATGTCTCAGGTGCAAAACAAGACATCCCCAATGCGTTAGTGTAATTTGAAAAGTGCGTAACCCCATTTATAGAAAATTTGAAAAGCATTTTTAAAGCAGAATTTAACAGTGGTGTGTGGTAGCATATAGTAAAAAATAATTAAATATAAAAGAAAATAATATTTTCTTTCATATTAAATTATTTTTTTACTATATCCTACCTAACATCCCTGTAAAATTCTGCTTTAAAAACTTCTCTAAAATTTCTAAAAATGGAGTAAAACACTTTGCGAATTGCACTGGCGAATTTTTTAACAAAAATGATTGTTTTAACAACAAGTCAACTATTTTTAAAAGTTGCAGTACCCATCAGTATCAAAACAATAAATATTTTGGTTAAAACGCCATACGCACGCTAAATAGAAATAACGATTTTGACAGGTTTTTGCGTTTTACTCAAAACAACTTATGTGTCAAATGTCTGGTTTTGCATTTAAACGCTTCATTTTTAGAAGACAAAACTAGCTGGTTATATAGGTTCTTTCAGTTCCTTTAACTTTAAACAACCATGATACTTAAGTACTGGGATTTAAATCATTTTTTGGTTCTGGTTAGTGGCTTCCCCGCATTTAAATAATTTTAAAGTAAAAAAACAAGCTTTTATTAAAATAATAAACTAAACTTTTTCTTCAATTTAAAATTCTTACAATCTAAAAATATAACCTCATTAAACAATTTATGATATGATATTAAAGCTTGCGCAAGATTTAAGTACTCGCATATACTTACTTAGTTTAAAATTTCTTAGATCAAGTTATTTAATTTATTTGTCTATCTACACAAATAAGTCTCGCGACAAGCTTTTATATCATATAAATTGTATAATGGGATTATATTTTGATTGTAAGAGTTTAAAAAAATATATATATTTTATTATTTTTAGCGCATTTTAATAAAAGCTTTCTTTTAATATTTTTCGAGTTCGAGTGGAGCGCTATCTTGGGTCTTTCGCCATGTTGGATTTAGAATGACGTTACATAACTAAACATACATTGTCATCCTAACTAAACGTGTAGAGCCTACAAAAATGCTGCATTTAATATATCCATCTTTATAAGTTTCGAAAAAATTGCTAACCAAATTTGAAAAATAAAAGTATATAGGTATATCACAGCAGAGTCACGGCAATATAATAGCCAGAAGTAAACTTATCAAAAAGTTTGTATGGCCATATTTCTAAAACTATTAAGTATTGACATATGAAATATGGTATTTTGTAACACCTTTTAAAATATTATTTGATTGGTCATTTATCACACAGTTTCCTATTCATTATTTTTTAATTATACTTTTTGTCGTACCCTGTGTATTAAAAAAGCTAACTTAATTTTAATGACAAATCAGGATACTATAGAGCTAGGCCAACTAAACAGTATTTTTATTTTTCATATGCATTAAAAAATTAAAAAGTAAGGGGATGTAATTTGTTACTTTTTTAATAAAAATAAAAATTGTTATTCAGATTTGGATGACCATATTTTCGATACTATATAAGATAGATACATCAAATGAGGTATTTTTTAAAGTTGTTTAAGAGATCTTATAATTGGTGATATACTATACAGTGAGGTCCTTAAGTCGCCGTCCTTCTAACTTTTGAACCATTTGGTATAGTTTTATGAAACTTAAACCCATAATTTTTGACCAAGTTCTGCATTTTTTGACATATCAATGACAGCTCTAAATGTCAAGGTGGCTGCTGGGCGCAATATTGAGAAAAAATATTAAATGAAATAAGAGGTTTTGTGGTACATCATCTTGAAGATGCTGACAATATTTTATTCTAAAATATAAAATCAATACCTTTACCTACTACAAAATGACGATACTTCAAAAATTATCTAAATACCTGACTTAGATGGCCATACTTGCAAAATAAGAAAGTTAGATGTACTTAATAGGGTATTTTCTAAAAGCTGTCTTAAAGATCTTTTAATGGGGATTTAAAATACAGGGCGTTTTATTTAAAAAATATATATTTTTTATATACCTTGTATACTGTTACAAGTATCATCATTAAAAAAATTAAAATATCCTTAAGAAAATGCAAATTACGTACATCTAACTTTATTACTTTCGGAAATATAGCCATTCAAATCAGGTATTTGGGTAATTTTTGGGGTACAGGTATTGTGTAGTAAGTAAAGGTACTGAATTTAAATTTTAGGATTTTAAAGTATTCGTCAAGAGCTTTAAAATGATGTGTTGACTGTTCCAGCTCTCTCCCTTAACATTTAGAGCTGTCATTGTCATTAATATATTAAAAAATACAGACCTTGGATATTAATTATGGTTTCAAGTATCATGAAAATATACCTAACGGTTCAGATGTTAGAAGGGGGCGATATATTTAAGACCTTTCTGTATAGGGTGTTTCATTTTAAAATATTGTATTATTTATCGTACCTTGTGCATTTTAAAAGATAATAAAAATCCAAAAACTGGTTTGAAAACTACAAAAAGAAATATTTGCTGTTTACAAAAGGGGTTGTTTTAATTTATTTTAATACATTATTTTTATTGTTCAGAAAAAAAACACATTTTCCCAGTTATGACACAAAGATAAACAAAAAAACATATAAAAATATTTTTTTGCAAAACATTCGTTAACAATGGTTTAAACAAAACATACAAGAAGGACACATACCAACCAGATACCAACACACCGAAATGCAGCACACCCTCGAAATGCTACATTGGATATGCTGGCATGTAAAACACTTATTCTCTTCTGTACGCCCCACCTTGTATTCAACAGGTGAACCCGGGTTACCTGTGGTTCGTTCAGTACGCGAGTAGATTCAGACAAGTGGTGATCCAGTCTTTCATAAAAACTAACCAGCTTGTGCTTTTTCAGTGCTTTGTGCTTTTGCGGAGCTTTGTGTTTCGGTTATATCACGATTCGGTCGGGTTTTAACTGTGGACTTGATTCTTATTTGGATTAAAGGTGTATCTGCAGTTTTCGGGTTAGTATTTTTAAATTATTTTTGGAAATATAAAAAGGATTTTGCATGATGCTAAGTGTGTATCTAAATATACTATCTGCTGACCCATTGGGTTGCAAAGCTTAGATGATAAATAGAAAAATAATGTTATATAATTATACATTTTCATCCGTGGGGGAAGCGGCTATAGATTTTTGTCAAAAATAAATATTGTAAATATTTTGGCTTGTGAAAATCTTTCGGATTGTATTGGATATTTATCTTTTTCTTTATCCTTTAATTCATCTCTAATTATTTTCTTTAAAATAAAAAAATCGCCATGCTCGAAACTGTCAAAATTACTTTTTTGTTGCCCTCTGTTTCCTTTCGTCACTCTCAAATTGTCAGATTAGTGGAATATACACTGTTTAGCATGTAATTAACTCACTTCATGTTAATCTGATGCGCTCGACAATTTCTGATGAATATATTTTTGTTTTTTTATTTATAATCGGCCCTGTATACGGTGCTCATCAATGAGTTTAGTGAAGGTAAGTAACCGGGGACTATGTATTGTTCCGTATATTTATCTGCCGCGCGGTAGTAAACCCCGAAATCCCCTCTTGGGCTCCTCCCATACCAATATAATGGCAGTAAATTGAAACAAAAAGCATTAAAAATATTTACATAATAACATAAATCAAAAATATGAATAACTAAGAATTGATGAAAACCTACCTATTTCTTAAAAATATGCATTATTTTAATTTTTATCATAACCAATTGACATTTTTAAATATTTACCTGATAGTCCAAGAGCCCGTGAGGGGCAGACCTTCGTTATTTTGTAAAAGCTAAAAGTTAGTCAGTGCATACTTCCAATATAGGTAGAAGCTATGGTAAGTTATGAAGTTTGACTCATAGTGGTTTTGGCAGGTACCAGGTACCAAAAGTTAACGAATTAAAAGTTAACTCTCGTCATTTTTAAAAACTAAATTTTATATATGTTACTTGGGTACCTATCAGAAGATGTTACCTTAGTCGCCAGACAGTTTTGACAGTTCCAACCTCTTGCCAGACAAACATTTTGGGGTGGCCCAATGGTACGAGGAAGATCCATATTTCTGTTTTTTTAACAAGATGTGACAAAAAGTCTTGTATAAGAGTTTTAGGGTTTTAAAAGAGGCGTGTCCTAAAAAATGTTGATGTATACAATGAGTCAAAAAAAGTTTTTGCTCTAAGGTTAGTTAAAAAAATTATTGGGACACTCTGTATACATCAAAATATTGTTAAAACATGCCTATTTGGAAACCCTACTGCTACTTATATAACACTTTGTGTCAAATAAATAATTAAAAGAAAACAACTTTTTTTGGGGTACTCTTTATATATCGATATTTTTTAGGACATGCCTATCTGGCAACCTTACATTTCTTATATATAATACTCTTTGTCATATCTTGTTAAATAACAGAAATATTGAACTTTTTTGAACCATTGGGTCCCCCAATATGTCTGTCTGTCAAAGGTTGGAACTGTCAAAACTATCTAGCCATGTAAAGTTTAGCTTTTACAAAATATCGAGAGTTAAGTTTCAATTCATTAACCCTTGGTACCTGCCCATGCCACTCTGAGTCAAACTCTATAGTCTACCATCTCTTCTACAAAATTTTCATTTTCTTCTAAGGCGTGGCAAAAATTTACAAAATAACGAAGATTTGCCGCTCACGGGCTCTTACTCTATGATTTTGTTAAAGTGTTTTTAAGTAATCTACAGCGACCATTATTATTTAAAATAGGAAAACGGTTGATTTATGTGGGTATTTTATACTGTTTGATATATTCAAGACGTCTTTTAACTAAAAATTACAGATTTTTTTTTTTTTTGATAATAATACACACAGTCTAAGCACTAATCGCGATATATGGCTGTTTAGGTAAAAGTTTATTAATACATGAACAAAAATGTGATTGAATATAAAGCTTAAATTAAAATAATAAAATGTTTAAAAAGAAAGTAGTAAAATAATAATCAAAGAGAGACAAATACTTTACTTATAGAGGGGAGGGGGAAAACACATACTTACAGCAGCTATATTGTATTTTGATTGTTTAATTTGTTATCAATTCAGATTTTATTGTTTACCTTTCTTGATGATAATCTTAAAAACAATGTCTTAAAGTCTGTATAAAACCCTAAAAACACATTTAAACAAACATATTTTCAGTCGCCCAGACTATAACCGCATTCCAATTTTATTGCAATCCTGACAAATTCTAATTCAGTTTGTGAAAGGGAAAACTATTCAGCCATTTGATAATATTGTTAAACACTGCATAATGTAAAGTTAAAAATATGCCTAAAATCTATCTACGCTGTGTCCGAAATTGTTGAAAAATGTATTCCAATCTTGGAATCTATAAAAATTTCTCATATTTATATTTAGTGGTACACTCTTTGATTTTAGGTTGTGTTTGCGACTATATTAATAGGATCGCTACTCGTTACAATATTAAAGCTGGTTTTGGTGAGGGCTCCTAATTTATTAACAATATATGGAAAAGTCGTATGGTATCGAATACCTTAAGTTGTTTGCCTCTAAAATTTTTAGATATTAATATAATTAAAAAAAACTCTTAAACAGCTTCTCATTCCCATTTAATAACATGGTAATATTACCAAAAGAAAATCTAACAGTATGGTATCGGACACAAAATATTATTCCAATAAAGGAAGGGATTTACCATTACGGGTAAGTAACAACACACAAAATTCACACATGTAAAAGAGAGCATCTCATCCATTTGCGTTAAACATTGTTAATGGATTAAATAAGTTTCTTTTCATAAGACTGCTTAGCTTACCAAAAATTAGATTCATTTGTTTTTTTAAGCCAACTACCCTCTGTAAACTGGTTAATTTTGCAACTCATAAACTTATATTTTAATTTATTTTCATGAATTAATTTATTATTTGTTTTATTTATAATTTTATTGTTAATTATCATATCATGCAGTTTTTAGTTTTTCTACACACTGAAAAACAAGTTTTAAGTGAAAGTGGCATTAGTTATTATTTATGTTTTTAATTGAGTTCCTTAAAACATATTCCTTTATCTGGCTTAATGATTTTTGTAATGTTATATTTATTGTCTGTGCAAGGTTTAAAGATTATTTCTGTACCATAACTAAGATTATTTACCCTTCACCTAGGCTACTATTGGAAGTCTTGCCTCTTAAATTGCCATTTCACCACTTGATACTTTTAACTACATTTATTACGTTATTCTTGTCTTTTAATTTTTCTAGTATTCTACTAATTATTTTATGAAAATAATAAAGTTTTCATACATGGGTGCAACTAAAATAGCACTTGTCCGATACCGCAAGCTGTCCACTACCATACGACTTTCCCCTACCACAGCGCTTTTCAAGCCCTCGGTCCAAATAGCTTCTTGGACAATAAGAACCTAATTATGCCCTTAATATATAAACAGAGAAATATTGCACAGTGATAAAAGGCCAGGCAGTAATTATGCCTTATTTTGACATTAAAGCTTGCGCAAATGCATGGTGGAGTAAGGACTCCCTTAATAAGGATTGTGCCTGGCTTTATTTATGTCGGTTTTCAATCGTGTCTTATTTAGGTCTTATTTTAACTTTGGAACTGTTCGTGTAATCGAAGGGCTGTCGACCACAAAATCAAAAAGTTTTTAGAAGTAAAAATCCTTAAAACCTTAGTTTTTCAAATGTATTTCTGTAATTGTGTAAAACGAAACCCTACTACATAAAAAAATCCAAAAATGTTTCCCCTTTTTTTAGGTTAATGATACTATCAACATAATTTGCAATAACCCTAAATTATATACAAGCATTATTTAAATAAGGCCGGTGCCGGTATAAATATTACCCGAACCTAATAAGGCAACTTGCAATAATTATTTATTAACTATTAATACACTACTGATCTCATAAAGTGGCATAGCTATATTAAAGAACCTTTTAGTTTTGTTAAAGTAAAAAAAAAATGGGTTGTGAAAATTTTTTTAGTACCTAATACTTTTTAATGCCGATGTCAATATTACGAAAGGGGGTGTAGGTTGCACCAAAGAAGATACTAGCTAACGCAAGTTGCACCAATCTAATTGCATAAAGCTTAGACCTGTAAATTATAACTAGTAATATATGTATAATAATACTGTAAAATTATAATATTCGGATTCGAATAGCTGAAACTATGGGATATCCTACTATATTTTGACTCATTTTGATCGTGAATAACTTTAGAACAAATAAAGTTATTAAGATGCGGTTTTCACACAAAACCGTATGTTTTTTAAAAGGTTTTTATTATAATCTAAATATTTAATAACGCTTACTACTTTTCGCAAAATGTTTAAAAATATTATATAAAACATTGTGATAAACTTGTCCGACAAACAAAGCGACGCGTTTGCCCTGTCCGACCCCCGAAACGTTTGACATTGACAGGCTGAGTTAAAGCGCCGCTTCCATATATGGAGATATGAATATCCGTGGTTGACTCGCTAAAAGGAACCCCCTTAAAAAGTTTTAAAAATGTTCTTTTCATGAAGTCCGATTCATTACTGGCTCAAGGACTAAATATTTGTTTTAGGATTGTGAATTCTATATTACTGCCCTTATTTTTTTAACCTAATTATCCCACATGACATAAGATAAGGATCTTAGATGACCATATAATTACAGCATAATATATTTTAAAATATTTTGATTTTTAAAATTTTGTAGTCAGCTGATTATCAAATTACTTTACTACTAATAAAATGAACGTTAAAAGTCAATCCTAATATAACTGATACTTTTTAATAAACATATACAACCCATATTTAAAATTGATTGCAATAACCTTATAGTGTAATTAATATATTAAATTTAAAATACCATAAGTGGTTTAATTTACTACAACTTAAAAGATACCTTGAAAATATTAGGTCGGATATGAGGTATGACCTTATTATATTTTATAGCCTGTTACTTCCTATGACAATCCCCAAGAAAATATTTGAAGTAAGATATGGTACTTAAAATATTGTGAAAAAACTAAAAAATATTTTTAGGCCAGACGAGTCAAAATGTTGTTTTGTAAAGTGAAAATAAGATCTAGGGACTAGTTTGACAGTATTGAGGTTTTGTGCAAAAAGTTGTGCTTTTTTCTCTGGTTGCATAAATGGGGCCCTGAGAATCAGACCGGACCCTCCGACAAATCAAGTTATGAGCTTTTCAACTTATTTTTGATTTCATAAAACTTAATTATTAGGACCATTGTGGACTTATTATTATTATTATTATAAGATTGCAGTAGTTCACGCAGTCCGCTTTGGTCCTAATAAATAAGTTTTATGCTATTGAAAATGCGTGTTTAAGCCTATTTTTAGTTTTGTGGGATGGTCTACTCTAGTTTTTAACGCCGTAAATATTAATTGTCGTCAAAAAATTAATAGTGATAAAATTTTATGCATAACTTTAATTTTTTTGATTTCTTAACTGTTTGCGTTTCTTTCGCTGTCCAGAAAACATAATAATCGTAGCAAAATTTAAACCTGTATAATTTATATACAAGTCAAAATTTCACATTTTGAATTTGCTAACAAAAAAAAATATGTTTTTTTAAAAAACAATTTGTTGTCATTTACAAGGTTTTGGACTCTCTCAAACATACGTTTAGCAACTATTAAGGTCTGGTCACACATAACCGCACCAAGGCCGCACCGACTCCGGATTCAAAATGATTAAGAGGAAAGTGGGGCAAATTAATTCGAAAGAATTAAAAAGCAGTTTTCATGCCCTCAGAAATATAAAAGTATTTTGTCAAGCTGAGTCTATAAGTTTGGCAAGGTTTTCCTACTTCTCTGTTTCTTTTATCCAAACTTTGAGTGTTATAGGTAAAAACTGTGTTACCTTATTTTTGAAGGTTTATTTTTCAATTAGGGTGTAATTAAAAGCGTAGAACAACAGATACCTATATTACTGCAAATTTTATTAAATACAAAATTTTGCACCGCATCCTTCATATTTCACCAGCGAGGACGCACGGAGGGCGGGCTCGTTGCGGTTATGTGGCCAAACCCTAAAGGTTCATAGACGGTAAAAGCAACAAAACATGAGAACAGATGCGTCACCGTATCAAAATGTTACATGCTGGCATTATTTGTGTAACCCCTACCTGTTAGTGCTCTACACAAGTGAAAAACTCCCTTCTTTGTACGAAAAGAGAAGGAGTGGGTGGGCTGTTTGTCCTTTCTGTAACAAAAATTATATATATTTTATTTTTTAAATTATTCATTTACATTTTTTCTAATTAATTTGTACTTAAACTATAGTTTTGTATTTTTTAACATTTTTTATTAATTATTTAAAACAAGCTAGCACGACGATAATTCGACTTAAAAGTTAGAATTTCACCGAAGTCCTAGTAGGTATTTTGAATTAAATAGAAACACCATTTACCCAATTTAAGATTTAAAATACTTCTTACTTTTCAAATGAACGCTAAATTACATTAAATCCTTTAAGATATTACAATAAACTATAATAAATATTTGGGATACTTATGATAAGAAAAACAAAGTTTTTCTAATATATTACTATGCCTCTAAAAAAAACATTTTCGGATCTATGTTAAAATAGAATTAACCAGGAATAAGGCTCAATTTTTTACCGCAATTAGGAAACATCCTGTATATAGTCTTAGTAATTCTACCGTCAAATTTCAAGTCTAGGCTAGACTAACCAGAACTAACCAGAACTAACCTTCCTACTTTTTAAAGTACAGGATGTTAAAATGTTAGAAAATAATCGTTTTTTTATTAAAACTTTTAACTCAATTTAGATATATTTAAGAAATGTGGGAGAATTAAAAGACAATTTCAAGGCATAATTTTTATCAGGAAATTATTTAGCATGGATTTCATCCAACGGGTAATTTCTAAATAGCTATAGTTTAATATTTGATTTTATAGGAAAAATTATGGTTGTGGTTAAACTAAACAATAATATTAAATTATTTAATATTAAAAAAATATATCTCGAATTACTATAAGAAATTAGTCGCGTGTTACAATGCAAGTTCAAAACTAAACAAGCTATAAATTGTGGTGTTTAATTATATAAGGACACATTTACTTTGTTTTGAAAGTATCTCGGACTATTCAATAAGTTAATCTAATTTGGTGTGAAAGCATTCAAGTCCACGCCAAACTGGTTAAAATACTAAAATAGCGCATACTTGCACAATTTCGCTAAATCTATAAAGACTTTTACGAAATAACAATTTCATGTTATTCCCAACATGCACGTCTTAGTATACCTAATTGTCGTGTATAAAAAGTAACAAAGTGTAAAATCGATCGTGGATATTAAATATATTAAACCGTAACCATATTTAAAAAATGTCTACTGTTATGTATTAAGCTTAAGTTATAACTTCATTATCTTTTAAATTTTTACATTAAAAATAATTAAATATTAAAAAGATAAAATTAAATTGCTTTTAGCAATAAGTTAATTTTAAATTAAAAACACATTTAAAAAATATTTTGGCGCTTAGATTCATTGCCACTTCAGGTTAGTGTATCGGCTGTAAATCTGACTCACCAAAACTGACGATTGTAATAATTTATTAAATAAATATGTCTCTTCAATATTATTTGCTAAGCCGGTTTAAAAAAAAACATTAGGAATTGGACAAATTTTTGGTTACATTAACAGATGTTAAGTCAGTGAAAGACAAATATTCCATAAAAAATTAATCGACTTAATTTAGTATTTTTTAAAACAAAATGGCGGTA
The DNA here is from genome assembly GCA_014170235.1 of Listronotus bonariensis. NCBI lineage: Eukaryota > Metazoa > Arthropoda > Insecta > Coleoptera > Curculionidae > Listronotus > Listronotus bonariensis. The sequence goes on along the minus strand of JACEGR010000180.1, from coordinate 194,311 downwards.
AATAGAGTTTCAATAATAATAAAAAAATTGCCAGTGCCCCCTTGCCCCCGCACTTCGGTTTTTGCAATTTGACCTCCAGTTTTGACTTCACATTGTGTTCAGCGGAAAAAAAATATACCCAAGATGGGTCCGACACCACGCACACACCACTTATTTTTTTTTGTGGGCCTGTGTAATAAATAATAAGTTTTTTACATGACACCTTACGTAGACATACTGTATATGCATACTTTAACTATATTTCAATAATGCATATCGGATGCTTTGTCTTTTAAAAGAAAAAATTTAAAAGATAAAATCATTTAACAAAGGAAACGATATTAATAATATAATAATTTATTGTTTAATAAAATTGTAGGTCCGAAAACTGATAAATCCGCATAATTTTAATGACTTTTTATAGTTTTTTTTAATGACCGTAGGAACAATAAAAAGAACCACCTTTACAAAAGATATAAAAGTGTAAATTCTGAACAATTAAGTTTAAATGTCATACAATGGGAAATTACTCCTATATCTCTATTTTTAACTCTTACAGATATTTACACTAGTTTGTTGGTTTATTGTAAGTCGACGTCCGTGTTCATTCATCGTGACTCAGATAAAACGACCGTTTTAAGTTAAACATGATGTACTGACCGGAAATCCATTATTTAATTTTACCTTTAATATGTATTGTATCTATACTGTAAAATCAATTTTAACCAACACCTTAAATGTTTGATTTTACAATATACTTTACTGGAATATTAGGGTCCATAAACTTTTTTTGTCCAAGCGCAAAATTACTCTGTCCAGGGTAAAAAACAGAAATAATAATTTTAAGTGTTATATTAGTCACTTTTTTTATAAATTTCAATTAAAACAAATTCTTTACTAATAATAAATATCATTACTTTTTTAATTTATGGGTTTTTATTAGTTCTTCAAGTTATTCAAAGTGACTTGTTTTATTAGTTTACTCTTAGTCCCCATGCAACAATAGTATCTACCTACAGGGTGTTTCACAACTTATCTGACAAGCTTTAAGGGATAATTCTACAATAAAAAATATGAAAAAAAACCTAATATGAAATATGTCCTAAACGTCTTAGTTTTTAGCTACAGGGTGTTAAAAATTTAAAAAAAAATTGTTTTTTTTCAATAACTTTTATACCAATTAGATATATTAAAAAAAATTAGGAGACGCCTCCTATGTACCAAAGGACATTTTTTGGCATGCAAGAAAAAAAAACATTTTTTTCCAGTGTCGTTCATATGGGGTTTAAGGTAAATATTTTTAAGAAGAAAGTGGTACGCCACTGCATTTTTCTAAAATAAAAATATTTTTAAAATCCTCATTTAGTTAAATACAAATTTGATCTCTTGACTTTTTTCATTTCATGCACGGTTTTCGCGTAAATAAATAAAAACCATCGCTTGGCATAGTCAAATTTCTATCTAATTAAAAAATAAATATTCGTAGCTAATTTTTCACTGTAATTTTTTTATTATCCATACGAAATAACCTTGCCAAGAAATGGTTTTTATTTATTTACGCGAAAACCGTGCATCAAATTAAAAAAAAGTCAAGAGATCAAATTTGTGTCAAACTAAATGAGGATTTTAAAAAGATTTTTATTTAAATAAAATGCAGTGGCATACCATTTTCTTCTTAAAAAATATTTACCTTTTTTGATCCTGGTTGTTAAGTTCTGTTTAGATACATGAGACGTACCTTATGTAAATTATTCTGGTTTTATTGTTGAAAGTGTTTAAAGTGCTCAGCTCATTACAGATTTAAATTATTAAAGTAATGATCTTTTAATTTAAAAAAATATATTACAAAAAAAGTACATAAAAATAAGAACATTTTAAGTTATATATATAAAATAATAACGACTTACTTAAAATGTCCAACAAAATTCTTGTGGGGGAATATAAATTGTGATGATTGTAATTCTCACCCAAAAAGATTTTCTACATCAGTTGGCACTAATGAGATAATCTTGTCCTTGATTCAAATTTTAAAGAGTGGTGAATTTTAATATCGATATTGACAATTTAAGCATAATTTAATTTAAAAGATCAGATTAATTTGACTCGTTATTTAGTAAACTGAAAAAAACTGAAAAAAAAGATGATATATGAGATATCAATCCATCTTTTTGCGAGGGTGTGAATCACCTATAAAACTTAAGAGTGAATTACACCCTTTATTTGATATTTTATTTTAAAGATCGGTTAAGACCTATCAAATCCCCCTTAGTTTAAAGAAGCTTGGCTCTCACGGGTAATTTAATATAATACCTTAAAAAAAAACAAAATTTTGTCAAGCTATAGCAGCAGAAACTTTAAAATTGGCAGTTGTAACCAGGGTCATATTTTTAATGTAAATTTTTGTGTAATATTAAATATAGGTACGTTTTTATTGTTTTTCTTTAGCTTTTGAAGATTCTTTGGCGATGTTTTTAAAAAGTATAAGCTAGTTTTTAGTGTTTTTTCTTCTTTATCGCATATTCGCAATTTCCTGGTTAAAAAGAAAACCATCACATCTGCAAAAAGTCCATACAACCTTATTTCTTAGCATTGCATTTTAAATTACTTAAGTGAATTTTAAATAATTTATTTTTTTAAGAGCAATATTGTCACACTAATAGCTAACAATTTCGATAAATTATTTTGATGTCAAATATCATATTCCTGAAGAGTACTCGCCTGTCTGGGCAAATCAATTGGCTTTTTCATAAAATATTTTTTTATGATATCCCAGTCTTCTTCCTAATCAGCAAATTAATTAATACTTTATTATTAGCATTAAAATTTTGAGAAAATTTCAAGGTTGTTTCACAAGACTTAAAATTAATGTTAAAATTAAATCCATGGTAGTTATTATAAATGGTATTAAAAATCCCCCAGGTACTGTAAACTTAAAATTTAATTTATTTTATAAATAGTTCCGGTTTTTTATAACATTTTTTAATTTGGTGACTAATGCTTATAAATAGTAACATATTGTCAAAAATTAAATTTATTTTATAAACAGTTTCGATTTAATATTATATTTATAAATGTGACTAACGATAATAATAGCACTAAAGTTCAATTTTGATTTATAAACCAGGTCTTAATGTAAAATTTTTAAGGCAAAACTTGAATTTCTGTCGGGATTATAGATACCAAAGTAGACAACTTTTAAAATTACAAATTTTAATATAACTGTCCGTAATTGTTCGTTTAAGGTCACGTCTTTCAAACATTTGTTTATAAACGTACTTACCGTTTTTCTCATATAATATAATTAATGTACACGAAACCAAGTAAGACCGGTTCCATTTTTTTTAATTACTTTATCACAAGTAGGTTTATAGGGACACCGATTTGTGTCGCGAGTCAATATAAAATAAAAAAATAAAAGATTTTTTATGTTTTTCTAAGTACCTAAGGAAAGCTTCATTGCTTGTAATTGATAAGAACGGAAAGATTGAAATTTTCTTTACATTATTTATATTGGCACAAATTGATAGACAGTAATAATTGCATTTATTATCGGTAGGATTAAAAAGCTGAACAAGAATTTAAAAAGTTAAACATGTTTTATTTTTTGCTAATTAGTACCTTGCTTTTATATTGTTACGCATTTAAATATACTGCGCTATATTTAATTTAAATTAAATAAACTACTACTTATATAAGGACTGTTTTGATTTGCAAATATAGGACCAATTACATTTCAAAGTCAACGTTAATAAATTTATTAAATCAACAGAATTGTTATTCCAACAGAATACAAGAAACTAAATTAAGTACATACATACTTAACAAAGTTGGGTCGAATACTGAAATCCTGTATTCTAATACAAATTTTGAATACCATATTCTAAGAAGTATTCAAATACAAAGGAAAAAAAATCGAATAGTGCTGTATTTAAATACCAGGATTCATAATAAATACTTTTTGAAAGATCCAAAAATTAAAAAGGTCCTCACCCCAACACAAAAGACACCCACAAAATTATCTCTGACTTAAACTTGTCCCCTAAAAACACACTATACCTTAATAAGATTCAGTGCTAACGAAGAGTTTTAAGAGACAAAAAAAGTCCTTACCCAAAAAAACAGAAATTTTATTGTTGCTTTTTTCATATTAAACTGGATTCGAACACCGGCATTTCAATACCAGGATTCGAATACAGGGCTGAATAACAAAATATGAATACAAAGCAAGTATTTGAATACTAATATTTAAACTGCATTTAAATACCAGGATTTCAATAACAGGATATTAATACCAGGTTTTAAATACAGGAGCTGAATAACGAAATATAAATACTAAGGAGGTATTGGAATATTATGAATTAAAAGCGGTATTCACAATCCAGAATCCCGAGTACTGACCAAAAATATATTTAGTCAAATACCAAACACACAGATGTATTCGAATACTAATCAAATACCAGCCAAATGTATTCTAAATATCGAGAATTCGAATAATACCTAACACTATACTTAATTAGAATTAGCTATATCAAATAAGCTATCGAATAATTGGAAAAATGTTATTACTTATTAATTAGACAAGGTTATTTTACATCCTTTACTACTAGTGACCAAGTGTTTTAGAGCTTTATAAGAGATCTATAATAAATATAACATTAAAAAATGGGATAATTCTAATAAAAATTTAACTTATGTGACTAAAAAAAAAAATTGAGGAATAACGCACGTTAATAAAACATGTCCTGCATATAATAAAAGGTCCAATAATTGTGGTTGTATAGGTCAGAACTTCCTATTTTGTAATAATAATAATTTAGAGATTGGCACAGTTTAAAAACATTATAAATTTGTTTGTCACAAGAGTAATAATACTTTAAAACGATCTAGTAGTAATAGGTACTAATATTAAATTTTGCAGATTTTCTAATTTTTTTCAAAAATCTAATAATTAAAACGTAATCTTTAGGACCATCGTTATAACATAAAATATTTATTTATATTATTTGCTAAATATTTTTAAAAACGAGTTTAAATTGCATTTAAAAAAATATATGTTAAATGAACAATCTTAATTGGGTCAATCAATTTTAAGCTTGAGAGTATCAGAATATTTGTTAAACTTAGTCGATTTATAGTATTTAAAAAATAATCCATTTGCTTTAGACAATAAATGGAAATCCTAAACCTACGAAATTCAAAAAGATGGCCTTATTAACAAAATTAGTAAACCAAATCATTGGAGTTAATAAGCCAAATAATTTTAGCGACGTGAGCATTAGCCCATGCAAATCCTCATATCACTATTGGATCCATATTCAAGAGCATTAAATTTTAAAATTAAAAACATATTTAAAGAAAACATTTTTTTGATTTCCATATTTTTCATTTAACAGGTTCGTAAATATATACAGGGAATTCATTTCAAAACTTTCCACTTAAGTTACCTGCGAAAAGAGACAGATTTAAGAAAATTGGCGAAATACATTAAGATATTTATTGAAGGGGAACATTTTTTACAAACCATTGGACGGCGCTTCTATAACCTTTTAACCACCAAGGCTTAAGCCCCAAAATTTTTAAATAAGAGAGGGAAGTCGACTGATAGATCATTTTAAAGCACCTGACGAGTACTTTATAACCCTAACCAGAACTATTTCGGCAATATGGCTCTATATCTAAGTCAGATATTTAGTTTATATTTAATGTACAGATATTTTGTAGTAGGTGAAGGTATTGACTTTATATTCTAGGGTTATAAAGTACTCGCCAGGAGCTTTAGAATGATGTATAACTTGACCTCCCTCCTCATTTAAAAAATTTTGGGGTTATGGCCCTGGTGATTAAGAGGTTGAAGTCTAATCTTTGTGAAAAACGTTCCCCCTCAATAAATATTTTGACGTGTTTCGAAGATTTTCTCAAATCCGTCTCTTTTCTTAGATAACTAGGGTGGTAAGTGTTTAAATGAACACCCTTGTATATTTGTTTTGATACTTTTATTAAAAGCAACGCCATTTGGTAGATATTCTTATTTGTGAATGCCCTTTGGAATGTGTAGTTCACCAAAAATATTTCAGATTATTATGTGTAGGATTATCTTTCCAGGGTTATAGCGAATTGGAATAACATCTTAGTTTTTGAAAAAATTTGAGATTATAATAAAAATATAAGTTGTGTAGGCGAAAGATAGGCGATAAGTTGACTTACTTTAAATAAGATTAAATCAGGCTTTGGGAAAAGTTAGGTTTTGGGCCACATAAAAGACCAGATAAAAGACATTTAAAATATATCTATTATCAAAATTAAACTGCAATACAAAGGTTTTTGAGTACAGTTTTTTATTTGGTATTCTTCTATAGAAACTAAGAAAAAAAATGTTAAACTCTAATCTAAGCCGAAAACATAAAAATGATTGGGATTATTTTAATACTTCTGATGATTATAGAAAAAAGTAGCTCTATGAATTTTTCTTGTAATGTTTTGTAACTAGAAAATCTGTAACAAAATAATTAAATTTTATTTAAAATTATATTTTATACCAATGTAAATCTTTGTTTCAGATATTTTGCCTACGCCATCAAGTTTTGCGTCTGTAATGGACAAATCTGGTTTCTAGTATAAACAGAAAGCCACGGGACTTATTAACACCTCAGGTAAGAAATCGATTTGTATTTTGGAACAAATGACATCATCAAATACTGTGCTTATTAAAAACCTAAATAATTGTTTAGGTAGTGCTAAAATCCTGATGCATCTGATTAATGATGTCGTTCCAACTATCATATTTTTGTAGCTTTCTAATAATAGACATCTATCTATTCATTAAATATATTGTCTAAAAATAATGTAATTATTATAGTATGTTATTGTATTATTACAAAGTAAGCGTAAAAGTAAAATTTATTATTATACAATAGATTACTTGCGGTTTAGTTTCTTATTAGACATTGGTTTTATTTATTTCAGAAATCGATGGAGATATTCATTTACCTGTAATAATAGGTGTGTTTGGCATCCAGTACTCGTTATTACTAGTTTTAACTCGGGCGGAAAAAATTTGACATCAAGCAGGTAGTAACTAAAATTTAATGACAATTTTCGACACCAGACCCAAAAGCCCGTTTTTATCTTACAGGTATATTCAACACCAAATAAATACTCTTTTTGATATTTGCAACATTTTATTTAGGAATCAATATACAATATTTTATTTGTTTGGTACCCTAAAGATGGGACTATAATTTTTAAGTGGATTTATAAAGTGTGTATTAGTTTTGGGTTTAATTACGGCAATTAAAAAAAAAAGGGTTTGCTTACTACGATTACTAACGATTCGTAATTACCTAAAACGGTTTTAATTACCCTGTCAGGTGCCTTACCTACCTGCCTGATGGCGCGGTGTCGAAATTTCTTTTAACATAATTTGACCTTTGATTACCCCAGATACAAACACAATTTGGTGTCGAAACTTCGCCCACCGTTTAACTCAACTACACTTTTTTCGAGTTCGTGAAGTTAGGTAAATTTTATTAAAACGCTAATTCTTGTCAAAGAAGTCTTTGGACCACTCGTTCAAACAAGTAGGGGAAACAAGAATCTCAAATATGTAGAAATTAAATTTATTATCTAAATCGTGAAAGAAGACGATAACGTCACCATTTTAATATATAATAAAGACAAACGACAACAATAATTTGTAAATAAAATAAAATGTGTTAGACAGAGACATATATATCTAAATATTTTGTCGAAATAATCAGTATTGCTAATTTGCATGTATCCAATGAAGGTAGACGATTCTTAATATATTATTGATTCTACCATAGCGAAAAGTAGTGCTGAGACATCCACGCAAAATCAAGTTGATTATATTTTAGCTTCCTTAGTTATCAAAAACCGTATAAGCAAATAATCTAATATTTAACTTGTATGAATGTTTTTATGTATTGTTTTTCTCTTTTACAGCATTTCTGAAAATAGTATACATTTCAGTTATAATAGGTTAAATATTTTTTTCTGCTGATATTTGTAAACTCATGCATCTTTTAAGTGTAGCCTAGGGATGGCGAACCAATGGCACGCGTGCCAACAATGACACGTGACACTATATTTTGGGCACGTCAATGATTACAAAATTTATTATGCAGTTCGAAAAAAGTGAGAAGTAGGTATTTATTATTATTATTATTATTATTATTCCTATAAACACAAATTTAAACTTATTTGATGGCACGTTTATGACCTTATAAAACAGTTTTTTAAAAAATGGCAAGTTGCTAAGTAAAAGTTTTGTCATCCCTAGTGTAGTCCATTATGTGTGCAACAAATGGGAAACTTTTTATTTGTTATTTGTCAGAAAATGTTATTCTTTTTATAAGTTAAAGCATGTTCCCAAAATATATTAGCAGTTGTCAGTTTTATTAAAAGTCTAAGGATATGTAGGATAGGGAAAAAATGTAAACTCCTTAAATACAATGAACACTGAACACTAGTTTAAAAAATAGTGAAAAATTTTGTATGTAGATGGGTGGATTTTACATACACAAAATTAATAATAAGATATTTGCTCGGATATTTGCTTTAAAAAAAATCAGGTAAATTTTACCAAAAGGCCTGTATTAATTTTATATTATTTAAAAGCAAGTTAGTTAAAGCTTCTTTAAAAAGGTAATAAATCGGAATTACTAAAATATGTATATAAATAGGGGTCAAAAGGAGATCATGACTTGGCATTTAGGCATAACTTTTAACTCCAAAGAACTTTTTTTTACCATTTTGTTATTGAGCGACCAAGTTTTGCAGAGCAAAGACACCTTTAATCTTGTGGGCGTCACATTTAAGAAAAGCCTTAACAGGCATAAACAGTTTATATCTATAGCCACGGCAATTTCAAAAAACTTGGATTTTTCTTTAGAGCCAAAAAATATTATTCCCCTTGTAATTTATACACTTTGTATGTGTCCCAAATCCGACCTCCTTCTCCAAACACCATGTAATTTAACACTAAAGTGCTTGAATTTATCACAATGCAACCTTCTTCATATCTCTAACTATTAAATTTAGAATATTCTAATTGTTGGTTTCAAATTTGTTTTATTCTTTTTACTGATCCATTACAACGGTTTTTCTGTTTTATTTTATTTTAAAATGAGCGTTTTTTTGGTAGACCGTATAGTGTAATACCATCTATATTCTTAAAAATTCCCTTAAGCACGTAAATTATTTTGATTTTTATATTTTGTTGGTAGACCGTATAGTGTAATACCATCTATATTTTTAAAAATTTCCCTTAAGCACGCAAATTATTTTGACTTTTATATTTTGGGCCCCTAAAACAAAAAAAAAAAGAGTTTAGCATTCTTGATTCCATTCAAAGAAGAGCTGCTTGCCTCATTTATGATTCTTCACTTACAGAAAAACCTTCATCTTTTGTCCATCCTCGGGCTGTGGTGCCGCAGGTATGCTTCTCCATAAGGTCCAACTGGACATGCCCCGAACTTTCCATTTTGTTCGTTCTTTTATCCCTAGAGTTTCTAGAATGCAGAACCTGCTGGCCGCTGAGGTTTTTCCTTTGCCTCAAATCTTCAAGTATTTAAGTCCCGTGTCAACGAACTCCCTCTTACCTCATTTAAGAAACCTACGGTACTTTATTATTTAGGCTTTTAGCCTTCGTGAATTGTTCAAAGATAAAAAATAGAGATACTTTACTCCTAAGCAGCGTACTATATCTATTTTTTTACTCTCTAACATCAGCTATAAAATAATACCATAAATATAAAAACTTATGCATTTGATTTATTAACGAAGTTTTTAAACCGTATATTCGAGTGTCTGTACATGTATGTACAAGGCGGAGAAACTCCTTTGTTTTAATGCAGGTACCTTCCTAAGAATAATTTTAAAAGGATTTCCGCCACAAGATATTATCAAAAAGTTGTTACTCAAGGGTACAGGTAGAAGACGATTCATCCAATTCTATTTTTAAAATGAACATTTGCAGATATGACCGCATTTATAAGATTAGTTTTTAGTTTCCTTGAAATATTTGTGACGCACTGTATTATTAATGATGTAGTTCTTAGGTTGTGAGAAGTACATTGTTCTTTTAAATGTCTATAAACTATACAGAGTGTCTCTAAAAGGTCTGTACAAAATGCTACCACAAATTGCTTGGACCAAAATACAACTTTCTAACGAAAATTTTGTCGTTGCCGATATTCTGGGTGTCAAAATTTTCAAATAATTTTACTTATTTTTTTATTATTAGAAACTGGGGTATTGCGGGTTCTTTAGCTGGAAAATCAAAATTTGCTCATGTTTTTGTTCTAAATTATTGTGGGAGCCACCTGCAATCCTTTATTTATGTTTAAAATGCCATTTTTTATTCTCTTAATGCTCGGGCAAGATACCCAGCGTCAGCGTTGAGCGGCTAATTTAAAAAAACAAGTTCCTTTATTCTCGCACAAAGATCAAAGACAGCGCTCTCAAATTTCCCGATCAACGCTGGCCGCTGACGCTGACGCTTAGTATCGTGTCAGAAAACTCTTTTTATAATTAACTTTACGAAAAAAAAGAGCAACGAAAAAATTTGTTTTCAATTTAAAATACAGGGTATTTACTAACTACAGTTTAAAAATTTAAAAAGTGATTTCTTAGATTATTTTATAAAGAAAAATTTCTATAAATATATTGCCGGAGTTGCTTCGATTCTGATGTACAGTGCGTAATTTTTTTTTTTAAGTATTTTATAAATATCTTAAATACCTTTAAACCGATTTGGTTGAAATTTAGTAGGTTTGTTTGATGTAATAAAGCACTTGTAAAGCTCTAACTGGATCCACTTTATTGGGTCCAGTGGCGTCTTAGTGGGCACCAAAGCCAATATTATTGAAAGAAAAATGTACGCCACTTACTTTATATAAAGTTTTCATTTTTTTCCTATAAAGCACCAAAAAAAAAAAAACTTTCTGTTATCGTACAATCTTTTTGTATTTAGCTTTGTATTTACGATTTTTATAAAATAACGACTTTAAAAAACTAACGCCCTGTATCTCAGAAACAAAGCAACCCGGACATATGTTTATAGGAATATTTCTTTATGAGTTAGAGTTTCGTACCGTAGTTAAGAAATAACCTATATTTAATTTTTTATCCACTCCGTACATCCAAAATACAAATATTTTTGTGAAATATTTTCTTATCGGGCAGGACTTTTTTATGAAAAAGCAATTGTTTTCGTAAAATTAATAATTTCAAGGTTTCCCATTTGATAGGAACTTCCAAAGACACGCTGTATTTTCTAAACAAAAAAGGTATTCTTGGTTAATATATTATACGAGCAACCGTTTTAAAAATATTTCAGATTAGAGGTTTTATTTCACATAAAAAAATGTATTCCTTCAACCCTTATTTACGCTACCCAGGTTTGTTCTAAAAGGTGCTGCCATAAATTCCCTGTGCTGAAATAAAACAATATAATGCAATTTACCCTAGTTGAAAAGTGAATCGTTTGTGAGATAAAGGCTGTCCAAATAAAAAAAATAAAATGGTAACTTTAACCCTGTATCTCTAAACAATCAATTTTTCGACTAAGGTAAATTGCATTAAAGCGTTGTATTTTCAAACAAAAATAGAAGAATAAGTGGTAGCATTTTGTACAGACCTTTTAGTGACAGCCGGTTGGCTTAAAAAACAAGAAGGAAGGCAATGAAACATTTTTATATGACGCAAATCTAAAATATCTCAAAAGTTTGCTTGCTCGCATCGATATTTACTAGGTATACGTTTTTTATGCAAAAATATGGAAAAATATTTTTTTCTGGAGCCCTAAAATACCCAGGCAAAATAAAGGTTTAAGAATTTAAACATAAGCAAAGGACTGTGGGTGACTCACCCTACATTTTACAACAGGAAGGTTAGCAAATTTTGATTCCTTATGCTGAAAAACCGCCCAAGCCTAAACTTTGTAAAAAAAAAATATTAAAAATATATATATATATATGTATAAAAATAACTAAAATTGAAAGAAAAAACTTTTAAAATTAAGGTAAATTGTGTTGTATCGTTTTATTTTGGCCCAAGAAGTGTGTAGTAACATTTTGTACAGACTTTTTAGAAACCTCTTGTATAGATTATTTTATTTTAAAATATTTTACTAAGACTATTTTCATGTTGTGCTGCTAATAGGGATTTAGGGACAAAATTAATCTTATCAAAAATAAATAATAATAACAGTTTCTCTTTTAAAGAAATGTTAAAAAACAACTAATTTTCAAGAAATATCCAGTGCCATCTGAGTCATAGTAATGGTCTTTAAATAATAAATATACATATTAAATACATATCTAAAATTAATTAAAAGATATAACTGGGTCAAACTTAAGATTGATTGATCATATCAAACTTGTCCTTGTTAAGATTGTATGCTTTTAATTATAGAATGTAACACATTTATAAATATGTCTGTAGATTTTTTTGTTTTAAGTTAAAAATCTTTTTTATAAAGCACATTCTTTAACAAATTAAAATATAATAGTAATTAACAAATAATCTGTGGGGTTTCCAGAGAGTTTTGAAACTAAAATGTTTGATTGATAATAAAATTACTTCTAGAGAAAAAAGTTTCTTTCATAATTTTATAAAGTTTTATACAACATCATCAAAATTTGAAAATACATATAAAATGATAAATATTTAATAAAAGCAATTAACAAAATGTTTTTTTGTTTAAATTATAAACACAGTAATAAAAATATAGCTGTGTTCGTGTTTGTCTGTATTGTGAATTTGCTCCTTTAGTACCACTGAAACGGACATTCCAAATTTTGGTAAGTCATAATTTAAGTGTAGAGTGGAGATCTGTAGAAGTACGGTATAAGTTCCAAATAAAATATTTTTTCTTTTAGTAAACGTCATTTTTCATTTCAAGTAAAAAAAATCTATTTTAGTTTTAACTAAATAAAAATCGTGTTTTACAAAATAGTTTAAATATTCACCTAAAATATCTTGAATCACTTACCAGAACAAACTCATTATTTAAAAAAATGTATTTTGTATAAAATTATTTAATTTGTTTTTTTTAAGCTTTGCAAGTTACATAAATTGCGGCGTATTTATACAAAAGAATTTTTCAACACTTTAACTAAGGGTACATCGTAAAAATCGAATCCGATTGGACGGATCGCATTGAACCTAATAATGTGCCCTTCGTCCTAGAATTTATCGGATGCAGATAATCCGGTTCTAATTTGTTTAAAATTTAACAAGGAAAAGTATATACAATGACAAAGAGAGCAAACAAATAGAAATAAACTTCTAACCACACTTTTGTGGCACTTTAAAATACTTTCATTGAATTTCGAAAAATTATGCAAAATTATAACGCCAAACCACTAAAAGAAACACTATTACAATATGTTTAGCAAATATTTAAGCTTATTTTATTTCCCACCATTTCGTTCTTACACTTATCAGCTGTTTTACTTAACTGTCATTTTTTAAACCTTTTCCAAAACGGTGAATATCGTACAATTATAACCACCTGTCGGACTGAACTCAATTCAAATCGCTTGAAAAATAGGATTCGACTTATGGCGTTCAATTCAATCCCTTACTCAATCAGAAACGTGTATATCGCAATTTGTTGTCGGATTAAGTTTTATCCGATCGGTTAAAGCGGATTCAGTATAACGATGTACCCTTAGTCTTTGATTTTCCTTTTATTTCTAAAACACCTTGTTTTAAATATTAAGACTCTCCGTGAAACCTGAAGTTTTAAGCCTTAGTTATTTGAAGTGTGAATTTTTAATACTTTGAGACACATTTTAAGAAATTTAAAGACGTTCCGTGGTAAAACGTTTTTCTTATATTATCTTTAAATTTTGGAATAAACATACTTTTAAATGTCTTTTATATGGAGGATTTTTTAATAGTCCTTACGATGCTAAATTTTATTTATTTTTATAAGAAATCAAATATCTTACATTTAACACATAAGTCTTCCCTATCTCGACCGTAGTTAAAGTGAGCATTTTATTTAATAACAACCATACTTTTCTACGATTGTTTTTAAAAACTAAGAAATAATACCTGAAGATATAACAAGTTAAAAAACATTAGCAAGCGGTAGTGAGAGATAGTCTGTAAAGAAAGACAGCACTATTAAGTGAGAAAGAAACCAATAGCCGTTGACTATTGGTGTCCTTTACATACCGTGGAACATCCTTAAAATTGTGTGAATGATATAAGAAAACTAATATACTTTCATACATCCATATATTACTTTTTAAGCTAAAAATATAGTAGAGCGACAAGGATAGCGACGCGAAAACAGCGACATTGCGTTGATTTAAGCGCGATGTCGCGCTGTTTGCTCGTTGCTATTCTCGTCGCTCCACTCATATTTTCAGTCTTAAAGTGATTAAGTGGTTGGTGGTTTTAATTTCCAAATAAAACTTTCTTAATTAGTCTTGACGGGTACACATTTTTTATTTTTTCATTTTTTGGTACCTACTAAACAATGTTTTGGATTTTTTCTGTATAAAATTGTTTCCCAAAGAATTTTCAAAAAAAAATATATGAAATGCAGATGCATAAGGATTCATTAGACGGATAATATGTTACAGTTATGGTACGTTTTGTTACACATATATATTATGTTAGCCTTAATATTAATTAATTTCGTAAACATCTCGCACCCATTTTGTTAGGAGATATTGCCTAGGACTCTGCAAGCAAAGATTTTATAAATTAAAATATAGTAATGGTTTTAACTAGGGATCAGTCTTAAGAATAAAATCCATTTGCGTAACATTAAAAAATTACTAGATATATATTAAATGGTAGTAGTTCAAGGTAAAATAAATCTTCGTAAAATAATTTTCAGAATATAAGTTGGAACGACGATCCTAATTGTTTTTTTTTTTTTTTATCTTTGGACAAACCACGAAGGCTAAAAGCCTAAATACTAACGTACCGTGGGTGTCTTAAGCGAGGTAAGAGGGAGTTTGTTGGCACGGGACTTAAATACTTGAAGATTTGGGGGAAGGAAAACCTCCGCGGGCAGCAGGTTCCACAATCTAGAAACTCTAGGGATAAAAGAACGAACAAAGTGAGAAGTTCGGGGCCTGTCCAGTTGGACCGTATAGGAATGCATACGCGCGGAACCACGAGTTTCTCTGTTGGGAACCGTGAGTGGAGGAACTATACTGGTCAATTCTTCAGAGCAGAAGCCATGGAAGTACCTATAAAAAAGCGATAAATCGCCCACAGCCCGACGATGGGCAAGAGAGGGAAGCCTTTCTGTAAGTGAAGGATCATTAATGAGACGAATAGCTCTTCTTTGAATAGAATCAAGAATGCTCAGGGTTGTTGGGGACGCCATACCCCAGATATGAGAAAAATATTCCAAGGGAGGTCGGATTTGGGACACATATAAAGTGTATAAATTAGAAGCGGAAAAATACTTTTAGCTCGAAAGAGAAATCCAAGCTTTTTGAAGCTGCCGTGGCTATAGATACAATGTGTTTATGCCAGTTAAGGTTACTTTCAAATGTGACGCCCACGAGATTGAAGGTGTCTTTGCTCTGTAGAACTTGGCCGCTCATAAGTAGAGGATGAGTATTTGATGACTCTTTTCGCGACAAGGAACATGACTGTGTTTTGGATGCATTAAAATGGACGAGATTTTTGGCGCCCCAATCCAATATTAAATTAAGATCCTGCGAAAGAGATATCTGCATCGCTCTGCGTTTATTTTCCAAGTCAGGTTTAGTGATGGGTTTAGGGACCTGAAAGCTGGAGTGAAGGGTACTATCGTCGGCGAAACTATGAATGGAATTAGTTGTGGACGAGAGAAGGTCGTTGATGTGAAGAAGAAACAATGTTGGTGCCATCCAAATTGTCCTTATGAAGTAATAAACATCCTGTAATTTATAAATAAGAAAACATTATTTTATAATTAGTAAATTTTCATAAAATAAATAAAGTTTATTATGTATGTTTTATTAAAAATTATGCTTCTTTTTCTTTTGTTTTAGAGTAACTTAAAATTATTGTACATAAACGAAAGAGTTAAAATTCCTTATTATTTAAAATGTCCTTGCTCTGGAAAGTTACATCTTTCGAACATTCTCCGATGTGGAAATGCAGATTTTTACACAAACCAAAGGTTTTTCCTTATAGCTAATTGAGATCACCATTTAAAGGAAAACCCCTTGAAAAGTGTAATAATCTGCATCTCCAGAGTCTTCGAGCAATACGGAGTGTTAACTTTTTGGTAATATCAATGTTTTGTTAAATATTAATAAAACGTAATTTGGTAATATTAAGACAACACACAGCACTTGATCATCAATTATCGTACTTGTCATAATTTTAGTTTAAAATACGTTTTGGAATAATTTTCTTATAGTCCCAGAGCTAGTAAACCCTTCAAGTAACGTTAGACCTGTAAGACTAGAAATTTGTATAGTGCTGAGTCATAGCACGCTAAGTACGAAAATCGTCACCTGGCAAGCATCAGCCGTGCACATCATCACCCTGTATATTTTTGAAAATTTTAAAAAATAAATAAAACAAAAAACTTAAGGATGTAAACTTGAAATTTTTTTCTAGAATTAAGTTCATTCATAGTAAGGTTTAAAAAAAAGAGGCGTTTTCGATGAGCACAAGTACCTGCCAGGCGATCGGAAAGGTGTGGCTGATTTGGATGGCCATATTTCCAAAACTGATAAAGTTAGATGTACTTAATGTGGTATTTTCTTAAAGCTCTTTTTAGGATCTTTTAATAGTGATATAATATACATGGCGCTTTATAAAAAAAATAAAGGAAAACACCACATTAGGTACATCTAACTTTATAAGTGTTGAAAATATGCCCATCCAAATTAGCCACACATTTCAGTTTGCCTGGCAGGTAGTCATCGAAAACGGCTGTCATTGTTTTTTCAAACCTTACTATGAATGAACTAAATCCTGGAAACATTTTATGCTTACAGCTTTAAGTATTTTTGTTTTTATTTTTTTTACATTTTAAAAAATATACAGAGTGATGATGTGCACGGCTGATGCCTGCCAGGTGATGATTTTCGTACTTAGCATGCTATGACTCATCACTATACAAATTTCCAGCCTTACAGGTCTAACGTTACTCAAAGGGTTTACTAGCTCTTCTACTATTAGAAATAAAGTGACAAAAGTAAAGTTATACTTTTTTTGTCCAATAAAGACTCTGGCATCTTTTTGGACCATTGTAAATTGGTTTCCTAGGTGCCAAACCAAGTAATTTGTAAGTGTTTTATACACTTGGAACACTTGTAATGAACACATATAATAAAGTATTATATGAATATTTCTTTGATTATGTTAAACATAGAAAATATTTAAACTTATAATTGGATTTATATGGTATACCAAATTACAGCTCCTATTCATGCCTAATCCTTAGGTAGATATTATGAAAGTCTTAATTATTTAACATTTATTACTAAAATTTTGCAAAAATGTGTCTACTTTGCCACTTAAAATGAAGGGTATTATATTATTTAATAATATGCAAAAACCCATTCATTTATTAATTAAAATTTAAAATCATTTGTTTCATTACAAAAACATCTAACGACAATAGATGCAAAAAGAGTGATACCAAGCAAGCCTTTTATGATGATATTTTGAAACAATTTGAAAAAAGTCTTTGTTACATACAATGGTATTATATTAATATACTGTGGGCTGAAGGTAATCAGAAATGACTCATTGTATATTATTTTAATACAAATATATACGTACTTTAATCAAATTCAGTTACTAGTTTACACTCTAGACACACAGAACATTGCTGAATTTTGGTCATTTATTTGGGCGCTTGCTGGCTGGGATTTAGTATTTATGTATCAAACTATACCTACTCGATTTGACTAATTCTAGCTAGCGAGCGTCACAGCCTATGATCAAAATTCTATAGTATAAACTCCAAACTACAGTTGTTTTTACTTTTAGATGTTATACAGGGTGTTTTCTAGCTGAAAATTTAGGAGCATATTAATGAGCCAATTTTATAAAAAAAAGTTCATATGAATATAGACCTGGAAGTGCTTTGTTTCTAAGATACAGGGTGCTAAAATTTAAAAAGAAATTTGGGGTTTTATTAATATTTTTAATATGTCGTATCCGATTTTAATAAAATTTGGTTGTGGTATTTATTGAAATAGGAAGGTAACTCGTGCGCTACACCATATTTGGATTTTCTACAGAACTTGGCACTCGTTTTGATAATAAAATTTTTGCCTCCTGTGTTATGTGACTTCCTATTATACTAAATAATTGTGTGTCTCGATAAAGAAAATTAAATTATTCTTGAATTAAACACTAGTTGCTAAATTATATTTTACGGTGTCAGGCGTGGCATTTCTTTTGTATTCTAAATAAGCACAAAATATTTTAATTTGTTTAACACTTTAACAAATTAATAAGGTTTAGATAATTTTAATAATTGAAGAGGATAACACACTTTGGTATTGTATAGATTATTAAAAAAAATTCTATGAATATAGATTATATGAATTGTCAAGAAATGTTTAAACAATATTATATTTAACACGGTTTGTTTAGGTTTTTTATTACATATTGCACTTTGTTTAAAATACATATATATATAATTTCAAATTAAATATAGTTTATTTTACTTGTGTACCACGTGAGACCTTTAATTTTGAAGTATCAAAAGATGATGCTTGGTTAATTTAAAATTTAAAGTTATAGATTGTAGGTCTTCATACTTAAAGTTTTCCTAACGATAGAATTTATTTTTAGCCCATAAACAAATTTTATATTTTTCTTTTAGCCCATAAACAGCTAGGTACTAGTCTCCTGATACTTAAAGAATCTGGGGACTTCCATTGTTTTTATTTTTAAGTATTTACAGAACGTTTCGGACAGTGCTATCTGTGTCATTCAAATAAAGAAAATGGGAGGTCAAAATTCTTTAAGTATCAATACTGGATTATTGTCTGTCACAATCATTCTACTCTTCTGTTTTTTTTATATCTTAGTGTTTTTTAAATTTGTGGTGCGATGATTTTTTAATTTCTGAGGATTTTTAAAACCCAACTTTCAGAAAGGTTATTGTTTTGATATTTTTCTTTTTATGTTTAAAATTTTAAAATATTACCTAATTGTTTTTTACTTTACAACAGCTGCATAGACTGGCTTCCATTGTATGGCCACTACGTTCCAAGTGACTCAGTGCATTCCCGGTCAGGTTAAACGTATTCGATTAAACTAAAAACGGAATTTAATTTTTGCAATCCAAGAAATTGTTAACAGTATATAAGTTTTATCGTTGCATATTTATCACTTCAATTTTAAAATACCTTGCAGAATATGGTATACACCCATGCCCAACCGTTCCGAGCGCCAATTTTTCGTCATGGTCTGCCCATGTCTTTGAATACGTAATTAAAATACTTGATATATATGGAAAGTGGTATATGCGAGTGGACGTCCTTCAGCCACTTAAGTCTTATACAGCCTCCATTCATAAATAAACATTTTTCGTTATCTGACACGTCATTGGATATTTTGCAACGGTTTTACTGGCCACAACCGTCATAAGAGACTGGGTTCCTTGTTCTTTATAATATTTTAAAAATAATTTAGTTCAGTTTATAATGGGAATACCATTGTTGTTGTTGTTGTAATACCAATATAATAATGTATATAGACAAATAAACGTTCAGTGTCTAATTGTGCACAGCTTATTCAAATAATATTACTTATATGCATGGTTAAACAACTACCAATGAATTCCTAAATATTGGAAAATAAGTAAGAAAATAATATTGATATATATATTTTTCAGTACCGTGTGTAGCCTTTATACATATTTTAATTTATTTTAATTAATCAAAAAATCATGTACGTAGCTCTAATTTTTTAATTATTTTATCTAAATAGTAGGACATGGGTTCACAAATTCCCCATTCCCAAGATATCTGGTGCTGAACTCGTAGTTCTTTTTTAATGCAAATCCTAAATATTCCTTACCCAATTTTAATTTAACTATGTTATAAATGACATTAGGAAATAATTTATCACCAACTTAATTACATATAATAACTCCGGTCGTGTCTCAAGCTGCATAACTCCTATTTTTTTTTCGTATCTTGTCTAGTTTAAGCAAAAAAATAAAATTGACATACCTAATTGCATATTTTTAAACCATAAAAAAGCATTGCGGAATTTGTTTTCTTTTTTAATTTAAGTTTTATAAAATTTTTTTAGCAATTATGTAACAATAACAATAAATTCTTATTTAAATTGGGCTAGTACAGTCCAACAGTTTTTCCTAAATTGGATGTTTTCGAATTTTTTCCTTTTTTTTAATTTAAACACCCTGTATCTTGTAAACGAAAAATTTGCAGACAAATGTTTATGAATTTTTTTAATATAATATTTAATGCAGAATCTACCCGTAAGTTTTCTAAACAACATTCTATAATACCCTGTATACAAGAAGTTATTGGGGTTTAGAGAAACAGTTTGGTAAATAACATTTTTATTTTGAAATTTGCGAAAAAGTTGACTTTTTGATTTACAAACCGCTTTACTCTTTTCGTACTCTTCTTGTCAAATTACAAATTTTGCAAAAATATTTGTCTCTTTTTACAATTAGAGACATCTGAAAATCTTGCATAATTTTTTTTAATAAAAATAGTTCTCCAAGACGACTTTGAATTCTTGTGTTAATCCTAACAGACCCGGTACAGCCACCTAAATAAGTTTTTGTGAGGCAGGTTAAACGCTTCCGTAGAGGAAGTCCTGTAGACCAACATTAAAAACGGGAAATGATCTCTTGCCTGTCTAAAAAACGAGATTATTAAATTTTTCGTATAATAGAAGTACTAGTTTTCGAATACTTTGCACAAACAACAAGAAAAATAAACGAAAATATAGGATTTCTTTGTTAGAGTTTAAGAACATTTTTTATTTTGATTTTTTTTACAAGTTAACAAATTTAAAAGCAAAACTGCAATAGCAAAAAATATTAATAAGGAATAATAAAATTACTGACAAATTGTAACTTCCATAAAGTCATTTTGACTGTAGTAATACCATTTTGAAGGAATTTTTTTTAACCAGTATCAGATATAAATAAAGGGTCGGCCTGAACAACGTTGTAACTCACATTAACTTTTCAGGAGGGGCAAAAATCTATTTGTGTATTACTGGCCTTTAGGAAATCTCCCAAACCATAAGCCGCGTCCAGATCTGCACACTTTTACGTTGAGCGAAGAGACATACACATGCGTTTGCAAATATGGACGTCGCTCTCGTGGCTTCTCGCCGCATGCATTGCACCTCACGAATGACTTGAGCACGCACGTCGCGAGCCACCCTGGACCCTTATTCTTGAATCTCTGGGAGGAGAACTTTGCGGGAAGTGAGTAAAGTTCACGAAAATATTGTCAAAACAGTATTCTTAAAAAAGAAGAAGTTTACTGTGAGCAAGCAACTCCCGGGAACTAAAAGTTCTCCACCTCTTGAGGTGGAGAAAATTCGTTCCCGCCGTTCTATAACCTTTCCCATAAAGTTCCCGGGAGTGTTCCCCTCCCGGAGATTCAAGAATAAGCGTCCTGGTGTCGGTTTTTTCGAACGCTTCAAAAAAACATGCGTATGCGTTCGCACTCAGTTTGGACAGTTTAAAGTCAAATTTTCTTGCTAACCGTATGCGTCTTAGTGATTCAAACCGTATTAGAAAATTACGATATAACCATGAGAAGCAAAAAAATAGTAGTTTTTCATACCGTTGCGCCATAGCCAAATAAAATTTTAGGTTATGTTTATGATTTTTATTTTTTATGGTTAAAATGTACTTTAGTTAAACCGAATATAAATTTTAATGAGTACGATGCATTCGCCCGCCTGACAAAGATAACTATATTGTTTTTAAACCATTGTCCAGGATGTATTCAAACACGAACACGTACATAACGTCACCGGTCAATTTTTTAAACCGTATTAACAACAAAAAATGGCTTTAGTCGTCTGTTGTTTTATTCGTTCGGATGTTGGCAGTTATGTTAAATGAAATGTATGCGTGCATGCTTTCGGCGCTCTTGCTGGAGCGCCGTAAGTACGCACGCATACGTAGAAATAAAAATTTCAAACAGATGATCAGGGGTGCGATTTTCGACTTGGGGAGTAGAAATTTCTAAAGGAAAGAGTTTCTTTCCTCTCTTTTCAAATTGCCTACTTCTGATTGTAATAGAAAGAGGCAAACAAAACACCTTTTCTATCAGAAACTTCTACTCCCTAAGTCGAAAATTGGGGCCCTGAGCGCGCACGGCTTGAGGACAAATCATAGGGACAAATGCGTGTGTGTAACTTCTCAGCCTATGCGTGTGCACATCTGTACGCGGCTATAGAGTAAAATATCTTATTTATGGGCAAGTATTTTTAAAGATAAAGAAAAATATTTTATTAGACTGTTCATTTAGGTGTGACACAAATTTGCGTTACTATCTTGTTCTACCCGACTCTTCAGTGGACATATGACAGTTTAAAAAAAATTGTATGATGTTCGTATGTGCTACTTTAAAAAAAATTGCAAAAAATAATGGTGTGTTCTGGTTAGCTCTGTTTTAAATACCCGCTAAAACATACATTTTTTTATAGCATTGCTGTTTATCTAGACGTAACATCATCAATAAACAGAGATGCGTTTTTTTTACAAAAGCTGTTAGCCTTCAAAGCGGCATTGCTATCTCTACTTAATTACTGTAAGTTAAATATTATGTTTAATTGCATTGTTAAAATAAACACGTTTTTTTATAATCCGTAAATTCTGTTTTATATAATAAATACAAAATAACATATATTTTTGGATATTGTCATCATACCGATTGCTGTATAATGCTTAAAAATATGTATAACAAAAACATATGAAGCAGTAAATTTTACAAACTTAGCTTTAAAAGAGTTTTATATTATGAAAAGGAATTTGTCTCTATTTACTAAAAAAATAATATATTATCTGGTTGTTGATTAGAAACCTAATTCTTCTGCATCAATGACAAGATATGGTTATAATAATTAATTGGACCTGCTTGTTTAATACCCTAACTATAAAAATAATTTCAAAAAAAATCAATTTTTGTTATTTTAATTTGAAAATCATTAAAAAAAAAATAATATATAAATCTCGATAAAACATTTTATGGTTTAATGTAATGATTTCCAAAATTCATTAAATAAAAATTAATTAAAGTAACATATAATTAAAAGCGGCGTCATTTTTTACACAACGGAACACATTTTAAGTGTAAGAGCGCTAATGAAAATTTAAATTAATTTTAAAAGTACGATGTGTCATACCGAACAAATAAAAATTTATTATTGGAAAAACCCTAAGTACTTTTTAATATTCATGTCCATTTATGTCACATTTGCATTTTTATATTTATATGGTTATATTTGTATGGAATGCAAAAGAGTTTCACTAGTCAAGTGTATCTTGTACATGTACATTCTCTACATACCTTTAACGTGCTTTAACTTTATGAGTTTCCGATCTGCAATTAACAAAACAATTTAAAATATTAAATTAATTTTTTAAAACTTATAATACCGAAGAAGTAACTATTTACCATTTTGTGTATTTTAATATTTTTTGTTTATATTTAAAATAATTTGCAATTATTTAAGACATTTTACCTAATGTGCTACTAGGACACAGGAGGAAAAGTATCTTACAATTTTACTTTATGCAAAACTGCATTTTGTACTGGTGCTCCTTATTTAGGTAAAACATAGGTCGTGAACCATTTCAATTGTCTCTCCAAAACTATTTAAAATCTCCTTATTTACTCATGAAAAGATAATTTTAAGTCAGCAATGAGATCGAATATTTAAATAAAATTAATTTTTCTTACTTTTATAACTACACCGGCACAAAAAAAAAGTTTGATGTGCACCGGATGGGACCTATCTACAGGTATGTTTTTCGTCGTCGAATCAGAATTTCAAGTCAGTTTAAGCCGTACAGCTCTTAATTTTGAGTAAATTGCAAAAAAGGTAAAAAATGTTGCAAATTTTCTCTATTTCTTACCGTGTTTTTTTATTTATTGAAAATTGGAGGGTATACAGCCTAAACTAAATTAAAATTTGAATTCGGCGGGTTAAAAAATATGCGTGTGAATAGGTCGCGTCCGCTGTACAAAAACTTTTGTTTCTCCACTCTAAACCATGCCAAATGGCGTTTCTATAGGAAACATTGTATCGTGTTTCCTATTAAGCGATCAACGTTCAAAATAAATAAATAATAAAGTGGTATATACGTCCAGGTTAATTTATTACTCAATAATATTTTATTTATTTATTTGCATTTACAGTTAAATTTATCTAAGAATAAAGTATAATTTGCATACATAATAATAAGATATGTATGTACCAAGTAATAACGCAAGTATTTACATATTGCGACAATACACCTACTAACCTTTAATTTGAAAGTGATTTTTTTCAATACCGTAGCACACAGTACGCGCAGTATGTAAAGTCTCCATGAGTGTTTTTACGAGGGAGATTAAGATATAAAATTAAATTTGACAGAAACTTGTAATACCAAAATATCAGATTATTATATTATTCTCCAGCTATTTACCCTCTAAGTTTAAATACTTTTGTCATTGTTTTGATAGTACCAAGAGGCTATTTACATAAGCGTAACTAGCCATTCAACCCGGGGAGGTGGCTGGAAGGTCCCCAAATAAAATGGTAGTAATAAAGCAGAGCATTTTGTTTGAAAAAAGATTGTGTAGTAAAAAAATGAGGTGAAAAGAAAAACGTCCTTATCTAAAAAACAAATCCCTTCTTTGCTTGAAATGCTTCGAAATTACGCTTAAACGTTTTATAACTATATATGCATACATCAGATACTTCCATATTACGCTAAAAAAACCCTGCATTTACCTCCAATACCCTTGGGGTAAATGCATTATTCCTATATTTTTCCTGGGAGGGGGCTTAGCAACACCTGCTTAAGCCCAACCTCCAAGGCTCTCCGTTGGTTACGCTGAAGCTATTTATAAACAAAGTATTAAATAAATGTATGGCCAAATAAATGATTGTTACTTCTAACAAAAAAAATCATAGAGGATTTAGTAAAACCTTAAGAGGAGTATTTTAAGCAAACGAAGTTACCATATGTGTAATTAGAAAAGGGTAATACACTATTTTCTAAATTAAAAATTAAAATTAAAGATACGTTATCTCTTATTTTTTTGTGCAGAGATTAACTGTTTTAAATAAATGGTAAAACAAATTTAAAGAAAATCATCGAATATCCTACTTTTTCTTAAGTTATAACTCTCGCAATAACTGTTTTCTTTATTATACAGGTTCAGTTAAATAGCATAACACATAGGCAATGTGAGGAAAAAAGGCAATCTAACTAAATCCCGGCATGTAAACATGCGTGACTAATAGTGCTTGTTTTGTTATTCTATTGCCTGCCGATGAACCAAACAGCGTTGCTCATATTGTATACAAACCATTAAACGAAAGTAACAATATCTTAGTTGCTGAATAAGTTTAGCTTCACACACTGGCGTAACTACGGGGTCCTGGAGAAACCGCACCTCCCCAAAGACGGCCAGACCCCCCACAGAAAAAAATTAACCATATAGGCAAATGTGTATACAAAAGGTTAGTACGGTTTGAGTGGTGTTCAGGCCCCCTAGAGTATTTTTTTGCTTTTTAATAATATTTTTGGGGCAGAAAATAATAATGTGTTAAGAAACGGATTTTTTTGCTCATTAAAATTACAAAGAAAAAAATGACAAAACTCAATCCGATGTTTTTCTCGGGCCCTCCATAGGCCCCCCTAGGTTAGATGGTTAGTTACGCTGATGGCTTTACAGAAAGCATTCGCGAGAGTTATTATAAAGAAGGTTATTTATACAACAATGCAAAATTTATGTAAGTGAGTGAAAAGATGTTGTAAATTACACTTTAAAACATTTCAATTCCTATGGTAACTACTTGTTTTATCACTTTGTATACCCACTTGTAGTGGTCTTATGCGACGTATAAGACTGATCTAAATTAATTGTTTGCCTTTGGTAGCTTTGTTGTTCGATCAAATACAATATTGGCAAACTATTTATAAGCATTTTTAGCGCTATTTATTAAAATAATTTATTGTCGATCGTGTAAGTCAGTAAAATATATAAAATATATTTTATGCAATTAAATACATATTATAATGAGACTTTAACAATACCATATTTTATACTTATAATATATCTCCCTTAGGATTGAAAATATGGCCAACCAAATTTAATAAATAGTATGTACATAATATTATTTCTTTTATATCTACGACACTAAGCTTATATTACTTACAGCTGTTTTCAGAGTAATTCTTAACCTTAACGCATAATCTTGGGAAATTATTGCTAAGGAAAAACCATAACTGAAATAAAAAAGCCTTAAAGTAATAAACTAGCCTAATTGGTAAAAATTTTGTTTCACTGTGTCCCTAATAAAAGAAAAAAAAGACAAAAATAATATGAATTCAAGTGTTTTATTAGTACTTTTTATTAATTTTAGTTTAAAAATCCCTAACTTATTAATAATATTGGTATTATTTGTAATGTATTACGTCTTTGTTAGTTCTTAAAGTGATTTAAAGTGAAGTGTTTTATAAATTCTATTCGGTCCAGCCAACAAAAATAGGTAAGTAATCATTATTTTTATTAAATTATTGTGTTTAAGATCGTATTTGATGTAAATTTTACTAAGCATTAAATAAATAAACGTCAAAAAATAAAATATGTTTTAGAGAGTTTAAGATTAACAAATTTCAAAAAATGACCCCTGACAACCAGTTTCTTGAAAAATCAGTTACTTTGATAATATGTGTGTTAGAATCTGATATTGTTTTTAACAAAATATAGTTTTTTGATAGTATTTAATCTAAATTTTACTGCAAGCAAAAACAGAAATAAATTATATTTTATCGGACAGTTCAAAGTTTAAAAAGTTAAAAAAATATCCGTTGAACAACCAGACCTCTTGAAAAATCAGTCACATGGATAACTAAATTGTTGTTCGTAGGACAATTTGATTATCTTGGTAATATGGTGTAATGATTGACAAGTTGGTTAGTGGAAGACCTGTTGGTAAGGACCGCGCCTTTGATCTTGAGTGTTGCCGGGTTTTAAGTTATATGTACGTAAGACGAACTTGTTGTGAATTTTTCTGGGTTTATCGTTGAAACTGTTTAAACGCTCTACTCATTGCAGATTATAGTAAGGCGAATAACTACCTTTTATTATTATTATTCAAAATAAATAAATATTACAAAGGAGTTTTTAAAAATATGAAAAGTTTAAAAGCCGGACGAAAACAAAAAGATGATTGACCCTTATGTGATGTTTCATAATTTTAAACTCCCAATTTAAATACAAAGGCACCGATGTTTTAAGCGGAGGTAAAGAAACCATAAAGATCAAAGTTATTATACCAGCTTTGCATAAAGGCTTTTAGTTTAATAATAAATATACTTAGAGGCATATCTATATCTTTTGAAATTAATAGTACCTAACACGTTTTATGTATTCGCAGAATATGTTGTATTGTAGTCCGCAGTTTTCAAGGTTTTCAGGTATATCAGCTTAAGAATAGGCAACTTAATGTGTTCAGAGTTTATAAAATTATGTTTATTATGTTGTTTAACTTGAGACATTAGAATTTAAAACAGTTTATAAAGCATTAA
Source organism: Listronotus bonariensis (assembly GCA_014170235.1). Taxonomy (NCBI): domain Eukaryota; kingdom Metazoa; phylum Arthropoda; class Insecta; order Coleoptera; family Curculionidae; genus Listronotus; species Listronotus bonariensis. Next base: position 166,557 of record JACEGR010000180.1, on the reverse strand, counting down.
TACACCAATTAAATTAAAATAAACCAAAAATAATGCTGAAGTAAATAGGTAGTTAGCTAGTATTTAGAAATTCCAGCTCAGGCTTAATTTACCCTATAAGATTCAAAACAAAAATTTATAATATTTACGAATGCTTTAAAAGGTTTATATAGGGTTATTTTTAAGTTGGTAATTTCCTTTTAACACTGTATGAAATGCAAGAAAATAAGAAAATTATTCAATTAAAATTAAATGCTTTCCGAAGATACAGGGTATTTAATAATAAGTTTAAAGAAAAAATGCCATTTTTATCATAACTTTCCTACCACTCTAGATATTCCACAAAATTTGGTACACTTTTTTTGATTTCTACCAGAGGAGTTTGAACAAGATTTATATTGTTTTTTGAAGAAATAAATAGTGCGCCACTACTTTTCTTTAAATCAGTAATATTTTTAAAATAATTCTTTACTTTGGGGTTAATTTAATTTTTTTATATTTTTGCGTACTACGAACGGTTTTCGTTTAAAAAAATAAAAGCGATTTTGATGCATGGCAAAACCGCTAAAATCTGGTATGGTGTTTTGTAAGTAAAATTCGTTTTTCCCTAATTTGTATTAATGTAAGGTCAAATACTTATAATACTTTTATTTATTATTTTAAATTAATTAAAAAGTTGTTGTTTTTAGAAAGCTATTACACAGTCAAAAACCTAATTAAAAAAAACCATATCAGATTTAAGCAATTTTGCCATGCAATCAAAATTGCTTTAAATTTTTAAATGAAAACCATTCATCGTAATGGAAAAATATTAATTATTAAGAGACTAAATTAAACACAAAGTTAATTAGTATTTTAAAATAATATTAATTTGAAGAAAATGCAGTGGCGTACTGTGTTTTTCTTCAAAAAAATTAATACAAATCCTGGTCGAACGACAATGGTAAAAATTTATTACAAATTTTTACAGCAAAAATTGTTATGTAATGGTCAAAAGAAGTGTACTAAATTTTGTGGAAATATCTGAAGTGTTAGAAAAATTATGATAAAAAAGGCATTTTTTTCTTAAAATTTCAACACTCTGTATCTCGAAAAAGAAAGCATATTTAGATAATGGTATACAATAGTTACTCACCAAAAAGTTTTAATCAACTTAAAACTTTTTCTAATGTGACCTCTGAGAATAAAGAATTTAAATAAATATCATCCAACTAATTTTTATTACACAAGACGAATTTGCGAATATATTTTCGTTTTTGCAACTTTCAATATCACAAAAAGTAATTCTTATACACCTTTTTAAGATACTTTATATATTATAGAATAAACGTGCAATAAGATCACTTACTAACCGTAAAAAAGCCTATTTTAATCAAACATGCCCAACCACGAATAAAAATCCAGCTTAACTAATATAAAACCGAGTATAAACCATATTGTATTCTAAATATTTTTATCTTGTTTTATTTATTCTTTCCATGAAATATTAAAAAAAAAACCAACATTAATAACATTTAAAATACTTTAAAAAATGCCTTGGATGTAAATATTTATATATTGTATTGACACTAAAATATAAACATTCAGCTAATTTAAAAATTATATTGACCAGTAAAGCAACAACATCCATCAATCTTTTTCCAAGTAATATAAACAAAAAACAACTAAAAGTTATAGTCGCACAGTAGTCACAGTCTAGACAGGGTGTTTTCTAATAGCGGTAAGAAAATTAAGGATAGATTTCTGAGCCAATTTTATAAAAAAGTTTATATAAACATAGGTTTGGAAGTGCTTTGTATCTAAGATACAGGGTGCTAAAATTTTAAGAGGATTTTAATGTTATCTTTATTATGCCGTTTATTTATTAAAATTTGGGTATGATATTTTTAAAAAAGGAAGTTAATTTAGCCCTAAACTAATTTTAATTAGTGAGACCAGTGGCGGCGTAATACGCATTTTAGCTAATAATATTGACAAAAAATGGACGCCACTGGCTTTCTTACAATTTTAATATGTTTTTGGGATCAAACATCAATAAATAGCTTGCTTAGTTTTTCAGAAGAAAAAAATAAAATTCGGTAAACTACATAAACCTGGACCTTACAGGAAACATTTTCCTTTTAAAAATTAAGTGTTATTACTTCTTCTTAGCAATTGTGTAACAACAGCAACAAAAAAACTAATTAAATAACGTTTATATCCAGTCTAACACAACAAATTTTACAAAGAAAAAAGAAGTTTTAAAATTTTTTAAGTTTGTTGAAAAGTTTAACACCCTGTATTTTAAGAACGAAAATTTAAGGACCCATGTTTATATAAACTTCATTTTTAGAAAAATTACTCAAAAAAAGCCCTTAAATTTTCTTACCACAATTTAAAATTACCCTGTATATTAGTATGACCACTAATATACAGGCTGTTACAAATTCGATGCATTAGCATTGCTATCTCGGTAATTATAAGTAATAGACAGTTGGTTAAATTAGAGCAAAGTTGAGCTTTATTATGCTTAACAATATTCCGTTATAAAAATGTAAGAAATTTGCAGCTGTTCCGGAATTATCCGAAAAACCCGAAATTCTGCGAAAAGCTTTTATTTTTTTTAGGTTTATTTGAGGAGATATTTTAACACCAACGACACATTAAAGTTGCCATTTTTCTGTTCTATAAAATAATGTCACTAAATTTAAGGTCTGACGTTCAACCTTGTTTTTTTAAATGGGAGAAATATTTGGTTTTGGGCTTATTAAACTTGTATTTTAACCCCTAATCCCACGATATATTACACTTTCCATTTATGCGACGTTTCGAACCGAAAAACCATTATTATTCACTCTTTTGCCATTACAAATAACGATTTTGCCCCAAACGTTCGGAGAAATTTCCGTTTGCAGGAAAGTATGCATCTTTTTTATTATAACAGGATACGATAAAGTTGATAGTGGCAGTTTGATTAAAGTAAATGCTTTATTCTTTATGTATAAGTAAATGTATGTAAATTACATTAATTCTTGTAGCTTGTTAGTTAAATTATAAGTAAATTAAAAGAATAATTATAAGTAGTTATTAAAAAATATTCATACTTCAAATGAAATTTTTTTAAATCGTTTGGAATAAAGACTTAATTTTTAATGGAAAAATAGTGGATTATGGCTTTTTAATTAGAAACGTCGCATAAAGGTAAAGTGTGATATATCGTTACGTTTAGAAATAAAATGCAAGTTTATTAAGCCCAAACAAAATATTCCTCTCATATAAAAAAACAAAGTGGATGATGGTGGCTCAAAAACGAAAGGTCAGATCTTAAATTTAGTGACATTATTTTATAGAACACAAAAAGTGGCAAAGTTAATGTGTTGTTTGTTTTAAAATAACTTCTTAAATAGACCCAAAAAGAAAAATAAAAACTGTTTCGCAAATTTTCGGGTTTTTTCGGATAATTCTGGAACTGCTGCAAATTTTAAATTTTAAAACGAAGCATTTAAGCATAAAAAAGCGCAGCTTTACCCCAATTTAACCAACTCACTCTCTCTATAATTACCGAGATAGCAATGCTAATGCATCGAATTTGTAACACCCTGTATAGAACATTTTTAACGAAAATAGACGGCTTTCTTCTGGTTTTAAAATTGTTTTAGTATTAAACAAAAAATCGATAGGTTGGCAAGTTTAGTAATTTTCTTCACATAAATTAAACTACCCATACGTACTAAAGTGGCAACTCGATTTTTAAGTTGGATGATAGTTCTAGGTTTGTCATCTATGTGCCTGTTGTTATCATCGTTTTAGAATCTTGAAACCGTTTTGAATACTACAGTGGTAAAGTTTATAACATACTTAATATATAGTAATTTTACGTTTTTAATAGGGTATACCCCAGAGCGTTCTAAATTGTGCGTCGCGACGCCCTGGGGCGTCGCATTGTCGTTTAGGAGGCGTCCAGAGTCCGTGAAATCAAATTAAGGTATTCTACAAAGTATATCGATAAAACGTCCTAATCCTTCCCTAAGCATAATGTTTACAGCCACTTGTTACCACTAAGCAAACATTTTGAAGTATTTTCTAGATAATCTGGATCATACGAATGGTTACGTATTCCAGGTATAAAGTGTAAAAACTGCTTTATTTTTCCTTTACTTTTGCTAACAAAACCGACATTTTAAAATAACTATTATATAAAAATAATAGAAGTGCCTAAAGAAATAGTTGCATATTTTTCACACTAGAATGATCGACTTGATTAATGTTATAGTGTCTGCCGGAACGAAAAGTATTTTTTGATAATTACATTTACCTAAATTATTTAAAAATATAGTGCGGAACAAATACCCACCACGTTAAAATAAAAGCATTTGGAATTTATTTTAAAAGTATTATTTATTGCATAATACTTCAAAAGAATTTTTACAGGAGGGCAACAATCTTCATGTAATTAACACAATGAATATTTATAAAGTCTAAATGCATTTTAAAAAGAAAAAGTGTTAAAATAATAACTATAAATTTAAAGTAATGTAAGTAATATAAATAAAAGAATAAAAAGTCAAAGGGTATAAGAAGCATTTTCTTTTAATTTTAAATATTTGAGGATAAAGAACAAGAGTACAAAGTCTAAAATAATATTTCAAAAATGTTTTTTTATCAAAGAATGAAGTAGTTATGTACTTCTATTTCTTTGCAGGCAAATAATGTTTAGCTTTACCTATTCAACATTTTAGACAAATTGTTACTAAAGACCTTTAGCGTATTACCCCTTTAAATATTACATTTTCATGAAAACATTGCTTTTGTCGTTAAAGCCATTTTCATGCGAATAAAAAAATAGAGTGGCACGATTGTCGTACCCGGAAAAAGCTTTTTTATAAAATTGTAACCAATTGTAAGGTTAATTTGCCATAAATGTATGTAGAAATATAGATAATAATGATTTATCTAGTATCTTTGGGTTTTACAACCATTTAATTTATTACCTGCAGGAGTTATTTTGTTTTAATAAAACTTTTGTGTCAATTTTTATCTTTGTAAAAAGAAAAAACGGTTTTTGCTTTATTAATAAAATATTTATTTATAATTTTTGTCCATTTTAAAAATTCAATATGAAAATATAGCCACAGGATGCTTCAAATTTTAAGTGGTAGTATATTATGGGACGAGCATGGAATGATACTTATTTCCCACTAGTATGATTTTTACAGAACGTGCCGAAGGCGAGGTGCTATGTGTCATACAAGAGGGAAATGAGTATTCCGTGTGAGTCGCATACTGACTTTCTTGCAGATTTATATCAATACAAGCAATTATTAGATATTCCCGATTTGTGACAGAATATTTGTTAGCCATGACATACGCGGAATGACAGCCTACTGCAAATTTTTTATCAAATGTAATTGATTAATTATTACTTGATTTTACGTACTTATTAAATATTTTTATACCCATATGTGACTAAAAAGTATTGTCCTTGTTTAAAGAATCATATTAAGAAAACGACTTTCTCGAAAATATATACAAATTATCATATTTATGCACATATAAAGCACCCTATAACAGCAGTGGGTAATGGATGTGGGTAATACACATGGGTAATGGCCGTGGATAAATAGCGATATTACCTGTTTAAAATCACAATAATAATGTATACATTCTTAAACAGTTGTGAAAAAAATTAAATTATTGCCAACTTAGAGCCACTGTTACTATGTCGTATTAAGTCGTGTTAACCTGTTCATTGATAAAGTTTTCTTTATAATTGCTTAAAATTTGGTCTACATTTGCTGTGTGTGTGTGTGTTTCTAAAAGGGACCATTTTACTAAAAATTATTTATATCAATTTTTAACTCTATTTTGTTATTTCTAATAATTTACATCTTTAAATTATTATTCTTTAAAGTACATTAAAAATTGATTAAAACAAGACACCTCCACATTGCATAATCAGAAAAGTCCAGTAGTTATTTTTGTATGGTTATTACTAGTTTATATTAAAAGCAGAGGTGCCCACTTGCTAATTTTTTCTCATTTATTTCTTATATCGATTCAACAATACCTAACTGACTTGTCTCTTGAGGTAGGAAGGTTTAAGAAATGGAATTACTATAAAATATATTTTTAAGCCCACAATAAGCTATAATTTAACCCAATTTATATTTTAGTTTTAAGAATTTTAATGGTAAACTTTTTTTGGTTTTTCTTAAAAATTTTGCAAATTATAATAATATTATTTTAACTTAAGTATTGGTTGGCTTTTTGCGAGTTCTTAAAGATATATTAAATAATATAAAAGTAAATTTTAAACCAGCTTAAAAAGAAAAATAGCAAGATATTTTAGAAAAGAAATAATACTTTTTTTGTTAAAATAAAAGACTTTTAAAATTTTTAATATTTAACATTAACATAATATTAGTAAAAATAATGACTAACGTAATATTTTACAAGGCTTTTTTAGATTACTCCTACATGTGTTGCCTAAGAGTGGAGCATAGTAGTATAGCAAAAAATAAAAAATGTTTAGTGTTACGTATTTTATATTCGTTCAGTTAAAGCAAAAAAGAAAAATTATTTCTTTTTGTAAAAATATATTTCTATACAGTACGTCAACGGAGCCTTTACAATAGGACAAATAGACTAAAAATTTAAATGTTCAAGAAAGTCGTGTATGGCAACTGCTTTTGTTTCTTAAAAAAAACAAAATTCACTTTGAGAAATTTGTTTTATTTTGTACAGGGCTCCAAAAGTACAAAAATCTAAAAATGGTCAAAAGAAAACCGCCTTTTTTTAATGCATCAAAATGTCAAATAAATGAGGTTTTCAAATAAAATGAGGACTTTATATCTGAATTTTAACATAATAAAAACATTTTTAATATCATATTTCTAATAATTCATGTTTTACACCATTTTTGCATAATTTTTACATTTTTGTATTTAAATATTTTTAAAAAACTTTGACATTAAATAAATTGTTTATTTAAATAAGGTAAAAAAGGTGTAAAAATTAATAAAAAAAAGATGATCACCAAAAATAATTAGTTTATTTCATGTAAGATTTTAGATTTGGAATTCCATTTAAATCCAAAAACTTTTTTATTTGACATTTTGTTAAATTGTTAAAAATAAAGGCAGTTCTCCCTTGGTCCATCTTCACATTTTTGTACTTTTGGAGCTCCTGTACAAAACAAAACAAATTTCTTAACGTGAATCTTGTTTTTTTAAAAATCAATAACAGTTTTAATAAACAACTTTCTTAAAGATTTAAATTTTTGATCCATTTGTTTTATTGTAAAGACCATTCGCGGACATTCGTATTATTATACTATAAACAATAGGTAGCTTAATTGCAACAATTTAATAATATTGTTTTAATGTATGTATACCTATGACCTACACCAAACCATTTTAAATAAAAAGTATAATTGTTTTATTGATGTTTATTTTTACGTCGACATTTTTACTAAAAAAAAACATGTTATGTTGTTTATGTTTTTCCAATTACCATTTCCGTATGAAAATAAAACGTGACTAAAACCATATAATTTATTAGTAAATAAAAAAGAAAGGACGTTCTTTGTAATAATGTCACGCCATTTAAAATCAATGTAATGGTGGTACATGATTTTATTATATTGTGCTTAACATTTACAAATTTATATTTTAACATTTAAAAAAATGTTGAGATATAAAATTACCAAAAATATCTTATGTCTTTTGTGTCCAATAAAATAGAAAATTATTGGGGACCAAGCATATTCTTTAAAGTTATTGTAATACTAGCTATGATTCCCGGCTTCGCTCGGGAGTTGATATGAGACCCAAATAACCGTTGTTCTGAATGAAGTTCAAATACTCGACAACAGATGGCGCCACTACACTTAATTTCCAAGTTGAAGGGTTGGAGGAGTCCTTATATCTTTAAAAATACGCCCTTTAGGGTAAAACTGGAACTTTCTTGTTCGAGGGGGATAAAGGGCTATCACACTATATAAGTCCCTTTATCGTATCGGGACTCCTTTTCAAGTTTTATCGGCACGCACATTTTATCAACTTAGTTTTATTATATACTAGCCGACCGTGCCCACTTCGTTGGGCGTTAATTATATTTTTTTCTGAACTTTTTTTCAATCATAGTAAAATATAGCCTATAGTATTCTTTCATAGTGTAGCTTTCTAAATGTGAAAGAATTTTCATTATCGGTTCAGTATTTTCGAAAATTAGCCCTTACAATTAACCAATCAACAATCGAACTAACTCTGGCGGGCGACACCGGGCTTTTATATATTCAGAGAGCTGGCTTTAGGATATTTGGGAAAGTTTGAGAATATTTTCTTTTCACACCTTATAAAGTTTAAATACTCGACAACAGATGGCGCCACAACACTTTTCTGAATGAAGTTCATATACTTGACAACAGATGGCGCCACTACACCTAACTTTCAAGTTGAAGGGTTGGAAAAGCCCTTATATCTTTAAAAATACGCCCTTTAGGTTAAAACGGGAACATTCTTGTTCGAGGGGGATAAAGGGCTATTACACTATATAAGTCCCTTTATCGTATCGGGACTCCTTTTCAAGTTTTATCGGCACTCACATTTTATCAACTTAGTTTTATTATATATAATGATAATGATTACACAAACAGTTCTTAGCATTTCTTTTAATTTAAAAATGTTTTAATCTTTTTTTCTCAATTTTTGCTTTTCACCAAATGTTTTTCACAGTCAGTACCATATTGTGTCTTGTATTTATGCAACAATCATTATTGGCCGATTATAAACTCAATCAAATTAAAATTTCATTTTTAGATCAAGCCAAGAAATATTTCGTTAAGTTGGTGACCTAGTTTAAAAGTATTTAAACCTTTTGCAAATTTAAATTTTCACAATATATCCTTTTATTAAGCGACAATTCATTTATTGAAAGCTACATATTTTTGTTTAAAGTGATATGTTAGGAAATAATAGAAACTGTAATACCGTGATGATTCATTTTTGTAAGCAATTTTATTTATGCTACCTAAAATTGTTTTTATGTTAGACAGATTGGAGCAAAACAGAGACGTCTAAACTTTAAGAGCTAGTTCTACACAAAGAATATGAAAAAACTTCATATAAAAATTTGTCCCAAACGTCTATCATCTAATTTTTTTTAATTTTTTTTTTTATAATAACTTTTATGCAAATTGAGATCGTTTTTAAAAAATTATGGCGAAGCCTTTCATGCACCAAAACACATTTTTTGGCATACAAGAAAAAAATAATTATTACCAGTGTCGTCCATGAAGGGTTTAATGTTAATATTTTTTAATTAAAAATGGTACGTAACACGCCACTGCATTTATTATAAAATAAAAAATAATTTTTGAAATTCCCATTAAGTTTGGAACAAATTTGATTTCTTGACTTTTTAATTTGATGCACGGTTTACGCGTAAATAAATAAAAATCATTACTCGGCACGGTCATTTTGTATGGATAATATCAAATTCTACAGTGAAAAATAACCTTCCATATTTTATTCTTTAATTAGATAGGGATTTGACCATGCTGAGAAATGGTTGTTATTTATTTACGCGAAAACCGTGAATCAAATAAAAAGTCAAGAAACAAATTTGTTCAAACTATGGGAATTTCAATATTTTATTTTAGAAAAATGCAGTGTATACCATTTATTGAAAAATATTACTTAAACCCTCATGGACGGCACTACTACATAGTTTTTTTCTTGTATGCCAAAAAACGTTTTTGGTGCATAGAAGGTGTCCCCATAAGTTTTTAAAAATATCTCAATTGGTATAAAAGTTATTATAAAAAAGCCATAGTTTTTAAAAATTTTAACGCCCTGTAGTTCAATAACTAAGACGTTTGGGACAAATTTTTCTATGAAGGTTTTTTTATATTTTTTAGTGTAGAATTATCCCTTAAAGTTTGGACGTCCCTGTTTGGCCCACCCTCTATAATACATGCAATAATAATATTAATAATAGTTCAACAGATCCAAACTAAAAATGGAGTTTTTCTAACATGGCGATTTAAGGTGAATTTTTACTAAAAAAACTTTAATTTTAAGTAGTATAAAGACTATTCACGGATAAGGTTAACAAAATTATAAGTAAGTATTTAAAAACTTTATTAAAAAAAAATATATTAATAAAAATCATGCACCTAAAAATATATTTTTTACAAATTGAATTTTGTCTAATATCTAAAAAAAATAGGATTGTCTCCACGTATATTAATCCGCTATTTCCAATAAACAACCTTGGATAAATACGACAGATTTGCAAATAATGGCAAAGGTTGCTTGTAGGAAGTACTTTGAGATCAATAAATTCTTATTAAAAATTACTATAACAACTCACCAAACCCATAGTTGACTAACTCTCATTTCAAGCATTCTTTGGTTGCCCGTTGCACACACCCAAACAACAATGTTTATGGCGGTACTGTAATAGTGGTCTAATTTCTGTAGTATCGTATGTGACGAAGTTTTGCATAACTACCAGGCAGAATATAAAAGGCTTACAAATTAAATACATATGTATAGGTACCGGGTGATGCATCGCCGGGCGGGACATAGGAAATCCCATATAATTTTTAATGGGGTCAATTATTGGCTCCCCTAATTATTTTAGAGAAAAATTCTGTTGAAGTTTATTGAAGAGCTTACAAATCTACGTCCATGTAAAAAAATTTTTGTTTAACCCGTTTGCTAGTTAGTAGCTAATATATTTTAAAAAATTGTTACATTAATATCGCCTCATATTTATAAACAACAATAAAAATACCAGTTAGCGTGACATAACGTTGTCATTTTGAAATTTTGTGCTTTATTATTATTAAAATATCGTACAGTGAAAAAATTAAAGTTGTGTTTATACAAACGAATTAAGAAGTACTAAACTAGAGAAACAAATTTCAAGAACTTATGACATTTCTGACACCTTTTGGTAACTATTTCTTTGATAGTACCATTTAATCATCAATACTTTTTCGTCAGTAGTATAACTTATGGATAATCTTTTCGCTTTACGATTTTTTGATAATAATAAAGCATTAAATTTTAAAATGACAAGGTTATTCATAAATATGAGGCGATAATACAATTTTTAAAAATATATTAGCATCTAACTAGCAAACGGGTTAACCGAAAAATCTAAAGTTTTAACCATGGACGTAGATTTGCATGCTCTTAGCAGAGCCAATAATTGACCCCATTAAAAATTACATGGGATTTCCTATGTCCCGCCCGGCGATGCATCACCCAGTATATACATTTTTTTAATTTTTTTGTGGTTTCCAAAAATTTTAATCGTTTTAATAAATAACAAAAAATAAAGAAATATAAATTGTTGATAGGACGAAATTGGTAATTTGCTATGTTTTTTTATTGTGTCCTGTTTTGCCTTTAATAAACATTTTTTTTTCATTTATAACCCATCCTTCAAAACCTAATCCTGAATGACATAACAATGTCAAAATAAAATTTAGCCAATAAAACGTTTTTATATTGCATTCTTTGAAAAGGGACAAAACTTCCTGTCAATGCATAAAATATTTTAAAATAATTTACCCTATATATTAAAATACATATTTTTTAAATTAATTTATTTCTTTTTAGGTAATTGCTACAGTTTGTTACCTGACTTCCCATTTGGATACAAAAGATAACTTCAGGGGTAAGAAAACTATATATTAATCTTAATTAACAATAGCAAAGTTTTGTAAAATTAAATCAAAGTGTTAATTACATACAATAGTTGCCATAATTATGGCAACCTTAAAAAAAAACTAAAAACTGAGGTAAAATCATTTTAATGAAGGTAAATTTATTATACAATATTTATTTTATATAATACTTGATAGTACTTATATATTAGTCACTTTTTTAAATGGTCATACCCTTAACCTATTTTTTTAGGCAACCCTATGGCAATATTTTTATTTAAATACTATCTTTAATATAAGACAGTTTTTATCCGGTAAACAGATGAGTGAAGGTCGCTTCTTATTCGAATCTTAGACTATGGGGAAAAAGAAATCTCTTTTATAGACCCGACAGGTTTAGAGATTCGGATTTCGTTCTGTAGGTTCCAAACAGTATTAAATTCAGACATTTTTACGGGTGATTTTAATATTCCTGGGGACTATAAAGTAACAAAAAAAGTATTACCCTGAAAAAATTTGAAAAGCAAAAAAATCTAAAAACAAAATTAACCGCTTATTTTATAATTTTTATTGAAGTTTTTGTATATCTATGTAACAAATTGTATACATTGATACCAAACTTTTCCGCGAATTATTTTTTTTTGCTTCGGGGGAAATGTCCGCTGGTTCCAATTTGGCACTGTCTTGGGCCCTTTAGACCATACATGCCGTAACCACTTAAAAAGAGGTTTTATTCCTATTTTTGCACTACCTACAGATGTTACCTGCTACCAGACCTAATCTGAATATATTTTTTTAGTATATTAGTGTCCAAACAACTTCCGCTTTTTTCTGTTTATTTGATAATATTTTTTATGTTAATAAAAACATTTTATGTATTTCTTTACTAGTTAGTTGAAGATTTACATTCCAAGTAATTACTTTTGTTCTGGTTTCGCTACGATACAATTTATGATATATTAATATTTCAGTAAAATACCATAAGTAAATTATATTCACTTGGTTAAATGCCAAATATTTAATAAAAATAAGTATGTGAATGTTTAAAAGCTAAAAGTCTATTACTTTATCAAGACTTGGACATCCGTTGACATTTTGTGTTATTAATGGGTGCTGCAATGTATAATTGCAAGTAAATAATACAAATCTGTCACGATTTATAATACATACAAATTATAGGTACAATTAAATCTGTGACCAATAAAATACTGTTAATTAATATTATACTACTGTAAAAGCGCTGTGCAATTTTTCTATTAATTTTTTAGCCTATACTATACAGTATGTCTACGTAACTTGGCGTCAAATGGGGAACTTTTAATATTAATTTTAAAAAAGTTATTTTTATTTAAATTTCTGCATGATCCAAAACCTAAAGGCAACCATCAGATATTAAATTGTATTTGTCATCTATGAAGTTTGGCCCAAAATGTAATTTTTGCTTAAGAGTAAAGCACCGATATTTTTGCTGATATCCAAAATTGTTATAAAAAAAGGATGTTTAGAATTAAAAATTACTTCTAAATATGCGATTTTTTAAATTTTATAATGCTGAAAATTTAGGTTTGTGCATTATTGAAATACATTTTATAATTATAAATTTTATAGGACAATTTTATATAAACTTTTTAAAAGTACTCCTATTAAAACAAGTACAATGTACAATGCACTAATGTACAAACCTAAAATTTCTTGATTATTAAAGAAAGAAAAAAATCAAAATAACAAATTTTGGTACAACAAAATTGCTCCTTTAGAAGTAATTTTTAATTCTGGTAAAGAACCCGATATTTTTAACATGTTTAACCTTTCTACTTAAAAAAATCCGAAAATATAACTTTTAAAGCATTAGTAAATGACATGGTCGTTCCTTCTTTAGTCCTCTGAAGTCGGAACAATGAATGTCTGTCTGAATGTGCTAGATAATAATTAGGTACTGCTACTAAAAGATATTGGAATATTTTTTAAGAAAAAAATTATACTTCACTTTATTTTTCTAAAATAAAATTTTTTAAAACTTTGTTTAGTTTAGAACAAATTTAATCTCTTAACTTTTTTACGCAAAAACCGGGCAATAAACAAAAAAAATCAGGAATTTAAATTTGTTTCAAACTAAAAGGGAAAAAAATAGTTTATTTTAAAAAATGCAGTGGCGTACCATTTTGGTTCTTAAATATATTTACCCTAAAAACTTTATGAACGACATTGGTGAAAATTTATTTTTTTCTTTTATATCAAAAAATGCCTTAATGCATTGCAGTCTTCCAAATTTTTAAAAATATATTTTTATTGGTATAAAAGTTATAACAAAAAAACGATAATTTTTGAAAATTTTTAACACTTTGTAGTTTGAAAACTATGACGTTAAGGACATATGTTCATATAAAGTATTTTTCTTATTTTTTATTGAAGAATTACCCCTTAAAGTTTGTCGGTTGAGTTATTGGACACCCTGTATAAGCCAGTAAAGTAACAACAAAGCGAGCACGATTAGTCATCTTATCCGAAATGTTTTCATGCCGGCATTCGCATTAGACCTTTCCACGCATCACCTGTTTACGAATCTGTTTGGCTGAACGTGTACATATACTAGCGTTAAGCATTTACCAGTAAACAAAAAAAAACTGGATATAAGGAAAATTGTAGGTAATAAAAAGCCCCATTCTAGAATCTTTCTGTGAAGATTTTTTTTAAAATGAGTAAATGTTACGCAAGCTGGCCTGTATTTTTGTAATATTTTTTAAATTGTGCTAAGAGCGTGAAGTTGACACCAAATGAATTAGACTTTATTCAGCTGTAAAAAGCGTACGATAAATAAGAAATGCAATAATAAATAAAAAAGATATAAAAATACCAATCGCACATTGCAATTTGGCCTTCTGACAGCTTGGCAATGCAGTTGCTATAGGAAAAATAAATCAGTTAATAACCATACCACCAAATATATATTTACAAAATAAAAATTTTAATAGGATTTTCTTTAATTTATGGAAAAATAATTGAAAAGCATAGTATTGGGCTAACGCAAGCACTGATCACTGTTGGTTAAAAAGAAAATTTTTAATCCAATCGCTTCTTAACTTCCACGTATCTACCACAAAAATTGTATGAACCTACTAATCACACAGAGCTGATTATCTGGGTGAAGGTATTGTTTTAAGACCATACTTTATAGACAAGTTTCTAATAAGTTTTTTCATTTTTCAACTTAATAAATCTAAAATTATGTTAGGAATTTTGCGTTGCTGCATACATAAGTCCATTAATTATTAATTAATTTTCAAAAAAAATACGAATAAAGTTGTAAACGTATTTATAAAACTGCCACAAACTAAACTTAATCGTAATTTGAAAGGAAATACCAGAGTTTGTTGGTCGTGGGAAATGGCATAACATAAATGATATACATTTTTTTGGACATAATTTTAATTCCCATAGTAAAATAAAACAGATTAATTTTATAATTAAAAATAAATTCTAGAAATTATTAGGTCATTTTAAAATATATCTTACCCTTGATCATGACGTCAGGATTCCCAATAGCGATTTATAGAATAGGCAGTAGAATATCCAAACTTAAATAAAACATTTTTTACTAACGGCGTATTAAACTAAATTGTAATTTATTTAAGACTATATCGTTGTTTATCGATAAAAAGACAAAAGAAAATTACATAGGCCTATTTTTATAACATATAATCTACAAATTATATTAACAACCATTTTTTTCGGAAAAAATATTATTTGTAATAGAAAAAACCTGAAATCTGTCTGTAATGGAATGTGATGAGGGTTCTAAATTTTTCATATCTCCTTATAATATTTTTTTTTAATAATTCATTGGCAACATTCCATTGTTTACAAAATCATTTATTTATACTTTTTATCAATAATTATAATAATAAATCAAGGATCATATTATATCCTTGCAAAACTTACAATTCTAGTTCAAATTATGATGCCTTAAGTATTTTTTTATTATTCTTAATACAAATCAAACGCATATTTTATACAAAATCAACAAATTTAATAATTTGACAGCAGAAGAATTATTACGAAAGTTTATATTTTATAATATGTTTACACGGAAAAAAAATCGAAAAGCGTTGTGTCCTATAAAAGTGTAGCGCAAAAATTGTGTTTAATATGTTTATTATTGACGTTCTAAGTATAATATTTTTACATTAATTTTCTGGTATAAAAATCAACGAGTCCTAAAGTTTTGTAAGCGAAATTGTAGCCATAGAACAATGCGCTAGGGAAATCATCAGAAGGAGCTATGAGGATAAAACCATAGTAATCTATTCGGACAGCCAGGCAGCCATCAGGGCACTCCGTTCATGCAAAATCAGCTCCAAGCTGGTGCGGGACTGCGTAATTGCCCTGGAAGAGGTGGGTGCGTCCAACAAGCTAACCATTGCCTGGGTACCAGGACACGAAGGCCACGAAGGCAATGAAGAAGCTGATAAATTGGCAAAGGAGGGGGCTGGTAGGACAATGGTAGGTCCTGAGCCCTACTGTGGTATTCCATCATGCCAGGTAAGGTCATCCATTAGATCATGGATTATGAGGGAATCACAAGACTGGTGGAGGAGAACACCAGGACAGCGTCAGGCGAAAGTGTTCATCAAGGCTTACTCGCCAGAATTTACAAAAGACCTTCTGAATTATAACCGGAAGGCAGTAAGAATAATAGTGGGTCAACTGACAGGTCATTGCAGACTAAATAAACACCTGGAAACTATGGGCCTGGCAGAAGAAAACCTATGTAGGTTCTGCCAGGAGGAGAAGAAACCGCAGAACACGTATGGTGCTACTGCGAAGCCCTTGTCGTCTGCGGTTTGCAAGGCTGGGTGAAGAAAAACCTAAAGCGGCAAGATATACCAAGGGGCCAGTTTCAAGCTTGTGGAGTCTGATTAAACAGACCGGCTTGGATAGCGTGCTCTAACCTATGGACGGAGGACACACAATAAACCTGAGCAGGTTGCAGTGTTAGAGGATATGCAATCCACCTCCTAATCTAATCTAATCTAATCTAAGTGAATAATAGTAGGTAACAACAGTAACCATGTATAAATCTTGACTACATTATAGTAGTATTGAAAAAGGTAACATGAAGTTCTGCTACAAAGGTATATTTAATACTACTGCACATTATTTACTACAAAAACGAAGCAAGTTTTACTACAACGTGTACCTGGGGCCTATAGTGCTACACATTGTAAATATGTAGGTTACAATTGTATGGATATTTACCCGTCTTTTTTCGCGTAGTAAACTAGCTACTATGTAAAACTTTTTTATTACAAATTTAAATTTGGAAATTTTTGCACTGATTACTAAGCATAAACAGAAAAAATTTTGCGGCCTCTTTTAAATAGTCGGATTGAAATAAATATCATTCGTCGCAAATGGACAGAGAATATTACAAATAATTGGGCATATATATGTCTCAGTCTTATTCAATATATGACACTCAATAAATATAAAAATATATATATATATCGATTTCCCAAAACATACCGACTGCTGCGTATTGGGTTCGAATTCTATAGTAAACTGTTGATCTTGTCTGAACAAACTCACGCATACCGTTATGCGAATGATAGCGCTGTAGGTCCTATACACACTGGTATACACATTCGGCGGTTGAAAAGTTTCGAATATGATTTTTGGGTAATGTGTAAGAAAAAGACGTAGTAGAGCGACAACAAACTTGGCTCCACCCACCTTGGGCGGCTATCGCGTCGTCGTTGCGCTTATCAGTCCGGTCAAAGTTCGGTTGCAATTCTTCGCATACAGTAATAAAGTAAAAATGATCTTTTCTGTTGAACAAACTAAAGTGCACTGCGAGGCAGCGGAAATTAACATTCACATCGAGCGGACCCGAGCAGTAGGTACGGGGAATCGGCGTCGCTATCGGTGGGCGGTTACCTATGCAGTCGTTCTCTGTCTACTCTCTATCTATTAGTGTCTTATACATTAAAACGCAATCCGTTAGATTCAACTCGCCAAACCTGTATACGTAGTGTCACTTTAAAACATTTTTGCCAATGTGTACAAGGAGACGAGCAAGAAAAGCAAGCCCAAAGCGTCACCCTATTCAGAATGTCTATTTATATGCAGGCATTCTTTGTCTTATCTTCCTGCTAGTGTTCAACACACTAAAAGTCAATTTAAACGTATCGAGCTGGTACCACGTGTATTGTCCAACGTGGTACTACTAATGTATCTAAAACGTGCGACGAAATGTAGGTTTAGCTCTATACCTCTTTAAGCTTTTAAGCCAGAAGAATGAAATTTGGTATATAGTTATTTGATCCAATTGTGGACTATTTAATCTTTTTACTTATTTTTTACTACTTCCGGTTTAACCGGAAATGACTGTCACTAAAAATTTAAATGGCACCATTTCATCTGATTTCGATAGAATATGACATTTTGAATACAATGACACCTCATATATCATTTATACATATGTTATTTTTTATTTTTCAATCTGCAGTGCCATGATTAAGCAAAAATGGTTTATTTTAAGTCAAGTAGCCACGAAAAAATTAAATTTTTATTTTATTTACAAGGTTTCTAAGGAGTCTGTGAAAAATACTACCACAAATTACTAGAACCAAAATAAAGCAATATAAAAAAATTTGTTTGGGTCAAAAAGTTTAATGTCTGCGAGATGCAGGGTAAAGTTAAATGGAAAGTTTTTTAAATGGTCAACTTTTCAACATAAGCAAACATTTAAAAAGTAAATTAAATTTAATTTATTGTTAAGCAAAACTCGTTCATTGTACTTTGGCCCAAGTATTTTATAGTAGTAGTTTATACAAGCCTTTTAGAAAACCCTACCGTCTTTAATATTAGTATTAAATGATATTTTTTAGGATTTTGGAGGCTATATAATTGTATTATCGTCCTTTGTTTTTAACGATTTCTCAGGGCGAAGTAAAAGTTTGTAAAATCCTATTTATGGTCATAACTCCTTTTTTTCAAATGAAACGAGGATGTCTTGTAAGCATATTCTAAAAAAACATTTTGTTTTAAATAATGTGGTACCACATAGGCGATATTTTGGGATAGGTTTTTATCCAAAAGCATGAAATAAAATAATTCTAAACCAACCGTTATATTTAATAATAATATCGAGTTATGAAACCATCATAATTTGTGTTCTGTTAAAAAATTGAAAAAGTGTCAAAAAATTACATGTAAGGTGTCATTATATTTAGGATGTCATAATCTATCGTAATAAGATAAGTTTTATCAGTGGTGCCATTTAAAATTTAAAAGTGTCAATCACTTTGGGTTAAACCGGAAGTAATAGAAAACAAGTGAATAGATCAAACAATCCATAATTATGTCAAATAACGATATACCAAATTTCATTTTTCTACCGTAAGAGGTAAAAAAGTTACAAGGGGAAACTATCAGTCGGAAACACCCGGCATAAACATTCCTGACAGTACTGGGTAAAAATAGACTAAGGTCTAAAGCACTGCCACCTATAAGAGTTTAATTTAAGTCGTTGGAAAATCTTAAATCAGCTGTTCCTATAAAAAGAATCAATTGGTTTTCTGCAAAGTCTGTTTACTGACGATAGTTAAACGTGACAACGAATCATTACCTTTATCGCTCAATTATCGTTGCTATAAACAATTGACACTACATTCGCTTTTTACTGCACGCTCACTCAAAAAGAAGATAAACAGATGTCGAACGACGCGGAGATTGTGCCTCTTTGTCGCTCGTTTCGCGCTCTCACTTGCCCTTCAAGCCTTAAATGAAGCACACGAGTCATGTTTTTGGTGCGTGCAGCCAGGTAGGTCCATCAAATTATAAGACGTTGTCAAGTCAAAAAAGTATTTTAAATCACAATAAATTTACCAAATGCCTATGCAAAAAATAAATCGTTTAACCATTTTATAGACCGCTTAAAATATATACTCTCATTAAAATGTATTATTCATCAAATAATACCCACAGGTCTTCTTTATCTTTCCGCATGGTCAGTTGAACAGTTAGATAAATGAATAGATAAAATAAAATGGTCAAGTTTAATATGAAGACCCCTGCACAAAAAGTATTGACTTGGAGACTTCAACATGCAGTCACAACATTAACCCAACTTATAACGATTATTATTTTTCTCGATTAACTTTTCGTCGAGTGAGTGAAGACTTTTCGACGAAAGTCCTCAGTAGAGTTCAAATTCTGTTAGTTAAACACCGCTATGTCATACTTTAAAAGCAGTAAAATGCCTCAAACACACGTCGCATCGACTGCAGAAACCCTATATCTAAAATTTGCGGTAGCTAGTTATTCTGTGCTACAATTAAGCTACGCCTATGGTAAAAAAATACATGGCAAGTCCGTGCTTTGATATGCAAACATTTGGTTGCTGATGACGTAGCTGTGTTAAACTTTCAGCGTTCGTACTTTAACAGCTTCGATTTTGATTTTTTTCAACTTTTTGTTTTTTTATATTAGATTCAGATTTTTATACCGTGTCAAAGTTTTTATTTTATTTTAGCCATTTTTAAACATTTTATTTATTATAAATTTGTCCACAAAATTTAGTATTAAAATGTTTTTCAGTGTAAGGAATTGAAAAATTCTAATGTTTTTGTCGTAAAATGTAGCTCTCTACATTTTTGGCTCTCTAGCCACTTGCAGTTCTTTGCATAGGTTCAAAATGTCATAACTATTTTTTGCCTTGGTATATTAAAATTTTAGTATAGATTTTTATTCCGTTATATATTTTTGCACAAACAAGTGTACAAGCAACCGTCTTTAAGATATTTATTTTAGTTTAAACATTTTACTCGATACCAAAGTTTGCCCTTGCATTCATTCACGCTTTGCATAGGCCACCTGGTAAGGTACAAAATGTTACCACAAATTCTTTGGGCCAAAGTCCAATGACATAATGCAATTTACCTTTGTGGAAAGATTGCTGGGTTGCAAGATATAGGGTGTAAAATTTTTATTTGTTTTTTACTTGGAGTCGAAAACGATCAACTTTTCAACTATGGCAAATTGGGTTAAATCGTTGTATTTTGGCGTATGGAAATTGTACTAGTTATTTGTACAGAATTTTTAGAAAAACCCCGGTGGACTAAATACAGCGTGAAGAAATGTAAAGGGAATTTTTATGAGAAATAAAACGTTTAACTTAAAATAACTCGGAATGAGTTGCTCGTAGCGATATTTATCAAATATAACTTTTTTGTACAAAAAATATGAAATAATTAAAATAATCTACTAGAATCATAATATACCGAAGCAAAAAATGTAATGACACATTGAACAAAAGCAAAGGACTTCAGGTAGCTCCCTCTACATTTGACAGCAAAAATATGAGTAGCTCTTGATTTCTTACTTTAAATAAACTCCTTATACCGAATTTTGTAAAAAAGTTCTAATATTAAATAAAATATTAATAAATGACTAAAATAAAATGGAACATTTTACACCCTGTATCTCGCAACTAATAACTTTTTAGCTAAGGTAAATTACCTTAGATCATCAACCCAAGGAGTCTATGGTAGCATTTTGTACTGACCTTTTAGAAACTCCTTGTATATGTTATTTATACAAGGTGTCCAAAAACTCCTCTGACAAGCTTTAAGAGGTGATTCTCCTACAAAAAAAAAAAACTTTTTAAGGACATATGTACCAGAAACCCTACTTTCGGAACTACAGGGTGTTAAAATTTAAAATAATCGTTTTATTTTTTATTTTAACTCTTATATTTTTTAAAAATTTAAGAGAGATCTTCTGGGCATCAAAAGAATTTTTTAACTTATAGAAAAACAATGATTTTTACAAGTGTCGTTCGGGAGGCATATCCGATAAATATTTTTTCAGAAAAAAAGTGTACGCCCCTGCGTTTTCCTTAAATAAAGAATACTTTATTAAATTCCTGTTTAGTTTTAAACAAATTTAATCTTTTATTTTTTTTTATTTGATGTACGGTTTTCACGTAAATTAACATAAAACATTTCTTGGCATGGTGATTTAATAGCGCTGATATCTAACTTTACAGTAAATAATATGACCTTCTTTATTTTTTCTTTAATATTTAAACCAAAATGCATTTTAAGGTTAGTCAATAAATCAATGTTTTAACTTTTTATTCATATTATGATTGTTAAAGCAAACTAAGTACTCACCTACGGTGTTCCAGGCGGAAATTATAGCCATAGAACAATGTGCTAGAGAAATCACCAGAAGGAGTTACATGGGTAAAACCATAGTAATTTATTCGGACAGCCAGGCAGCCATCAGAGCGATCAGTTCATGCAAAATCAGCTCCAAGCTGGTGCAGGACTGCGTTGCCGTCCTGGAAGAGGTGGGTGCGTCCAACAAACTAACTATTGCCTGGGTACCAGGATATGAGGGCCACCAGGGCAATGAGGAAGCCAATAAACTGGCAAAGGAGGGTGCAGGCAGGGCAATGGTAGACCCCGAGCCCTACTGTGGTATTCCGTCATGCCAAGTAAGGTCATCTCTTAGATCATGGATCATGAAGGAATCCCAAGAATGATGGAGAAGAACACCAGACCAACGTCAGGCAAAAAATCATTCATTCAAGGCATACTCGCCAAAATTTTCGAAAGACCTTCTGAATTGCAACCGGAAGGCAGTAAGAATTATAGTGGGTCAACTAACAGGTCACTGCATACTAAATAAACACCTGGAAACAATAGACCTGGCAGAAGAAAACCTATGCAGGTTCTGCCAGAAAGAAAAAGAAACCGCAGAACACATATGGTGCTATTGCGAAGCCCTTTGTCGTCTGCGGTTTGCAAGGCTGGGTGAGGAAAAACCTAAAGCAGCAACATTTACCAAGGACCCAGTTTCAAGATTGTAGAGTCCCATTAAAGAGACCGGCTTGAATTGCGTGCTCTAACATATGGATGGAGGATACACAATAAACCTGAGCTGGTTGCCGTATTAGAGGATTACAATCCACCTCCAAGCTAATCTAATCTAAGTACTCTTAAAATGATTACCATATACGTTGTACCATACACTAAAAAGATAGCGACTTGGTATGCAAAAACCATAGATCAATTAAAAGGAGACCAAAGTTGTTTGAAACTTAACGGAAATCTAAAAATTTTTTTCCTGGAAAATGCATTGACGGACTATTTATCTGTTACAAAATATTGGCAGTATTTCCCTTACGGACGACACTGACGAAAAATGATTTCTTTCTTGTACGTTAAAAATGTCCTTGCTATGGGTAAAAAGGTATTGAAAAAAAACTATTCTTTTTCCTAAATTTTAACACCCTTCAGCTCCAAAAATAGGACGTTTAAGGCATATGTTCATAGGAGATTTTGTTTTTATTCTCTGATGGACGATCACCCCTTAGAGTTTGTTGGATAGTTAGTGAACATTCTGTATAAAGGGCATTTTAATTGTTAAAAACCTTTCAGAGGGAGGAAATAATTATTGATAGATTAATAATTATTTCCTCGTTCTGAAAGGTTTTTAATATTAAATAATATAAAAAACAAAGAGTTGAAAAAATATCAAAACCGGAGCTGTTACTTCAGCGATTGCCTATTTTACAGCTTTATTGATTCAGCTATTCGTGTTTAATGGCTTTTAAGATAAATTGTATTGTACACAATTTCTAATGATAAGATTTAAATATGTTACCAAATATTTATTGACAATAATTTAAAATAATAATAGATCACAGACACTAATTAATGGTACATAGAGAATATACAGAGTGTTACAGAATAACATGCTTATCTTTAAGGGTGGTAATCCTAATAGGTGATCTTAAGAAGAAAAGTTTAAATAAACCTACATATGTATGTCCTTACTTTAAAAAAATATAAAAATTCGGAAATTCTTCACAATCATACAAATCTGTGGCGGACTAAATTATCAAAAAATATGTTTAACATCAGTTTGTGTAGAAAAAGGTTTGTTCAAGCAACTCTATAATCTGATGTAAATTTGATAATATTTAATGCAATTTATGATTTATTTCTTTAACAATAACGTGAACGTGCGCTAACGAAATTGTACATAAAATATTTCGAGGTCATTTTTCAATACTCCATTAATGACAAATTATTTTAAATCCTATAGAGAGTGACTAATATTACCACTTTCACAACAACATTGTATAAATAAAACTAATAAAATTAGAATGAATTGAAACCCGCTAGGCACGTTTCTGGTGGAATTTGTTTACTTATCCCCGATTTTCGTCTGCATTTAAATAGAAAATTCCGTAGGACTAGTAGACTATCTGTGTTTGTTTCTCTCAAAATCAATCTAAATATTATCTTTTTTACAAGTAATTTTATATTTTGTTTTGTTTTGTTTTTATATTCGTATATTAAAAAACTGTAAAACTGACTTAAGAATTAAGTTTATACTTTACAGTGATCCCTTTGACTAAAACATACATTAATATTTAACTGGATTAATAAAAACTGAAAGCAAAAACCATTTTGGGCACTGGCCATACCTAAACATTAGAATTTATGTAGAATAAGTAAATATTATCTTACTCTTTATTTTCAATTACAAGAATATAGTAAATCAGTTGCTCCACCAAAAACCTTTTCTTTTAACAAAAACTATACGCTTTAACCTACCAGAATATACGTCCTAATTATTCGAATATTAAGACCCTTAAATATAGTTTTAATATCTGAAGAATTGTTTACTTCACATTTTTTGTTAATACAGGGTATTCCATTTAAGAGAAAAACTGCATATTTTTTTACTTTCTCCGTATTTTTAAGAAATTAAAATTATCATTCGATGCTTTTTAACCCAGAGAATTAAAAAATCGTAATAAAAAAACAATTTTATGAAAAACCAAAGTTGTGTCGTAGTTTTTGCGTTTTAAATAGAACACCCTATTTATAATTACATTTTTGGATTCAAAGGTCAATTCTAAGTCTATCTTCAACTGATTTTGAATTATTGGCGTTGACTTGATCGGTGATCACCTGATAATTCAAACTCATATTGAAATTTTTACCTATTAATACAGGGTTGCCCACCATATTCGACACGGACTGTAGTTGGATAGCCATAAGGTTTTTAAAAAACTAATTTAGCAAACATATAAAGGTTGGATAAGGTCACAGTATAAAATTACTTAAGGCTATACAAGGTGTCTCAAAAAATGTTACGTCTTAAAGCTATTTTTTTTAAATAAAGAGCCCTATATTTAATGACGATTCTAGATTCTACACAAAACAATAGTTTAGGTTTGCCAATAGACAAGATTAGGAAGAGTCTGCCATATCATACCAAAGTCCTATCGTGATCAAATGTGCTACAGGGTGCTCGAAAAATAATTTCAATTTTTTAGAAAGTTTAATAGCAGTCACTCTCTTATTTTTAATGAAATGCCCTGTATTTTTACATAATATGAAGACAAATAAAAATCCAATTTTAAATGGTATATAAGTTGCCTATCTTATCTTATATACTTTTTTAGTAAATTATTATTGAAATCTAAAAAGGCTGTGAGATAGCTATGTCCGTTTACGAAGCCATTATCGTGAAATTTAAATTCGACTAAAACTAGCACAAATTAAAAGCCTATTTATTATCTTCCACTTTTTTTGGAATCCGATAGCAAAATTTAATTAGTTGCTTATAATGGTACTTCGAATAATACTTATTGCAGCTGAATATTGTAATGATAAAACTTGTATTTTTAAACAATGCCTTTGATCAGTTATGCTAACATTCTATTATGTAAAACTCGTTTCTTCTATTATCTACAATCAATTTGTTAACTTTTTTACAGCAACTTTTTACATAATCAGATGATTTCTTTTGGGATATTTTTTAGCCCAAACTCTCGACTAAAGTAAACAATTTTTCACATCCTACCAGGATTATATCATTCTATTGTTGTAGAGAATGGGGTTTCATCTAAAATTACTAAAATTTGTTACAAACTGACCAAAATACTTGTAATCAATAAATGGTCATTGATATATCTTTAAGAAAAATTCAAATGGCCGCTATTATCACAGCCAACTTTAATTTAAATAAATATTTGGACCAAAAATTTGTAAAAACAGAATTTGCTAAAAAGTACAAAAGATGGGTATAAACAACTTATACACCAGGGTATTTTATTTGTCATCATGTTTTACAGAGTGTTTCATTTAAAATGAGAGAGTAATTGCTATTTGATTTTCTGAAGTAAAATTGGTACTATTAACAAACTTTACTTATTTTTTAATGTAGAATTTCAGACCGCCATTAAATATAGGGTGTTCCCTTTTAAAAAATATAACTTTGAAATGTCACATTTTTTCGAGATACCCTGTATAGACTAAAATAATTTTGTACTGTGACCTTATTCGACCTCTAAAGGTTCCCCAGCTACAGACCGTGCCGGATATGGTGAGCCACCCTGTATAAATTATTTTTTAAATAAAAAACAACAGATGGTAACACTGTATTACAAGTTTTAAGACAATGCCAGTGATGCAAAAAGAAGATTATGAGCCTACCTAAAGTGAAAATGAGCTTGCTAGTATGTGCGACCGTATGTTCACCAAACGTAAAACTTAACGGCGCACTCATACGGAAATAATAGTATCGGTCTTAATTGTAGACTAACCAAAAGGTAGGCTGAAAGACTCGGTTGTATGCCTATCCATGGCTTGTATACGTTCATCCAATTAGATTTTAGTATATTTAAGCACTAGCAGGTAGAGATTAGTTTCGTACATAACTTAAAAGCTTACCTCATAGGTTGACGCGTCAGTCTGACTTTGTAGTTGATTTACGCCTTCCCTAATAACACACAATGTTTAACAAAGGTACGTTTTAGGTACCCTTTGGGTCCGAACGTTCAAGACTAAAAAAGCGTTTACAAAACTTTTTAGATGAACGTATTACAAACGTTTTTTAGAATCTACATGAAACGTATTTATTGACCGTATTCTAAACCTTAATGAATAATGAAATGAAATTAATAAAAAAACTCTCAAATAATTATATATAGAGAATATACAGAAAACGTATACCTACAACGTCTTTTTTTCACCTCCAAGAGGTTAGTAAAAGTCTGGATATTGGCCCAGAGCCAGACTCTGGAAATATCCGTTTAACCCCCTTATTCTGTAAAAAGTCGTTAATCAACGATGTCGTCTAATAACTACTGTAGTTATAAATTTCGTAACGACAATCGAAAAAAGGCTATTCTGTAAAGTGATCGTTACTGAAGTTGTCGTGTTTGTCGAATTTTAGGATCATATCGAGACATACGTTTTCGTCGTGAATGTAGAGACAAACTCCCTAATTCTTCTAGCTTAATATAAATTAAAAAAAACATATTTAAAAACTGCACTACATAAGAAAAAAATTGTTTTTGAAATCGAACGTCTTGTTTTTCTGATTTTTTAATTTTTATTTTTGTCTTGTCGGCGTCCGTGGTGTTAATCGTTTTATCTGTGTTTCTCTGAGTTTTTCTTTATTTCTTAAAATTCAAACAAACATAAGCAAATGGAAGAAAAAAATCCACCGATTTTTGATAACTGCCATAAGCCAAAAAATGTAAGTATATATAAAATAAAAATATAGAGAAAATATTTGTAACACAGTTTTCAAATTCTTTATTGTTACGAAATACTATATCCAGGAAGTTGAAAAACCTTACATTTGTAACATTAGGGATTCTTTTTGTTAGCAAAGTGGGGTAACATCTGTAAAAGTGATTTCTTGCCAGCTCTCTCGGCAAACGATAATTTGGTCGAAAATTTTGGTTGGTAATGTTAAATGGATCAGTGGTTTCCCTTAAATTCCTGGTTAGAAGTCTGTTTTCTCTCCTAAAATCTACAACATTTGATGGGAAATAAATAGGAGAATTAAAAAATCCTTTATGCGTATACTTATATTTAGCGTTAATTCCTCCGCTAAAAAACAAGAATTTTTCGCCTTCGTATTCTATTCATTTTACTTACTGAAAACCACAACCAAAAACTAAATTTTCAATTTGACAATTTTGATATTTTAACGACTCTCAATGACAGCTCGGAGCTTATTGTTTATAAACTACTATAATTAGACGACTAGTCCTCTTGTAACTACTGTCGGAATTTTACAAAATAGCTTTTTAAAAATGTATCGTTATATTTACGACAGTCGTCACTTAACGACCACTAACGATGTCGTTGACAGTTACAGAATGGGGTTGTAACTGTGCTGATAATATAAGGATCTAATACCTTCGACGCCAATTATTTCATAGACAAGACGTGTACAGCGAAAGTATAAGGTTAACAGTTTCTTCAGTGTATATTCTAAATTACACCCGAACTTGTCTTTGATATAGAAAAAATTAATTCGATCACGGATATTTACTTTATAATGATAAAACTATTTGATTAATATGTATACGTATATTTCTATTCAAACTATGGAATACAGTACTTGTTTGTTCAAGATAAAGCATTGCTTAAAAAATTCATTTACATTAAATATGAACAAAATTATTAGAAATCCGCTTAAAAGTCGAAATATACATTTCATTTGTTAAGCTTATAGGATCATAATATTTGAGAACATTTCATTACATTTAGTCTTAGAACTTATACTTACTAACACTTTAATACATTAGTTTTTTCAAGATTATTGAATGCTTACCATGTTAAGTTGGATTTACAGTTACCGGCTTATTTTCCCAAATATTTTAATACCTATAATACTGACTTAAAAATGAGTAGTAATTATTTACATTATTATTTTACATTAGGTAATTAAGTATTAAATTTAAAATAGGTTAGGAATTATATAAAATTTTTACAACTATCTAATAAGTATAAGATGCCTTTAAAGAGTAAAAAAAATGTTTCGAAATATAAAATATTGTTACAGTTGAAAAAAATGCAATTTGGGTGTTGTAAAAAAAATGGTTATATTTATTAAAAGATGTAGATGAGTATAAAATTATAAAATATTACCTAAATAATAGACAATATTTGCTTTTGAAACAGGCACTTGGAGCAAGCAATTCTAATTTCGCTCTGCACCAGTTCTATCAAATTCGAACCAACTCGGTGCCAGGCTGCATTTTGCAAGAGCAAAAGCGATACGAGAAAATGCGCATTGTCATCACCGAGCCCGGTTAAAGTATCGCATGAATAGGACTTCAGACTGAACTTGATCTTTCCGATATGTCACAAAATTTAACCTTACAAATAAACTTTCTGTACCTTTTATTATTTTTTATTTCATTATTTATTTGCAGTCTTCTAATTCACTACCCATGGGGTTTTTCTTTCTAAGAAATTTTAATTATGTCACATAAAATTCGAGTAGCACACGAAAAGAAAAACAATAATATAATTTTTGGGTTAACACGTTCAGTTCCCTTCTGTGACACCGCCAAAAACAACGGTTCGAATCCCCGAGTGTAATATCAGCACCGTAAATACGAAAATTGATCGCTCAGAGTGCAGGCAAATTCATTAAACACGCACATTTATTGCTCGACAATAGAACTCTTTTGCGTGAATATAAAAATTTGCACTGCACTGCCAGAGTTTGAGCTTAGTGCGCACTAGGGCGACTATGTGAATTCACTATAAAAGACCCCTTTACTTATTACCACCCGATATTTTATTCATTTTTTAATAGCGTTTAATTGGTTTATAGAAGATTATATTAGCAAAGTCTTTGACAGGAACAAATACCTTTTTGTAATAATCTCTCCATCTTTCTAATTTAATATCTATATCGCAAAATTAATCTTGAAAGAAAAATATAAATGCTTACTTCTATTTATTCCTTTTAACTATTAATAATTACAAACACGGCAAACCATACTTACCAAACAAAAAAGACTAAAAAAATAATAATTATAAACTTGTAGTTTATAGCCTTAAGCTTATTGTCTGCAAGTAAACCTCTTTGTTGCGGCCTTCACATTTATAAATGCGTACACGTATACTCATTTAAATTTTTCATAAAACTATTTTCTTGATAGTCCATCTTGAATTAATTAACTTTTAAAATAAAACATCTATAAAACATCTAAAATGTCAAAATTAAAATATTTAACCTTAAATAAGGTTCTAAAGGGAGGGGATAATTTTAGATTTGGAGGAAAAGGGAAAATCTCTGCGAGCAACAGATTCACCATTTTAAAAACTCTAGGGAGAAAATAACATGCAATGTGGGAAGTTCGGGGCTTTTCTAGTTGAACCATTTAGGAATGCATAGGCGTGGCACTACGAGCTTTTCTGTTGTAAGCTTTAAGCAAAGGAACTATACCAGCTAATTTCTTAAAGCAGAAGCCGTAAAAATAACTATAAAGTAGTGATTGATCTTTTACAGCCCTGTTTCCATACACAAAGTATTATCCATAGGGCGAACAGCTGTTTTTAATGGAATAAGCTGCTATTTCACAGAGGGTCTGATTTGGGATACATAAACAGTATGATCAAACTAAGGTCGAGACTATTGCTCACTTTTTTATTATTGGAGATAAAAAGTCGGCTAAATTAGAAAAGTAATAGCATTTTTTTACTGATCAACCCGCTGCCACTAGTAAAACAATTTAACATCGGGCTTTGGATTTACTACAAATTTTTTTTTTTAATTGAAACACGCTGTATATTATATTACTGTTTAAAAGATCTATCAGAGAATTTTAAAAAAGTCCACATGTATTATACCTAACTTTCAATAGTTTCAGAAATATGGCCATCTTCAGGAATTTAATAGTATACTGGATTTTTTAAAATAAAACACAGAATGTTATTGCGTCACCATTAAATAGATATTTTAAAGAGCTTTATGAAAATATCATGTTTGATATATCCATAACTCTTATTTTTGAAAAGATTGCCATTTAAATTTAGAAAATTATGTTAAAATTCATTATATCTACAGCTCAAAGCAGTAAGCACTAAGTTGTGTCGTACTCCTAGATAAAATATGCTTAACATCTACTATCTTTGTAGATTTAAAAAGCCATATTTTCAAAAGTGTGAGATATAGACATATCATATGTGGTATAAAATTAAAGCTTTTTAAAATTCTTTTTAATGGTAATGCAATATAGCAATATATTTCCATTAGCTACCAGTTAGCTAAAAAAGAAGTTTTTAAAATGTAATCTTTAATTTAAATTCCGGATATCTTCTGACATAATCCCTAAATTAACATGTTTTTATATTAAATTTTTAAGCATTTGAGTACCTGAGTTCTTATTTCTTGAATACAATAACAACAACATTATTTTTGAAATTTATACACTTACTTCAGCGGATTTGAATGTCAGACACGTAGGAACCCATAGAATGAAAGTGAAATCTTCTTCGTTTCTTAGTGGAATCTCATCATAATCTGATGCATGCAGCGTAGAGAATTAATCATTTAGCATTCCATTCCAATTATAGGTATTAGATGGGTGTTTTAACGTTCTTTACTTTGTGAAATCCCGAAGAAAAATTATTGTCGTTAAATTGGCTACTTGATATACTGCTAATGTGGTAAAATTTTTTTAAAAAGCCTAATTTACCTTAAGAGACCAGAAATATGTAGCAAAGTTTTACTGTTTAAAATAAAAAGAATTCTAAAAATAAATTTTAATCAAAAAGTTTAAAATTGAATTTAATTAAAATATAAGAAAACAATGTCACTTGCCTTGGGCATATTTACAAAACCTCTTTTAATTGATGCTATTTATTTGGGTACACGCCGAAAAAATTGTTTTTAAAGCAATATAAAGAAAAACCAAAAAAAATTAAAACAATTATCTAGAAAACTAAAAATCGACGTTTCGGTGGCAAGTCTGTCACCGTTGTCAAGATAAAAAATATTATATAAATAAAAATTTAAAAATTACCTATTATTTAGGTTTTAACATTTAAAATTTTAGCATAAGCTTTAAAAGATTTTAAAAACCTTTGACATTACATATCAAATATGTTTGTTTGGTTATAGTGTCATAGTGACATACATAACAGGTTGCTGGTGTATTTATTGTTTATAATACAAAAGGGTAGTGAGTTATTTGATTTTGAGTTTTCCCGATGATACTTCTGCTTTCAGCAAAGAAAACCACGTGTTATTTAAATTAATAGATGTTGATGCAACACATTCATCTTTATTTAATATTATGTACGCACTTTCATTAATTTTGAGTTTTTAGAACAAAATTGGGCGTGTACCCAAATAAATAACATCAATAAAATGAATCCACCTAACCAATACAGAACATATATTTTGAAAAGCCTCTTTTCTTGCACTTGTGCTTAATTTTAAGGTAACTTACAAGTAATTAATTTCGATAGCAGGTTGTGTCAAAAAACCATTTTCAAAATATTTGCGTTTAAGTTGTTTAGTGAAAGCAAAAAATACTTTTAATTACAAATTATTAGCTATAACCACAAATCCCCATCTTACTTTAATTACCCAAAGTATATTTTTGGTTGCAATAAACAACATATTGCGTAAAAATGTCTATGTAGACAAAACGAAAATATAAAAAAATCTGGTGATATGTTTTTGACTTCATACCCACTTTTGTAAACGTTGTTACATTTAATTGAACCTTAAAATATAAAGTAGAAATCGTTTAAAAAGTAGACGTGAACAGTCACAAAGACCAGAAACTTTTTAGCTTTTTCTGCAAACAAGTTTAAATAAATATCATGTAACCCAAAAGGTAAAAGATACCTTACAAATTATTTCTGGATTAACTTTTAATCTTTAAGAATTTAGTAATAAAGAAACCATGTTTTCATTAAAATTTTAATAATAAATGTCGACATCATATACATTACATTAAATTATTTTGCAAATTTATGTTGGCGTTAATAGCTGTTAATGATTTAGTACTAAAGTAAAACTAAAAATTTAAACAATTTTTTTTTGGTAATTTTTACGAAGATAATTCATTAATAATAACTATGCTTAAAGTTTTGCTTAAACGTAAAAACCTATTTAAAACGGCAACAAGTCCTGGTTTTTCAAATATTATATTCAAAAAGTTGCGCCTTTTATATTATTAAAAACCTTAGTTTTCTAAAGTAATACTATCAAAACTTTCCACTTATTATATTATATGGTTAGTTCATACTTAAAAATTCTATTTAAAAAATTATATTAATGTTTATTTTTAAAAATTTAATAATTAAGAACAAAATGAAAATACTGGAACTTTTTAGAATATTTTAAAGAATATTTTCTAATATGTGTTTTAAATTTGATTTTTTTAAGGAAAATCGATGTAAAAACCGCAATATCTTTCCTATTACACCAGTAAACAGTACTCTTCAAAAATGTAACAAGTAAAACCTGTACTTAGATTAACTTAAACTTTGCAACGAGTTGTTTAAAATTAAATATTTTATTTTTATCTACTTTTACTCTATATTAACAATTTAGACGTAAAAGCATAACATTACCATAGACTTTACAACAGGTTTATAACTTATATTCTTATTTTATCAATATAATTATTATTCGTGTGTAAAAAATTGATATAAACAAATTCCAAAGTGTCCATATTAATTTCCTTTGAATTAAATTTATTCATTAAATTTTATTTTTCTTTATAATATAAAACATTGCTAAAATTGTAATAAATATTTGTTATAGAATACCTACATGTTATTAGTTAAAATAGTATGCGTATTTCTAAAGCCGCGTTTAGACTTGCAACAATTCGCCGTGCCGCTCCACGCCGCATACCTCGCCACATGGCGCAAACGTGGACGTGATTTGAAGCTTGTCGGTTTTTTGGCGTCAAAGAAGCACGCAAACGGGTTGGTTGGTTTGGATGAATGTATGACGAATTGTTGCAAGAAAATAAAATTTTAGCATGTCCTTAAACTTGCGCTCAATCGCGTTTTTTAACTTATATCAACAGCCGATTGAGATTGTCTAAAACATTGTAAACAAAACTCAGTACAAAAAAAATACATTTGCCTTCCCTAAAACCAAGATAGTTTCGTAAGTATTTACCTAAAATATAGATTTTTTTTTAATTTAGAATTTTAAAAACTATTGATTGGCCTTACTAACCGCAATTTTTCTTGCAAAACACAAAGTTGGTACCTAATATTTTTATTTATTTTATTTAAAAATATTTATTTAGGTCGGTGGTCAAAGTGACTGAGCACTAGCAGTAATGCATGACCACTTTAATGAGCCATGGCAGCACTGGGTCGATTACCGACCTGAACTTTAACAGTATTGGTTCTATACATTTGATCATTGTGTTATATTAAATTAAGAAATAAATACATTTTTTAAGGGACTAAATCAACAACATTCAGTTAGTTGTAACCACGCTATAACTTACAGAAAAATAAAACTAAACTTATTAAAGTCAAATGTAACATTATATTTAGACACGATAATATTCTTAAAATTTTATTATAATTAAATAAAGAATTTTTTAGCAAAATAAAAGTGTAAATTAATTAAGAAAATTTTGTTTCAAATAATTTTTTAAAAGTTGACTTTTTTTATATATATTGGGTTCTTTTACTAAAGCGTTCTACGGCCCACAAACTTCAAGTGCTATCAGTACGAGAGCTAGTGAACCTTGAAACTTTCAAGAATATACAGGGTGATAATGTGCACGGCTGATGCCTACTAGGTAATGATTTTCGTACTTAGCGTGCTATGACTCATCAATATACAAATTTCTAGCCTTACAGGTCTAACGTTACTTAAAGGGTTCACTAGCTCTGGGACTATAGAGGTAAAAGAGGTTATCAAAAAAATTGTCACAAGTCATAACCATATCATAAGACGAAAAGCATTTTATATGGGATAGTTGTTAAAAGTCACCTATAGTAAAAATATTGTCACTGAATGCAATTCCGGATTAACCTATAAGCAAATTAAGCAATTGCTTAGGACATCACGTTGTTGGGGGCACCCGACATAAGCATTAAAAAATAAAAAAACAATGCATTGACGTTTAAACGCAAAATGAATTTTTTTGTGTTGAAATAAGAACTTTTTTGGTCTTCAAAAGTTATAAACGTTTCATGGCTAGGGGGCACCACAGGAGTAAATTGCTTAGGGCATCAGGAGGTATGTCTATTACTTCCAGTTTAAATAATAGTGGTGTGAATTTTAATTTTAAATTGAACATCATATATATTTGCATGAAACAAAAAAATAGGTTTTAATTTTTTTCCAAATTAAGCATACTACATATAATTTGTAATTTATCCATTTCTATCAATTTATATAATATAATTATAGGTACTGTAACATTCATTGATATTTGTGTAAACGTAAACAAGCAAGTATTTTTCCAAATGTTCACTAGAAAGATTGTGTCTTCAACTATTCAAAATATTTTTATATTTTATAACTAAAATAGCCATCGCTTCATATTCAGAATTTGAACTAGGGTGCTATGTAGGCAGTTATAGTAGTGTGGTATTTTGTTTTGGTTTTTATAACTTCTCTTTTGCCATTGACTATAGTGGTATTCTTTTCAGACGTGATCATTGAATAAACTAATAGAAGTAAGACTGATAACATCCTTTTAAAGTTTTTGTGGCTAATTTCATTTTAATTGTTCATAAATATCACAGATTGCAGTTGTCCCGTGGTCAAATGATCATGATCACTTCCAAGCGATAGAACTGATAAAAGTAATATATCATAATAGTATAATAAGTATATATATAAGTATTATAATAAGTGGGAGAAGTACTGCAGTAGGTGTACAAAGATATTTGTCTTTTTCATGTCATGTTTTAGAAAAAACCCATATATCATTTTTTGCCGGCGTTGTACATTTAATTTACTGGCATTGCCAACACTCTTTAATGGTAAGGCATTGGCATAAAGGTATCAAAAGACGCGAAAGTGGGCAATTGGCCGTTATTAGGCCACGTGTTGCAGATAATGTGATGGCATCCGTCATTAATAAGTTATGATAAAAAAATACATTTAGGATGATGGCATCCATCATTAATAAGTTATTGGCAAAAGATAACAAAAAGACACGAAAGTGGGCAAATGCAGATACTCCCAAGCAGCAAGCTGACGTCTTATTGACGAAAATTGTCGCATATACTTTTTTTAAAAGCTAAAATAATGCGATATTTTATTTGAAAATTAAAATAGGAAAAAACTCCTTACTGCATGCAATTTCCTTGCAATGCAAAGTAGCATCTCTCGGAACACTATCCAACTTGGAGATGCAGATTTTTACACTAGCCGAAGATATTTCTTTCAAAGCTAAGTGAGATCACCTACCGCACACCGCTCTCGAATTATTTTTGTCTAATGGGTACAGTTTAGGCGATAAAAAGCGAAGATATTGCAGAAACGTAGTAGTTTATTGTCCATTACCCCATCTATCGGTATGTCAAAAAAACTATTAAATATATATAATATTTTTTATTAACACGTCTTTAAAACTTTTAATAAGGTTTTAAACAAAATGTTTACAGCTCCTAACAGTCTACTTGAATATCTTGCCTTCTCGACTAGCAATCACCAATTAATCAAACAATACACACTTATTAGGTGATGAATACACTTAATTATGTCTATTAAAAAACTCTTTTCTTTAAAAAAGAAACTTAAAAGCTAGAAAACCAGGTAGAGAACAAATGCACAAAGCGGTCACCTTCGGTCGAAATTAACGTAGCTAATTTTACTATCATTTTATTTTTATTCGCTCCAAAATACATAATAAACATTTTATTTGACCTAATTTTTATTTGCATGATTTTTAACAATAAAATGTTATGAAATGGCCATTTCCTTTAAATTATGTAAAAAAACATAAAATAATGTTGTTTAGCTGCCATTATAAATAAAATAGATCAAAAAAATTGCTCTAATGTTAGTTAAATACCAATGTTAATAATATGGTTTGAAAAGTATGAATATGGGTTGAAGGTTTGCCTTCAAAAATCGAATAATTATTTGCCCGCAACAAAAAGGCATGCTTTATTTAATCAAGATTGGTATGCCGCCATTTTTATATGCTTGCCGGCAATTCGCCTGCATGTAAAATTTATTGGCAATTAAGTGTTTATTTAGGATTTACTTTTTAATACGTGTTAGATGTTGGCATCATATTGCCACAATTGCCAATGCTTTACCATCAATGCCAATATAAAAAATGTACATTGCCGGCAAATAGTGTTTGCTGGGAATATGCTAAAAGCAATTAAAATTGCTTAAATATTTAAATACATATGCAAATGCCTATAATCCAGTCAGTGATTTTATTTTCATAGATTTTTAACTTACAAACTACTAAATCGTTAGATATATGTCCCACCATAACTTCTTTCAACACGAACTAGTAAGCATTTGGCGTTAATAATCCGACATTGTTTTTCTTTCCGTATCCGGTATCCGACCATTTTACTTGTAACCGTCTACAGGTTGGCAGTTTACCGAACATTATACACCTTATATGCCTACAAATTCTTTGTAACAAGAATCAAATTTCAATAGCTCTTTCTTGCAAATGTAGTTACCAGCACGTTCGCGTCTGCGAACCCGCGACGTGCTCATATAGCTTCTCCGACGGAACATTCACCTCGCCGTCACGCAGACATCGTAAAGAAAACCTAAACCTATAATAAAACCAAGTCGTGGGCGGTTTCTGCATTTAAAGGGGTTTTTGTATTACATTTTTTGATTGCAAAAAATATACGCTAATAATAACCTACTATTGCATATCATTAATTATTATATTTGTTTTGTTATCCATTACATAAGACGTTTATATTAAATTAGCTCCAATTACTTGAAACTTGAAACTAAATAAAGGAAACAAACGACTTTAACCAGAAAAAAGAAATAAACTCTCTCATCGTGCTGTGATGCGGTAGTTGTTAATTGTTTTTATTTTACCAGTTATTTTATAAAAACGGCCCCTCTACTATACAACTAATTGAACATTTGACAGACAGACTTTTGTCACAGACACATCCAATCTGTAGAGCCTGAAAGGTCGTCTCTTTCTCCCCAGATGTTACCAGGCCCTTCCCAGGAAAA
The DNA here is from genome assembly GCA_014170235.1 of Listronotus bonariensis. Classification (NCBI taxonomy): domain Eukaryota; kingdom Metazoa; phylum Arthropoda; class Insecta; order Coleoptera; family Curculionidae; genus Listronotus; species Listronotus bonariensis. Next base: position 128,900 of record JACEGR010000180.1, on the reverse strand, counting down.
AATAGGATTTTCGAGAGAACTCCGCCCACTTTTCTTATGAAAACGCTGTTTCACAGTTTCAACAATAAGAACCCAGGCACACCCGAGGGTGTTGCCAGGTCCCCCTAGGAGAAATGTATTACAACATAGAACGTTTTCCTGTGGTTTTTTTGGGCTTTGATTCTGCTATTACGAAATACAATGCGGGGTGTCCGGATTTCGTTGCAATTGCAGGGTATCTTGGTTAATTGGCAAAGACTTGCGGTTTTCGTATACTGTTGCTACTTTTTAATTAAACGAAGGATGACACCAAAAATTTTTTATGGCCTGCTTAGTTTTTGACATACAGGGCAAAATTTATTTTTTGCCATGGGACCACCCTCGTATTTTAGTTGTCTTGTAACTTACAACCAAAGTAAAAACTTATTATAATGGATATTTTTACGTAGAATCCAGTAGTATGGTTAGATTTTTTTTTATTTTATATTTCTCGAGATATAAACCAAACATATGATATTTCTTATGGAACACCCTGTATATTTTTATTCAATAAATTATAGCTCATAAAACCTTTTTAGGAATATATAGTTATATATAATATATGGGTATTTTATACTTTTGGACCTTTAATTGATGTTTTAGATTTTTAAATTAATTTTTTTATAGTAGGCCACGATATAAACTTTATACCCAAAAAATAAAGTTAGCCCTTAGTTTAGAATTTGTTTACATTTTACGGCAACATCTATGTTTTTACTATTTAACCCGCTCAGTACCCCTATTTACCCCCCAGTTTCCTAAGTTTTTCACCTATTTATTAATTTAAAACTAAATATTTTAGATCAGCGCAACTGTGCTTATAATCAAAACCGCGTCCAAAATCATTATGTATCCATCATTTTTAAAAAACATTCGATTGACAACAAAATAGTAAAAAAACATGTAGGAAACTGATACTAAAATTATATATTTTTTTACAGGTAATACTTTTATATAACGATTGTTACTATTTTGTTTTAAATCGAATGTTTTTCCAAAATTATGGATACATACTGATTTTTGACGCTATTTTGAGAATAAACAACACAGTTGTGCTGATCTAAAACATTAGGTTTTTATTTATTTAGGAAGTAAACAAACTTATGGAATCCACAAAAGGAAAGAAAGTATGATGTCGAAATATTGTGACATCCAAATTGTCTTTAAAAATGTTAAATTTTTTTTTGAATGAATCATTCTAAAACCCGACTAAGAGATGCCAGAACAATTGCTAAGTCATGCATCATGTAGGACTTTTTAAATATGATAATGGACGTAAGAGCAAAAACATGATACATCAAGAATGTATCTTACTCTTGTTGCCAAAGTTAAACCAAAAAAAAAAAAATAAGTATAAAGGATGATATTTTATTTAGGTTTTAGCTAAAAATTTAAATTTCTACTGTGGACGTAAAAAGGTAGTAATAATTTAAAAAACAAAGAACTTAACTTTGTTGAGTTAAAGGGCACCGTTACACCAAAAACACTGCTAGATATTTTTTATATTAGTTAAGAATAAAACAAGGTGAATAAAAATATAAAAAGGATGAGTACATGTTTCAGACATAGTTCTTAAAAACTTCGTATCCATTTTTAAATTCAGTAAAAGTTTATGTAATTTAATATGATATAAATACAAAGATAAAATGAACTTCAGATGACAGCAACCTTCCAAATATACGGTACATTTAATTCTTTTTCAGCATCTATTACACCTAAAAATTTTCAACTGATACAATACATAGTGGTAATTACAAAATATTACATCATCATCATTGTTAAAAACACCCGCGTTCGCGAGATTCTTTAGTATAATATAATTACATTACAAATAAGGAGGTCTATTTTCTTTTGTTTCTAAGGTTCCGTTACACACAGAAGTTCGCACGAGTTTATTATACATATTATTGTGGTACTCTACGTGATATGTTTTTATTGCATGAGTACATCTTCATTTGGATAAAAGCAAAAAAAGTAATATTAATAGCTTTAAAACATTTTTAATTATTCATATTCAACAGTAAATATGATTATTCGTATATCTCTGGACGAACCTTAAAAACACCGTCGTCAAAACAAAATCTATTAGGATAACTTTGACATTATTCGAAATCGTCTAAGACCACAATTTGTATTTTTATAAATGTTATTATTTTCTATGCATTCAACCCAAAGAGATTTTAAAGTTGCTTCACTGAAGGCCACAGAACTCTAACTTTCGGTGAAAAAGTTACCTCCATACTAAATATCTTAGCAACTCTTAAAGTTCACCAGTTTTTTTTATTTAATTTGTTGTTTGTTTACAATAGTGTCCAATTTACTTTATATTTGCAATAAATAAAAGCCCGCCCAGCAATATATGCATCATTTATAAATATTATACAATAAACAGTTCCAAAAGGTAACAGTAAACCTAACAAAACCACCTTTTTTTATTACCATTCTCTTAAAAGGTGATAAATATCGCTTATTACAATTATTAATATTAATTTTATTATAAATGAATTATGCATTAGCTAGCTAATAGCAAAAATATGCAAATTTTAAAATAAGTATACAAGGTATTGGTACAAGTAGTTTCTATTTTAGTAAACTTTAAACACATTTTATCTGTGTGAAAAAAAATGTAATTGTAAGTATTAATTTTTAACAGAAAAGTCAACAATATTACTGAAAAAGCTGAAGGAATAACAAAATACATAAAATGACCTTAGTGAAAAAACGATGGTTTTTAAGATAAAAGTGTACCTCCATAATATTTTTACAATTTTAAATTATCCCCTATATCATATAGCGATTCGTATGAATGCTTATAAGTATAAATGAGTTCATCTGTGGACACACTGTAGATTTTTAAAGAAGTTACAGTTTAATGTTGGTCACTGATCAATGATAAAACTATTAAGTGCTGCAAAACTAAAATTCAAGTCTAAAAATATGAATTTATTAAGGTCATCAAAATCAAAAATATTTTAAGTGCCAATATTTTAAAAACCCACGATATTTTATGTCTTTCTAGATTCTTACGGGTTATTCCATCAGCAGTTACAGTACTATTATTGACTTTTCGAACACCCAATATACAGTATGTTCACCGATAGCCTTTACAATAGCACAAATGGACCAAAAAAATTCAGGAAAGTTGTGTATGACAATTGCTTTTGCTACTTAGAAAAACAAGATTCGCGTTAACAGGGTTGTACAGGGACTCAAAGAACTACAAAAATGTAAAAACAGAGCCAGGAAAAAACTGCCTTTACTTTTAACACTTTAGCAAAGTGTCGTACCTTAAAGGTATGATTACCAGCGACGCTACTCGGTACTCCCCAAGACGAAAGCGAAAAATGAATGGCTCTGGCGTTTGTCTCCGCGGTTTGCTGCGTGCCGCAGTGCTCGGAATCATACCTTAATAGTGTTGCTGGTATTGTGCCGTCGATGTCGTCGATAGTTTGCAGCCTGCCGCCGTATTCGAAATCGTACCTTTACTTGTTATTGTTGTTATACCATAAATTTCAAATATATTTTTAAAAATTTAGGCAGTTTTTTCTTGGAATAATTTTGACATAGTTGTTTTTAAAGTTCCTTAAAAAAAAAAACATGTTTTTGTCATTTGTCACATTTTAAACGGTAAATTTTTTGGTACATTTCTGTTAATGTTAAGGGGGCGTCCATAAATTACGTGAGGTGTTTTTCACATTTTGGGACCCCGCCCCTCCTACCCTGGTAAGATTTTCATCAGGCCCCCTCCCAGTCCCTGATCTCTCTAGAAATATATGGGAAACCAAAAAGGCACCATTCGTCAAACTGAAATGATGATTTTGTAGCCAAAATAAGGTGCTCACCCAAAAAACACTGCATCACATTATCCTGGTGGGGACCTGCCCCAAAATTAGTTTACTTTTTCTTGTGTTTCTAGCTGCTGAAAAATTAGGTGGTATTTGTACAGACTCCCCTCCTCCCATGGTGAGATTTGATGAGATTCACCTCGACCCCCTCCCCCTAATCTCTCACATAATTTATGGACGTCCCGTAAGCCCATCTGTGGACATACTGTATACAGTTGCGGAATAACCTATAGGCAAACTAAGCAGTTGCTTAGGGTATCACGATGTGGGTGTTACAGACATTTAAAGTCAAATTGAGCATAAAAATATTTAAAAGAAGTACAGTGTGTCCAATCTAACTTGTCCACATTTTAATTGTCTATACCTTTTTATTTTTTTTTACATGATCCAAAAATTAACTTGTACAGTAAATTATCAATTTTTTATTATTATGAAGATTACACAAAACAATTTTATTAACAGAATATATTGACATAACTTACTTTTCTTTAAATGAGACACACTGTATATTACACCACCATTAAAAATGTATTTTAAAGAGTTTTACAAAAATACTACATTTGGTATATCTATCTTTAATGATTTTGGAAATATGACCATATAAATATGAAAATATTATATGTAATTTCCACTATACCTATGTACTTACGGCATCGGCATCGGCACTAAACTTACGACTGTAGGTATAATGGAAATTATAGCTATTATTTTCCAGATTTAAATGATCATATTTCCGAAACTATTGAAGATAGATGTATCAAATAAGGTATTTTTGTAAAGCTCTTTAAAAGACCTTTTTAATGGTGATATATTATACAGCGTGTCCCATTAAAAAAAAAAGTACGTTATGTTAAAATATTGTGTTTTGTGTTATCTTCATATTAGAAAAAAACTTGATAATTTACTGTACAAGTTGATTTTTAGATTATTTTTAGGTTAAAAAGTAAAATAGTTACAGACATTTAAAATGTGGACAAGTTAGATTGGACGCACGTACCAAATACTTTGATTTCCGAGTATTCGGTTATTTAACTCATTTTTTTTCGGTTTTGTCAACGAAATATTTCATTTTTGAGACACCGCAAATAACGATACATAAATTATTACCTCTAAACTTATTTTCAATAATATTTGGGTAATTTCATTAGGTGAGAGAGTTTAACTCTAAAACAAACATTCTTTTCTGAAAGATAAACCTAAAATAGGTTGCCTTCGACTAGTACTATTTTGCCATTTTTTTATAATAAATATATTTTATATAAATGTTCTTCCGTTGGTCATTAATCAGTGTTTCTCTATACAACTTTATATTAAACCCAAAAGATTATAAATTATTTACATACATAGAAAGATGCCAATTATACGCATCCTAAAATAAATTTATAGTTACTGATAATTATTTATTTTAATAAGGATAATGATGGATATTGCATGGGCTTCACAAGGTGAAATTTCTTATGATTCTCTCTCTAATGAGTAGTAACAAGAATTTACATCAATAAAAATCAAACTCATCATCAATAATAAATAGTATGGTTATTATTGGTTAAATAAGTTTACCTCTGTTAACTACTAAAGTAAAAGTATTGTTAACATAATGTCTACACATACGAACAAGCACTATACGTCATGCAGGTTATATCAAAAAATTTTATGACATATACAAGGTGTCGGCAAAGTGAACGATAGTACTGAATGGGCTGGTGAAACAACTAATATGGATTTAAAAAAACAAAAAGTACCTTATTAAAAAATATATAGTTTTCGCACTTTATTTGAATTTTCACAAATTAACCTGTATAAAGTGACCGCCAAAGAGTTGGACACATATGGCATTTTTTTATTTTTGAAATTATTAAAACTTTTTTTGGAATCACCTCTGCTTATCGAGGAACCTAAAATTTAATAATGAGATTCGGCTCATCTGTGTCCGTTGGAAATACAATTTATAAAAATTATATTAAAATTTTAAAAAGTGAAGTTAGTTGGCCTGATATCTAAAAAGGTTTTTGAAAAAGGTGTTTAGAATTTAATTTTAAGAGGATGTGCAAAGTTTGACATAAACATTTTTAAAAACAGTTTAAAAAACTAAAAAAACACGCTTTTATATGCAACCGAACTAAAAATTAGAAAATAATTTTTCATTAAAAAAAATATTGTCATTTCATAGTAAAAAGCGTGGGGTGCATTTTACTATTTTTCATAACTTTTCCATCATAGATATTTGCAAATATAATAATTATAACATTTAATATATTTATCACCCCACGCTTTTACTATGAAATGACAATATTTTTTTAATGAAAAATTATTTTCTAATTTTTAGTTCGGTTGCATATAAAGCGTGTTTTTAGTTTTTAAACTATTAATTATTTTCATTTTTAGTTTCTGCTACTCTTGACAAAATGGCGAAAAATTTTTTTAATGAACAAGAGTGGCAAATTTTAAAATTTTTCCAACAGATTGCAACTCACTAAAAAATTTCTTCTTCATTAAGTAGCAAAGTTTGAAATTTTGCCAACAGATGGCAATCCAGGCAATGTTTGGACCGTTGCCAATATATTACAACCCACTAAAAAATTTCTTCTTCATTTAATAGCAAAGTTTGAAATGTTGCCAACAGATGGCAACCTAGGTGTTGTTTTTATAATATAATGGAATTTTTTTCCTGGCGATCCAAAAAAGATAACGGGATACTGTTTGCAGATTATTGCATTGTCATGTTTCCTTAATACGTGTGCAAAGTTTCAAAGAAATCGAATAGCTGGAAGTTGGTTAAAATTAGGCTCAAAGATTCCGTTACATAGCCAGATAGTTACAACCCAAGTTAATAAAAAGCGTGTTAACGGCATTTATTAACTGTTATTGTTCATAAAAATTGAACACCAATGGTGCAACTAACCCAATTGTGTAAAGAACTTATTAATTTTTATTGTTCATAAAAATTGAACACCAATGGTGCAACTAACCAAATTGTGTAAAAACTAAAAAATTTCTTCTTCATTTAATAGCAAAGTTTGAAATGTTGCCAACAGATGGCATCCTAGGTGTTGTTTTTATAATATAATGGAATTTTTTTCCTGGCGATCAAAAAGATAACGGGATACTGTTTGCAGATTATTGCATTGTCATGTTTCCTTAATACGTGTGCAAAGTTTCAAAGAAATCGAATAGCTGGAAGTTGGTTAAAATTAGGCTCAAAGATTCCGTTACGAAAAAGACATTTTTAGAAAAATCTTTTAGTTTACGAATCTTTTTTTTTTTCGTTAAAATAGGTTTTCTAACCATAAAGTAACGAGCTGATGTGATTTTATTATTTTTTTATTTTCTTTTAGATTTAAAAACAACACTTGCTTTTTTCTAAAAGCTGTATTAATATATTGCAATTAAAATGTGGTAAGCCATGAAAGAATATATCATATTTAATAAACAATAATAAACATTAACAGTTTTTTAAAGCAGTTCTCTTCTTATATTTTAATTAAAGTGGAGTCACGCACCCAAAAATTTAAACTCTTACTGATAAAAAAATGATATTGCTTATTTAATACCAAATATATTTGCAACGTAAGTAGGCTTTAAGACAAATGAAAACACATTAATAAAATAATCTATCTTGTTTAGATTTTTAAATTACAATATATGTAGCTTTAGAAAAACAGGTGTCCACACTTAGAGTACTAGCCAAATCCAATTTTTTAAATTTTCTCGTGTTGAATGTGGAAGAAAATAAAAAATTATTATAATTTAAATCAGTGGGTCATTTTAATGTTAGAAAAGTTATTCTATAGAAAAAAATAAGATTAATAAATTGAACGTTTTTTTTTTTTTTGGCAAAAATGTAGTTTCTTATTATTATTATTTTTTAATTCTTATATTAAATTTTGCAAATCAGCCTAAAATTAAATTCGAATTAACGTTTAAAAATCTGTGGTAAGATGGCAAAACCTGATATGTCAGTTTTACTAAAATTTTCAGGAGAGATCTTTTTAACTCTGATGATGATAGTTGCAAAATTTAAATTTTGTACTAAAATTGTGATTTTTCAGGATAGATTAAAGTCAGAAAGGTAAATTTAATAATTACAAAAATTACAAACAAAATCATATGTGATCAACTCTTGGCGTCAACTGTGTTATATTGTTACTCTAACTTGAAAACCTTGTAACTTTAGAATTAATTGAAAACAAGATTTTTGCACCATTCTCTAACTTGACAATGAACAAACTTTATTTAAAAACCCTACACCTTCAGTCACAATGTTATGGCTCTAAAGTAACAATTAAATAAACATTTTAAATAACCGCTAAAGCAAAAGTTTTTCTTAGGTCTGTTCTAATTTAGAACTAAATACCTATAAATAAAGTTTTTCTTATTGGTTATGGTTTCTAGTAAAAAATTTAGGTTAACGCTAAAGAAAAATCTTAGAAAGAAAATATTTTTACCATTTAATTAAAAAAGTGTTTTTGGAATAAAAGCTTTAAAAAAATGGCTTTATGATATACAGAGAGATTAAAAATTATGAAAATGTTATTTTGGCCAATTAAAAAAAATCAGTTATAAATATTTTTTTAACTATTTACTTAAATAGCCTGAAAACGTATAAGAAATTTTAATATTTTGATAAATAAATCGTTACGTTCTGGGTTACTACTTACATGCATTTTTACTTAACTTAATAATGTTTGCGTATAAAAAAAAATAAATTATTTGTAAAGAAATACGATTTATTTTAGTTAACACTTAATTTTTCCAAGTAATCAAACATCATAAAAAAAAGGTACAGGACTTTTTTTAATTCTTTTTAATCAGATCTACACTGTAAAATATCTCTTTAATCTGTTTCTTTTTCTTTTTGTTTGGACTTTTATATCTGTAATTCACATTAACTTTAATCTACCTTAATTTTAATTTTATTTTTAATCTCGACGGTACGTATTTTAATTTCTTTATACTTTTTTTTAATATTTAGTGTATTTTTTTTAATAAGGGCACTTTATTTTAAACCAAATTTCAGTCTTTTTAACTACTCTGTATACCACTGAATTTTAAATAAAACTAACCACTGTAATTTATATTGCATTTTAATAAGGTATAGTCTTTTTCAGCTTTGAGTTTTTAAACTAATTGTTAAACTTTCTTACAAATGTTTTTAAATATTTATTATTAGGGACTACATGAGAGAAAATTAAATCCTACAGTTGAATTCTGAAATAAGAGATGGTTATCAAACAAAGGTTTTTGTTCCTATAATTAGATGTAGTGAGTAACAGTGCGTTTCAGCAGGGAATTGTAGCCAGTGGTTTTCGCTGATATTCGATACTAATTATTGTATTTCTTGCACAACCCGTGCATAGTACTTCTTTTATTTCAACTACTTCCATGGTACGGATGGCAGTTTTTACCTCAAGGGTAAGAGGGCTAATAAATTCAGAGGCGGCGGAGGGCGTGTGTGTGGGCATGGTGGGCCATCGCCCACGGCCTCGCGCCATTGATTATTTTTGCTCCCTAATTTGTTTTTTCCACGATACCCTTTGTCGAGAAGGGGCCTCGCAAAATGTATCTATTATTTACTTGAAATTTGTATACTCTACAATTTTTTATGGAAGACTTTTAGATGGCTCTAATTATTAAAAAAAAAAAAATTTTTGTAAAACTTAGCAATTTTCTATGAGGGGCTAACCAACAACTTAACTGTACAATAATAGCATCCAGTATGTATTCTTAGTTTTTAGAAAAATATTACAAAAATTTTATTTGCGAGCCTGACAATTGCCTAATATTTTTTCATCCTATTAGCATCCTAGATACGACTAAAAATTTATTAAGCTATTTTGCAAATAATATTTTTAACACGATGACTTCAAAAATAAAAGACAAAAACCAATTTAAGTTTAAAAATCGATGAAAACCCCATAAAAATAACAGACGACCGTATTACATTTATTTGCAATCACAAATGCAATTTATTTACAAAACCTTTACGAATTAAAAAATTACTATTTTAAGAAGTTAATTTTCATCGAGGAATTTAAAAAAATGAAGAATGTAATAAGCATTATGTAAAAAAATTAAATGTTTTTGATTAGTGTTATGCTTCATTAATTATTAATAATGAGAAGAAAATGCCAAAAAGTTGAAAACAATTAATATTTTTTTGCTCCAGATGAATTTCTGTGTTTTGCTTTTTTGAAAAATAATTTTAGAAATAAGTTATTAATCATATGCTATTTAACATTGTTGTTTACCAAATACCAAATGTAAAAGGACAAAATCCTAATTGGATTTTTTTAATAAGTATGGTACGTAAATAAACGTAACGCAAATGATAAGGCTAAAAAATCATGGTTAAAGCTGAATTTATTTTAAAGACATACCTTTAAAATTGTTGATGCATCCTGGGTAAAACCAACCTTTTATAAACAAACTAATGAAAGTTAATAAAATATGTATTTTTAGTAATATAGCAGGGGTCACCAACTGGCGGATCGTGAAACGGAGCTGGACCGCCGACCTATTTTGTGCAGAACTTGTCGAGTACGCGATTTTATTTTTCCCCGCTGTCAATGTCATTTTTCTCACTAAAATTGTAATAACCCTTGGCACTTCCGGTTTGTTCAGAATGTTGTTTATTCATTATTATTATATCTACACACATGTAAAGATTACAGTTTATTATTTTATTTGTTAAGCCTATCCATAGGCTGGTTTGTTTTGGTCCTGCTGTTTTTTAAAAAGGACCCCTAAACAAATAGTTGGTGGCCCCTGTAATACCAAATTTAGCAAAATATTGTAATAATTGTTTAAAGTTTATAATTTTTAAAATATACGACGGTTTTTTCAAAATTAAGGAAAAAATAGTAAAATATTGATACAGTCATAGTAGAATAAAAAATGGCAATATACAGGGTGGCTTAAAAAGTTTAAGTTTGTTTTTTTAGCTTTACATAGCCATGACCATATTTTTTTAATTTTAGGCAAGCCAATAGCGATACCTTTGTTTTAATAATTTATTATATATTTGATATAAAACAGAGTAGTTTGGTAAAGGTTCCTTCCTCTTCAGATAACTGACTATAAAAACTAGTAACTTTTAAAGTAAGTAAAATAAAAAATGTGTGTCACTAATTAAGCGAGCGCATCACATATGGTGACAATAAATATATCCTTGACCTTCTTAAAAACTCAACATAGAGAAAAAATCAGGCTAAAACCAGCCAAAAATGCATCATGCATTATTCTACCTGCCCTGCAGCCGTGTTGCAGGTTTTATTGCTGACCGGTAAAAAGCATCTCTTTGACAAAAACCCAATAAAGCCCTTGGCGTTGTAAAAGCAGTCTACCATTTCGCCTTAGCCGACAACCGAATCCGCGAGAGAGTGGTTCACCTTGGTATGTCTCAGCAGGGTTATTTACTTATAATTCAGTGCTGTTAAAGTTAACTTTTAAATAACCTAAAATAAAGAAGAAATGTACCGGGTTATAAACAAAAAAATCAAAAAACACCCACTTTTCTTCAACACTTATTACAATTGGAAACTTTGGAGGTCATTGAATTATTTAGCTTTCTTAGCTCCTCTAGAAATGATAAGATTAACATATTAAGTAATACATTTTTTTTTAATAAATAATAAACATTAAGAAAAACGAATCAATTTAAATCTTTGAGATAATTGATACACTGGAAAACGTATTTTGTGAATTTACCACATTAGACGTTGGCTATTTTTAGCCATAGTTAAACGAGACTATATTACAGTTAACAGAAGTTGTGTAAAAAATGTTTGTTAAATTTACATACCATATTTTTAATATTACACCTAACTTTTAAATTTGTTAAAAAATTAATAACAGTATTAAATGTTTAGTTTTATATATCACATAACGGTTATTGGGGTTAGATAAATTTACAAATATTTTTGAATATAAATATAAACATCAATTTATAATCCTAACGTTGTTCTTGTTGTAAAAAAAATAGTTTTAAAAGTAATTACTTAATCATAATGTTGCCGCTGCCGTTTTTGGTTTAATTATTATTTCCTTGAATTTTTTATATTTTATCTTTTGACGGCCGTCTTTCGCTAACACTCGTTTATCTTATACCAATCTTATACCAAGATAATTAAACATTTGGTTTTATGCAGGTTTCCCTTAAGGCCAGCCGCGCTCACCAATATTTTTTTTTGGCGACTTAAAAATTGGGAAAATGAAACGTAACTTTTAATTCATGACAACAAAAAAATACATTTTGATCTATTTTAAAGGCGATTTAAAGCGAATATCGTTTTTGTTTTTTTTTCTGTCTTTCAAAATAAAAGCAATAATAGTAGACAAGTGTACGAAACATAAATTTATTAGCCTTTTATTAAGCAACTTTTATGTTGCTCAATAAAAAAGTTGCTAGTGCGCGGCTAGCCTATAGGCTACTACTATAGTAGTCTGCATAAAAACCACATCTACAATAAGCTATTTGTTTCGAAAAACGGAAACATTTTTTATATATATAGATTGACATATTCACACCTTTAGTCACTTGCTAACAAAAAAGTGATAGGTTCTTAAAATAGATTAATAATAACACAATTGTTGACTTATCGTGCATTATACTATATTATTTCTTGCAGCAATGGGCTTCGCAAAGTCGAAGTAAATTTTTGTTCTGATAATCTTAAGAATACGTATTGCTGGCGTACCTTCATTTAAGATGTAAGATTAAAACTACGTTTATTGTTAACCCTGTAATTTTATCATTGACCCTGTCTTTTAATCTTAAAATAAGTTTTGTCTTTTATTATTCTTATTATTTGCTTAACTTGTAAATTTGTCCCGGATTTCTGTGAAGTGATGCTTATGATGTTAAAAAACATACTTATTTTAAAATTATTGTTATCCTTAATAACAACCAAATGTTTAAAATTCCTTAAAACTGTAGCATTTTTGAGATATGATGCATATTTTGATAATTTAGTTACTTTTAAAAAGGTCATATGCGCTGAAATATCTCTAAAACTAATTAAGCTGCGTTTACAAATTTCGGTCTTTGCAGGTTTCTGAGCAAGAAGAATTGAACAGTTATGTTGTCATTATTGCCAGATTTTCCAGTTTGAAGCTACAGGTAATATTTTTCTTAGTTTAAAGGTATTACTCTATTTATTTTAATTGCAATTAAAGGAGCATGTTACCTTTTTAAGATTTCAAATTATCAAAATTCAATCTTTACCAGTTACCAAGATATGACAACACCGCAATTTAATTAAAATTTGGCAACAATGGTGATATTACTGTTCAATTAGACATACCTAAAAACCCCTAAATATCAAATTTTATAAACACAGCTTTAGCGGTTTTAAAGATATTAAGGCGCTAAATTACTTTTTGCTGGAAAGTGTAGTGTATCATATCGCGGCAACTAATAGAGACAGAATTTAAAAAATTAGGGATCTATTAAATTTAATCTTCTTATCTTAAAGCAATAAAAATTAATAGGGCATTCCATTAAAAAAACTTAAAAAAATACGTGTAGCACAAGTGCCGATATCACTACTTAATTCCACATGTCCAAAACACCCAAGGTGGTTTGGTATATCTAGCTTTGACGGTTTTAAAGATATTTAAAGGTTTAGGTGCTTTTTACTAACCCAGTAAAAATACAACAAAATTGATATTAGTATTCACCTGTACGAAAAATAAAAGTAAAAAAGAGATTGCGAGAATAAATAAGTTCGTGCATAATCAAAGTCCTTAGGAATGTATGTTTCGGGGCTGACTTAAGCTTACGGGCATAAAAATGAAAGAAGCATTAGTGACTGTCTGAGAAGATTTAGCAAGTGGATTAACCAGGTAAACCAGACGAGACGACCGCCTGATGGTGGTCGGCCTAGTATTGAGAGTGTAAAGAAAAAGATTTTAGATTGCTATGCAATCGGAGAAAGGATTCGAATACCATCTCCGATGTGAAGATGGTTTCTGCGTGCGTTACTTTCTTATGCATTTCACTTACTATTTTTTTACTCAATACTTGATAATATAATATTATCACTTCTGGATTTTTTAGTTTGAATTAAGCTGCTGCAGCATCAGGAAATTTTGTATTTTATTCCAAGTCCCTGCCATAAAATTTAGAAATAAAAAGTTTTAAATTATCAACTATTTTACACGCAATTTATACTATATGAATGTAACGTCTTAAGTTTAAATAGTGCTGCATCACTTTTACAATAATTTAAAATAAATAGCTATTTACGTTACTAGACCGGAAAATGGTATTTTACGGGTCGACGAAAAACATTTACAGGGCGAGCCGTAGGCGAGTCCTGTAGTTTTGAGGAGACCCGTAAAAATTATTTCCGGTCGAGTATCGTACATAATTTTTTTTTAATTGACCGGAAAAAAACTGTGTAAATTTTTAGTGCTATATTTAAACGACAATAAGGCAAGTACAACGAGGTTCTTTTGAAAAAATGTATTTTTTCTAAATTACTTACGAAACTATAAATAATTAAATGGAACTACAAACGAAAACGAATTATAATAATATTAGTGGGCAATAAATTGAAAGTCACCTTGGACGCTGCTTCAATTATTTCATCTGGATTTTCCATGTCTGACTCCATTTTGGCAAAATGATGCTTTCTTTACTTTACAATATCTTGAACTGTCAAATAGTAACAATTGAACTCTGACAATTTTTGTCATGGCTAAGAGGATTTTTTGATATCAGGGACCGGAAAGTAAATGAGAGACCGGAAAGTAAACTAGGGACCAGAAAGTAAATTAGACCTGTAAAATAGCATTTTCCGCTTAAAAATTGAGTGGAAAATTCAATTTTCCGGTCAATTAAAAAAAAGTATTTTTATCACTGTTAACAACAGATTAAAAAAACTCGAATCCCTCTTTCGAGACAGAAACTATTTCTGCCTTCCCAATCTGTATGCATTCATATAACTGAAATGGGACCCCCTTCCGATAGTATGAATTAAAATGATTATTAGCATCCATATGCAGAACAGTGCACTTCCTTACGTTAAGAGGAAGAAGCCAAGTCCTGGACCAGTTCTCCAATACGGACAAATCCTACAGCGATTCATCATATTTATCCAGAGGCAGTGGCGGCAAGTACGTGGGTGCACGGGGGCCAATTCACCCAAAGAGAAGGTTTTTTCTTGCTCTTCTAGTGAAAGAAGTTATGTTGGGTTTAAGGCAATAAACCGTTCTTAATCAAAAAGGTTCCCAACTCCTTGACAATAGATAATTATTGCACAGTGAAATAACGCCAGGCACTAATAATACCGGCCTTATTTTGACATCTAAGCTTGCGCAGATGCATAGTACGATAAGGACTCCCTTAATAAGTATATATAGTGCCTGGCTTTATTTATGTCGGATTTAGGTCTTGCCCTATTTTGATCTTATTTTAACTTCGGAACTGTTCGTCTAACCCACTGATCTCGATGGATTGCCAATGTTATAACCTGCGCGAAACAAAAGTTACGTTTCATGAGCGAAATAAACCGGTTTGTGCGAAAGCCATTTGAGGGTAAATGCACCCGGCGACAAACAAACTATCCGCAAAATCAGATAGAAATTGTCGACGGCGTCCTGGTTTTCTGTTCGAAGTACGGTAGCTAATGAGCGTTACGGTCAGACCACGGACAAAGGGTACGGGGTGCCGGTGTTTGTATTTAGCCACGGCTTTTAAGTTCGCATGTTCGTCCACCCACTGCGCGAGGTCGTAAAAATCCGAAAAATACTTCTTGCCACTGCGGATCTAAATGTAGGTTATCTATGGTCTAACCGAACGGCTGCAGACTATAATATCAAAAAGTTTTTAGAAGTAAAATGTATTTCCCTTTTTTAGATTAATGGTACTATTACCATGATTTGCAATAACTAAATTATGGGTACAAGCACTATTTAAAAAAGGCCGGTATTAATCATTTCCGAGCTTAATAAGGCAACTTGCAATAATTCTCTAATACCTTTTTCTCTTGTCTATAGTTCGCTGGATTATGTTTGTCGCCAGGATCATATATTGAAGTAACGTTACGATTCTACATTTCCATATTACAGGTATAATACCCTTTTGCAAGGATTCATTTATAACTGCTGTAAGGGGAACACTAAAAACTAAAAACTTTAACGCACTTTGCAAGTAAAAATCTGGTATCCTATCAAAATTTTAGTAAATATTTATATTAAAAAACGGATATAATTTAAATTTGGTTGATAACAATTCTAAATTTTAATAAACAAGGTCTATTTATAAAAAATTAACAATATGCCATTTTATAATAATAATAAACAAATTAATATGTTATACTAGAATAAGTTATTAAAAAGTTGCTCCAGACAAATAAAAGTGACATCATTTTAATAATGTTTTACAATATTATAACTAAGTAACTATGATTTTTGACTTTTTAAACCAATGTAATAAATACATTTTTGGTTCAGGTGTTACATACATACATATTACATTCATTTTTGGTTCAGGTGTTTTTCTTAACTTAAAGTACCCAAAGTATAGTGATGGAGGATAAGTGTTTAGTTACCTAATGAAAAAAATATGATATACTATAACTCCAGTGGTAGTCAAAAAGGCTTTTTACAGATTTTAATTAAAGAAATAGACATGCCATTTAATTCATATAGGAATATAAAATAAGTTGTCCATAGGATGATACCGTATGGCATCTTGTTCTATAGGCATTTTGGCGGTGTCCAGATAGTTTTGACTATGCTGTTTCTAGAAAAATTGTAAATTCTTTTTAATTTAAGTTGTTTTTAAAATAAATATTTAATATTAGGATAAAAAAAGTTTAAAAATATCAGATAATTTGGAGTTGTTGTAAATGATCATCTAAAATACTTTTAGCATTGAATTTGTAGTTTTTGCTAAACCAAAAATGCACGACAATAAAAACCAATGAAAATTATTCATACAAATAGACTTTTATGGATTAAAATAATAGCAGGTTTAAAATTATTCAAATTTAATTAGAATACCAAAGTGAATGACATTTAGCGAGCGAGAGAGCTGCTCATTAACATTAATTATATTTTCTACGTACCGAAAAGTAAACAATTTTTTGTTGAAAATCGATTAATAAACATGTGTTAAAAAACAGATGGGTTATTTATGAGTAAATTTTCCTTTTAGTGGCATAAATTAAAACTGGTTTTAAGTAATGATAAATTAAATAAAGGTATCTTAAAAAACTTTTTTTTGTTAGGTGTTACGTCCGTTATCGGTTATCATCATTTGTAGCAACTATTTAATTCATGTAAGTTAAATGTACTAAACAGCAAAGAGAAATATGTCAGGCAACAAAATTGCACAAATAATTTTTTTCCAAAAGTAAGTGTTTGTACAAGTATGAAGAATATGTATAATGAAATTTCTTCCTTTATAATTTTTAACCTAACAACATAAAGTATAATACACATTTCTTAACTATGAAAAGACATTTTTTACGTACGTTTTTAGGTACAAAAAAGAAATAATATATTTAACCCCTGTCACCCGTAATTAATTTACCTTTATTATTTTTTTATGAAAAAATTGATGCGCCACTGCATTGTCTTTTCTTTTGTTTAGTTTTAAAAAAGATCTCTTGACTTCTTTTTACCTGATGTGTGGTTTTTGCTTAAATAGATACCAACCATTTCTCAGTATCATTAAACCTTTGAACTGAATTGTAAAGTAGTCAAAATAAAAAAAAGCTCTATTTTATTAATTATCTTATATTTTTAACTATTCTAAAAAGATCTGCAAAATTTAGTACTTGTACAAGGTTTTATAATAATTTTCATTTCAAAATTATGACAGTCTGTAGATTAAAAAGTATGACGTTTATTTTATTCTATTTTTTTATATTTTTGTAACAAGCAACAAATAATGACAATCTAAGAGTTGTGGGTAAAGTTTCTGACACCCCGTATAAATAAATTATCTATTAATAGACTGTATTAAACTTTTTGGCGATAATATGATTAAAAAATGTATACAGCGTGTCCACGGATGGACTTAACTACATGGGTAAAAATGTTTCGAAAAACACGTATTCTTTATTCTATATTTTGCTTCAATAGGGCCGAACAGGGTCAGCTCGTATACACCGGGACCAGGACCGAAGCGGTCCCATTCTTTCCAGGCGTGTACAACAAAAAGACCATCCAATAAGTTTTTGCTTCGTTTGAAATGTTAAAAGCTATAATAAAATTCGCCGTAGGATACACAGGGTAATTCAAACTCGCGAAAATATTTTTTAAAAACATATTTTTGAAAGTACTCAATTAAAAAGTGTAAAAAAGTAATTTAAAGTGTATAATACATTTTTTTACTATTGGTTATGGCTTCTGAAGAAAATTAAGGTTAATTCACAAAAGAAAAGCAAGACTTAAATTAAATGTTTTTTAAGTAAGTAGAAAATATATTTATTTTTAAGAATAAAAGCGTAAAAAAGAATCGTTCTATATTATACTGATAGATCAAAATTACGAAAATTGTATTTGGGGAAATAAAAAAAATCTGTTATAAATATTTTTTTACTTTTTCTACCTATTTAAATAGCTTAAAAATGTTGTAAAACTTTGAACTTCTTGTTAAATAAATCCTTCATTTTTGTGTTACTATTTACATCCACTTTAACTTTACGTGATATTGTATGCATATAAAAGGTAAAATTAATTATTTACAAAAAAAATAATTTTTCGATATGCACCCTGTGTATTATAGGGCAATTTTTAATAAAACTTTAAGCGTTTCAGATAAATCAAAAATTTTAATAAAGCATAACTTTTTTGAAAATTTTAAAAGTAAAAAATTTTACAGCTAGAGTTAAGACCATCTGTGGACAAACTGTATAATACACATTTTTTTAATAACCACATGCAAATGTATTATTTCAAACTAATGACACATTTACTTAAAAATGTCAAAAAATATATATTATTTATAAATTAAGGCTATATTACAATAATAAATGCAGAAAAAAAGGTATTTTCTAACTTTCTTTTTGGTCCTTTTTGTTAATATATTTTATTCTTAAGCAATTTATACAATTTTATTTAGAAATTTGACTTGCAAATTTACCTTGACATCTTTTACATAATATGTTTTTTATTAATAACCTATTCTTCATGGTTAATCAGTTGTCTGTCTCTTGGCATGACATGTTGTATTTTATAACTTAAGGCAGGACTTACCAAACTGTGCGTCGCGACGCCCCAGGACGTTGCAGTGTCGTTTCAGGGGCATTGTGCGTTGATGCGACAAACCAGAGTCAAGGTATTTTTAAAGAAAAATCAATTGTAATTAATTTTCTAAACATAATGTTTACATAACACTTGTCAACATGCAGCAAACAGTTTAAAAGTATATTCTAGAAAAACCTATAAGAAAGGCTTGTGGCTTAGGTTTTAGGGTGAGGATTCTTTTTTTAAAATAGGTGCTTATTTTTTAAAAATACTTCCACTAAGGCTTTCCCTCTAAATTTATACTTATTTCCATATGATTTGTTTACATTTCAAAATCTAATGAGACTGGTTGTCTTTTTATATCAATATACATGAACAATAAAATATGTACTTGTACAGTAATAAAAATTTTAATATTTTTATTTAAATTTTAAGTTAAAGAACACTAAATAAGCTTTTAAAATGCAATAAAAGAACAATACTTTTTTAATTTGCTTGTATAAAATTAGTGTCAGTATTTACATCTCTTCTTCTTGTAAATAGTATTTGCTGTTAAATTTAAAAAAATTGTATAACTATGGTTGAGCTTAAAACTTGTTGACGTTTATAAGTAATTGCTCATATTTTACTAACTGACCAAAATAGGGTAATTGGGTTTGTTTTAAATATCTTAGAATATAAGCATAAGTAAGAAGAGTTTACTGGAAGTTAAGGGCACAACGATAAAAATATTATATTAAAAAAGTCATTCTTAATAAAAATTTTTGCTTCTAAAAAACAACTTTCGCAAGGAGAAAATGTTGAAAGTTAGCAAACACTTTAAAAACATGTTTTTTTCCAAAATAAACTGTCTATATTTTACATTTTTAAGCAAAATGCTAAGTTAATTTGTTTTAATAGCATAGCAGTTATTTCTTTTACAGGGCTATCAAAAAGTTTTATGAAACTAATTTAAGTGTTGTCAGAAAGTTATTATTTTACACTTTTAATAAAATAAAGTACAAAACCCTAAAATTACAAAACTTTTAACTTCACAACTATTGGCGTTTTGAACATCCCCCTCCTCTAATCCGTATTAAGCACAATTCTTTAGCCGCAAACGAATGTAATCAAAGCGTTTCTGAATTTCAAATTATGATATTTCTACCGAATTGTAGATTTTACATATTTTTTTAATTAATATACCTACATACTTATCGCTTACAAATTTAATTTTAACATGATTTCTGGAGTAAAATTTTGCATAAGAATTTTAAAGTAAAAATATAGGTAGTTTACAATACAGGTACTTAAAACATTGATGTTTTTAAAAATTTCCGAGCCCTGTTACAGGGTGTTTTCTAATTGAGATAAGAAAATTTCAGGGCATATATCTGAGCCAATTTTATAAGAAAAGTTTATATAAACATAGGTCTGAAAATGCTTTGTTTCTAAGATAGAGGATGTTAAACTTTAAAAAAACGGGTTTTTAATAATATGTTAAATATGCCTTATCCGATTTTAATTCAAATTCGGCTGCGGTATTTGTTAAAATAGTTAGTTAATTTAGCCCTTAACTAAATTTAATTAGTAAGACCAGTGGCGGCATTGGACGCATCTTCGATAATATTATTGAAGAAAAAATATACGTCATTGACGTTTTTGCAACTTTTATAATTTTTCCGGATAAAACACCTAAAAATACAACTATTTTGTTTTTTATATTTTTACGTAGCTTGCTTAGTTTTCCAGAAAAACTAAATAAAATCCGCTAAACTACGTAATCCCAGACCATACAAGAAATATTAGGATATGTTTTCTTTAAAAAATTAGGTGTTTTAACTTTTTATTAGCAATTATATAACAAGCCCAAAAAAACCTAATTAAATAACGTTTATATCTGGTCTAACAAATTTTACCAAAAACAAGTGTTAATAGAAATTTCTAAGTTTTATTGAAAAGTTAAACAACCCTGTATCTTAAGAACGAAAACTCTAAGGGCCCATGTTTATATGAACTTTTTTAATAAAATTAGCTCGAGAATTCGCCCTTACCGCAATTGGGAAACACCCTGTATAAAAGCAAAATTTTCTTTATGTAAATATCATTTTTGCAATAAGCAAAACTTGTTATTAAAAAATACTTTTTTTTATTAATAAATATTTTAATCCATTTATCCTCTTGTTAACCTTATTCGTTGAAAGTCTATTGAAGACACTACATTTAATGCTGGACGTTTATAAAAAAAACGCAATATTTTCCTGTGTATAGATGTATTATCTTTTTATTTAAAAACCCATGTTTTCTATGACAAGAATCAGCATAGAACTATATTCATAAAAAAGTGGGTAAACAACTAACTCATAAGAAACTATAGTGATTCCGTTAGGGTAAAGTATATATGTCGCAGGTAAATGGTTGTCGCAGGCAAATGGCTTCTGCCTTCGCAAATGCCTTTTGCCTGGGCAAATCACTTCATAAAATAATTTCTATTTATGTTAAAAGCCATTTGCTGTGATCCTTGTTAGGCAAAGGATATATTCGATAACATACTAGGCGTACAGTGTGTTTTGCAGACTACAGTAAAAATCACATGCACGTGTAATTTGATGCATTCAAAGCGCTATAGACGGTCATGCAAAACTGTCACATTGGGGCGGTCATGGTTAGTTTTGGTTAGTTAAATCTTTTTTTTATTTAATTTGCTTAATCAAGAAATTTAAAAAAGTTTTAACCAACCAGAATCACCCATGACCCCAATGTGACAGTTTTGCATGACCGTCTGGTTATGCAAATATTTCTATTTCCATTTGCCTAAAAATTGCATAGGCAAATAAAATTAAATGCCATTTGACTAGGCAAATAGCATTTGAAAATGAAAATACACCATTTGCCCAGGCAGAAGGCATTTGCCTAGGCAGAAGCCATTTGCCTAAAATAACCATTTGCCTGCGACATATACATATTCTTTTGTAAAACTATGCATATTATTTTTGTGTTTTTTTTTTAGAAAAATCTTATATCAAATATTCGTATTACAGATATGGACGCAGACAGCAGCTACGGAGGTAGTGATACCGCACAAGATTCACACTCAGGTCACGAAACTAGCGCAAACTTTGAACCACATAGTAACCATCACGAAGTCACAACCACAGCTGTTCACAGTGTGCCTACGCCTGTTGAAGAATCACCACCAAACCACTATTATCACAAAAATGAAGTAACGTTACCTATACATTACGACGAAACAGATTATCAAAATGAAAGGAATCTTGCTAAGCCAAAAGAACCACATTATTTATCAACAGCTAATTTAAATATTAAGCAGTCATTAGAGAATCATAGTAACTTGGAAGAAATGAGCAAAAGCTATAGAAGTACAAGTTATTTAAATACCGATTCGCCAGAAAGTATAAAGAAAAATATTGGTATTGAGAATCCTGCGTTTGATGAAGATGAACATGTTAATAATGGCAGGGGTTGGTACTAAATGACTTTACATTACCTATTTAATTTTACATTAAACAATCCGTTTAGTTTCATTGAGTTTCTAAGTAAATCTCAGATCGTTGCACTTAAGATATCCAAAACTTTTGACCAGGCATGATGCGCTTTCTTTCTATTCGTAGCTCGACCTTCTCTCATTTACAACCCATTTTATTCATAGTTTGAGACTAATCTTTACTGACATGAGCACATATATCTATAGCCACGGCAACGGCAGTTTCAAAAACGCATAGATTTTTCTTTTGGGCCAAAAAGTATTTTCCCCCTATATTACATTAAACAATCCGTTTAGTTTTATTGAGTTTCTAAGTAAATCTCAGATCGTTGCACTTAAGATATCCAAAACTTTTGACCAGGCATGATGCGCTTTCTTTCTATTCGTAGCTCGACCTTCTCTCATTTACAACCCATTTTATTCATAGTTTGAGACTAATCTTTACTGACATGAGCACATATATCTATAGCCACGGCAACGGCAGTTTCAAAAACGCATAGATTTTTCTTTTGGGCCAAAAAGTATTTTCCCCTTTTTATTCATTTACTTTGTATGTATTCAAAATTCGACCATCTCTGAAATATTCTAGCTTAAAGCTACCAAAATATGTTTATAGATGATACTTTAAAATCGAATAGTTATCAAATTTTTTGAATTTCTGTTTTTTTTTGCTAACAAATTTGACCTCTTGACTTTTTTATTTAGTGTATGGTTTTCGCGTAAATAAATACAATCAACTTTTCCGCATGGTCATATGAAGGGTTTCTAGCAAAAACCGCATTTGTAAATAATAATCATTCGATATTAAACACAAACTTAAATATTTTAAATATGTGAATATCATTTTTTCTACCCGTCACACCCATATCATAGAATCTGGTATGTTCTTTTTTACTTGGTATCTTGCTGAGAGTCTATAGGTCTTTACTTTTTATTGGAATAATGGCTAAAAGTTCTCGGTACAACGGAAAAAGTTAAAGTTCATTGCATAGAGGTATTTTACTTTGAAGTTTGGATTGGTGGTGGATGGTCCACTATTACTGTCCCTTATTTTTAAAAACTTGTTTTTGCCTAAATGCGATACATTCTTTATGATTTCAGCTTAATTGAGGTCAGGAGGTCAAGACAAGTACGGTTTTTGAAGAACGATCCAAACTTTATCTGTACGAATAAGGCTAACAATTGCTGTTTTTGCTTGACATATTTTTTTAATAACAAACTACGATATTTCTTGATACAATGTTGCCAATAACTCAAAAGTGGAAAAATTTAACAAATGCGGTTTTTGCTAGAAACCCTTCATAAAAAATGTATATTTTTCTTAAAATTGTGACAACCTGTAGTTTAAGAAGTATGACGTTTAGGATATACAGGGTGTTTCCTATCTACTGTACGAAACTTAACGGGGTGATTTCTTAGGTTTATTTTATGAAAAAAGTTTTTATAAACATAGGTCCGGACTTGCTTAATTTCTGAGATACAGAGCGTTAAAATTTAAAAAAGTCGACATTTTCTAAATATCCTTTAGTACAAGAAATGAAGCATTTCACCTGGCAATTTGTTGGTCCTGCATGAATCGACTTGAAATTTGAACAAAGGATAAGAAATAGCCCAAGATACAAAACCTATATCGAACCAAAGGGCGCCAGAACCCTGAGAGTGGTTGCCACCCCCTAGGGGTGAAATTTTTTATTGCATTTTAACAACAGACATCGATTGAAAAAGTAATTCTAAGCAAAAATGTTTTTATGTTTTTTTCGTAAAACCAATACTTTTCAAGTTATTCGCGATGTAAAGTAATAATTTTTCGAAAAAAAACGACGTTTTTAAGGGAGTTTTCGCATATAACTCGAAACCTATGCATTTAAATAAAAAAACTGTAAAAAGCAAAATTGTAGGTTTTAAAAAGGTAAACAAAATTGTTTTATTGTAATTTTTATACGACCAATACGAACAAGATACTGCGTATTAATGGTTAGTTTTTCTCCTTAAATATATAATTTAATAGCTTTAAAGTAAAATAACGGAAAAATGCTGCATCTTTTAAAGAAAACTCATAAAATATTTTTTGAAGTACCTAATAAGGTCTTTTTATTTTAAAAAAGAAGTTTCCAGCATGAACATTGAGTGAGTTGTGATACAAATAGGGTGGGTATTTAGTTTTTTCTACGAAAAATCAAATAAGACAAGCCCCGTTTACCCTATTCGCAGTTCTTTTTATACAGGTATTAGTCATACATCCAAGAAATGTGACCAATTTTAAATGCTTAATTTCAAAAAATTTAACTCCAAAAAAACGACTATTTAAAATTTTATATGTTTTACCCTTTTTTAAATACTTCGAAAATACGGGAGATAAGAAAAAATGATGAAAATTTAAATTGCAGGTTTTTTAATAATTAAAATTTTTCTGTGAGTAGGTTTTCTGTACAGTGAATTTTAGGCGAGATGTAGTCTTTAAAACCCTCTATTAACAAACGAGCAGCACCCTTTTCGAGACCTTTAAAATTAGACATTTTAAATTGCTAAAACTTCTTATACGTATAACCAATACATAAATTAAGAGAATTGTAAAAGATTAAAGGTCAACTATAATTAGATAAGTAGTTAGGGGTTGTTTTATTGTTTTTTTCGTAGAAAAAATTGTTACTGACCTTATTTTTAACATAACTTACTTAATTTTTAGGCTAAAAATGTTTTCTTTTGTTTTTAAGAAAAGGCTTATTATGTTCTTTAAAAAGCTTTAAAAATTTTCTTTTGAAAAATGCAGAATTTTTCCGTTTTGATTTTAAATGTATAAAATTTTGATTTGACGAAAAAAGCTAACAATTAACACTCCGTATCTCAGTTTGTATTGATTCCTAGAAAAATTATAACAAGATTATTTTATTTGTTTTTTTAAAACCTAAAATTTTGTTTTATACAGTTTTTTTGATTAAACGCATACTTTTCGAGTTATTAGCGAGAAAACCCATTAAACGTTCAACTTTTGGGTCGAAAAATTGTTAGTTTCAATAGCAAATAACCTAAAAAATATTAGTGTTGTAAAAACAATGTATAGAATATTTTTTGCTTAGAATCACTTTTCAATCGATTTATGTTGTTAAAATGTAATTAAAAAACCTCTCCCTAGGGGAGTGGCATCCATCACCAGGGTTTTGGCGCCGTTGGGTTTGACATAGGTTTTGATCCTTTTGCTATTCCCTACCTTCTGTTAAAATTTCAAGTCAATCCATGCAGGACCAAAGAAATCTATACCTAGATTAAGTTTATTGGGTCCAGTGGCGTCTCTGTGGGCACCACAGGTAATATTATTTTAAAAAAAAGGACACCACTGACTTTTTAAAAGTTTTTATATAGGTATTTTTCCGATCAAGCAATAAAACATTAAACGTTTTAAGCTCCTGTATTTTCTTTGTTTGTCGCTTTGTTTTTAAAAAACATGAGGCCACTTTAAGCCACTCCCAAAAACAAGATAAAATAAAATTCCAATTTAAAAAATAAACAGTTTTGATATTGGTAAATAAGAAAAATGACAATTTCCGATAATTTACACGACTTTATAATTATTTTAAAGCAAATTATTGTATATTGTCATTTTTTTGTTTTTTTATATCATATTGTCATAAGAGAATAAAAGGATTTTTTTATTTTTGTTGCGAATTACCATATAATCGACATAATTTCTGGACAACCTAAATATAAAAAAATCAAATTTTAAACAAAAATAATACT
The DNA here is from genome assembly GCA_014170235.1 of Listronotus bonariensis. Lineage (NCBI taxonomy): Eukaryota > Metazoa > Arthropoda > Insecta > Coleoptera > Curculionidae > Listronotus > Listronotus bonariensis. Next base: position 102,617 of record JACEGR010000180.1, on the reverse strand, counting down.
TTATATTCTTTACAGTAAAAAGCACATTTGACAACTCCAAACCCTACAATGGAGAACTAGCTCGTGGATTGTCCACTCCCACAAAAACCGAGGAACCCGTAAGTGAAGCAGTCAATTTAGAATTAATTAACCTGAAACCAGCAGGTAAAGATGTAGCAGGTCCTTACGAAAATGGAATTAATGGTGTTAGTGGAATTCCTGTTAAAAAGAAGATGACCCAGAAATGGGAAACCCTTATGACGAATATTTTGTTCCTGTAAATGAACATCGCAAATATATGAGGTAAGAGCACGTATACCTATACTTAGTAAATAGTAAGTTACTTGAAGTTACCTTTTGTTGCAATAATTTTAAGTTATACTAAAAAGAACTCCTAATTATTATATTAGATACCACACATTTACACCTAGTGCCAGGTTGATTTTATTATATTGATTTTTGATGTGTTGAACACTGGGTAAATATTAAATAGAGAACGTCTGCATATCGAAATATTTCCGGATACGTGGTTCTCGTATCAACCCGCCCCCGTTTTACGCAAAAATTGCCTATGGTAATTTTGAACTGGCACGACGTGTATATAAAAAGCATTATTTTAGGAACTTCAATTTCAGCCCTGCCAAGAAGTTACCCTTTTTCTTTGGTTTATTGTGCAGAGCGGGTGAATTAGATATTATTCTATCAGTAAGAATGGCCCAGGTGAATAAAGTTAAGCAAAAGTTATTACTCTATTGCTTTATTTGTTTGTATTGTTTTGTATTCTTTATCTTTTATTATTTTAAGTAAAAGTATTTCCTTCTCTTTATTCACATGGCCCAATGAGAATACAATTGGGCTATTTAGAGTGAATTATTTCCTAATAAAAAGCACTTTACTGTTTAAATTATCAACAATGATTATTCTTTACTATTGTCTTATTAAAATAATAATTACATAGGTATTAATTTATTAAATCTCTTTATTTTATTTTTTATTACTTGAAAAAAGATCATATCTTTAATATTTCATATTTATATGGTATTTTTCCTCTACCAATACTGTTAATAAAGTAAGTGTATTCAAACACACATTTTTATTTAGTGTTTTAATTAATTAAGAGAGCATTGCGGCGAGAAACGATGTTAGGCGAGCGCTTACGACAGCTTTCAAAATCAGTTTCGGTTGGAAACCGGTCACCGAAACTTGATTTTTGAATTGTCAGAAAGTTGTCCGACAATCCTTAATATAATTAAAGTTTTGCTTAATAGACAAAAAATACTGAACATTTTTACTTCATTAACTAGTTGGTGGCAGATAACGTTAGTGTATATAATCACCATTGTTCTGAGTAATTGAAAAAGTGCATTTTGTTTCCCAGGCTATTAGAAGAGAAAAATAGGTTAAACTATTTTAGGTGAAGAATGTTATTAGCATAACCGTAGAAAGATGAAATCACGCAAGCATTATTACAGTAGATTACATGCCCCTGACTCATTTTGTGGAATTTTCAAGATTATGGTAAATAAGGCCTTATCTTCTACATGGCACGGTAGCCTTGGCGGAAGCTTATTCATTTCATAGTTGTTAGACATTATCTGAACAAAACCGGTATGCATAATAAGTACTATGAAAATATAACAATATTATCTTAAAGCTTGCTTACTTATGGGGTTTTCTGAAAATTGTTTGTGGGTATTGTTATTTTGTTTTAATATACTTAGGTACTATTACATCTACATATCTATTATCTTAACAGCTTTTAAATTATTTAAATGGCCATATTTTAATGCCCATAAAGAATATTACAACTTACAGCACATAGGGTGACTAAACATGTTAGTAAGGGTTATCTGCCATTTAATTTAAAGTACTACTATAATAATCAACTCTAAAGACCCTAATTTCAATATATTGCAAAAACGATGTCAAAAGCTTTAGTCAACCTTTAAAAGGATAGCTAAAGCAATTTAAAATATTTAAATTAGTAAACTTAAACAATGAAGGGAGATTCTCCGGATTGGTAATGTTATGTTTATCTTAAGCTACATTTTTTTTATAATATCGATTTTTATTTAAAACATCTTACCTTAACTTTACAGTACATTCCAATTACAAGAATAAAATATTAAAAAGATTTATTTCTGTTATTTTTACTTTTCAAAAAATTCTTGAAAAACCTTAAGTTTAAGTTTTGAGAGGACATACTTTTCTGTCAAAATTTACTTGTTAAGGGTTATATCCTCCCGTCCCCAACACAAACGACAAAATATTTAAAAGAAAAAGGGGTCGTCCTCTTAAAGGGCTTCAAGTTCTCTCTTAAGTGATCTTTAATTTTTTAAATAGGTTCAGTAGTTTTAAAGAAAATTCACCTTAAATACCGAGGTTCTTAACCCCTATTACTTTTTTATTGTTTTAAATATCAATATTTGATACGTACGTATATTACATAATTGTGTATTGTATCACAAATTCATTGATTTTCGATTTCTTCCGGTTTAGCCGGAAACGACCGTAACTTTTTAATTTTTAATGAGACACCCGGTATTTGTTAACCAGTTTAAATAGAAAATCACATTCGTAGTGCAATAATTGCATTTGCTACTTTTTTACAACTAAACTTTAAATATTCAGGATTTCCTGCCAGAAGAGCGTATCCACATAATTTGTGTTTTTCTTTTTATTCGCAAAATTTGACGCTTATGGCGATTTGTTTGACATGCCAAAATGCTGTATTCCCTGCCTCAATAGAATAGCCAATTATTGCATTTTTTTGAGTTTTATCAACATTTATTACAATTTCGAACATGCCAGAAGGTCTTATGTTCTCACATAAAAAGAAAATCACAAATTATGTGGTTACGCTCTTCTGGCAAGAAAAATGTTTAGTCTAAAGTGCCATGATTGCAAATTCATAAATGCCAGTTGACCCCCTATCTCATTTAAACTTTTTGAAGGGGATAACTCTGAAAAAGTAAATTTTGACACGAAAATGTGCCCCGCTAAAATGAAAAATTGACGTGTTTCAAAATTGTTTAATAAGTGTTTAATTAGGAAAATTATAAGAGGCAGCTCGTTTTAAGTAGAATGCACTGTATATTGGGAGCTAAATAAATTCATTTTACTGGCAATTCCAGAAGTTGCTTTAAAAACACCCATCACTACAGCTCATTAAAGATGCCGGCTTGGTAAGTCAAACCACTACTTCCTGTAAAATTATTGAAGTTAAGCAACGCTTTATTACCAACTGAATAGAAACCACCAGTGAACATCAACCGTTTCGTATCATCGCAACGGGCGTTAAATTGTAATTAACGTCTTGATAACATTATTTAAACTTTAATGTCGGTAGTCTATGGAAAGAAGTTATTGTTTAAGGGGTGCCGTAAAATACAATATCTGCATTGTTTTGGCACTTGAAGAATATTACCAGAACTTTAAAATTGGCATCAAGGGTACCTAGAACTCCATTTAAGACTTGTAAACTGCCAAAGAGATAAAAAAGATGTGAGACTATAAATAAGGCAAACACTATTATTTTTTTGATAGAATTATAATTGCTTTAAGTCAACCAGACTTAAGGACAGTATTATAAAGATCCTGATTTATAATACGTACAATTTAAAAAGAAGTAGGACTTTCCTTACGACAGCGAGTCTAATAATATTTTAAGACAAATTAGATACAATTTTTGGCATCACAAATAAAAATCTTAGGTTCTATTAAAAGAGATTTTATTTCCTTCTTTTTTCAAGAAGAGATCTTTAAGATTAAAAATACCTTTTTTCACGACCGTTAAAAAAGCAGTATTTTTAGTCGTTAACATGAAGATAAAGTACTGCATTCTAGTACACTACATAAAGTGTTAAAAAAGTAACTTTTAACACTTCAAGCTTTTTTACACTTTGAATTAGTGTTTTGTTTCCATGCCTACTACAATAAACTTAAATATCAATTTATGCAATGTAACAGTACACGTGACATCAACTAAACCAAACGGTCAAGTTATATTTGATTTCGTCATTATGTCTAGATCATGTGTCACTAGTTTCGAAAATTTGACAGTTTGCGAATAAATTTAATAGAAATTATTTAAAAAATAAATTGAAAAGGAATGTTTACTGTTTTAGTATTATTTCTACAAAAATTAAATACATACAATTTTCTAAAATTAAATCATGACATAGTTATGAAGAGAATAATTGTCTTTTAAGAAAAGTAAGGGGACAATGATTTTTGTTGCAATATGATGACTGTACTGCAAAAACTAAAATTAATAAGTTTAAATTATGTTTAAATAAATAAAACATGTATAAACTGGTAATTTTTATACTGTCGTAGAAAAAAATAGTATGTAACACATGCAAAAAGTGTCTTTTTTGCTTATGGAATTGCCGCACTCGCCTAACGGCTCGTGCCGTCAAACTTCCCATTCGTAAAAAAGTATTACTTTATGCACTTGTTACATAAATTACTATTTAGTATGCAAATTGATTTATTAAATAAAAGGTTTTTTTAACATTTCTTCTGCGGTTACGGGTGTTTCTGTGACTTTTCGCTGTTTTGACAGTTCTTAAGCTTTCTTTACATATTTCATTGCGAAGTAAGTATGCATTAATGTACAAACTTAAATTTACTCCGTTAACGCATAAATAATTTAAAAAAATAATGAAAATGAACAAATTTAAATATTTTATTGTATTTTAATTTCTAAACATCTTTTTTGTATAAAACCTTTGATATTATGAAAAATAAAGGTACATTTGAGCAAAACACATATTTTTTTGATATACCTCGCATACCACTGCAAAAAATTAATATTTGATATTTCCATTTTGAATTTTAGACCCTGCAGAACTTTTTATAAATAATAACTTTTTCATAAAATTAATAAATAAGAAGCTTTCCATATAGTGCGAAACCTAAGTAGCCACGCTGTATATAGTAGTTTAAATATTTTATTGCGCCCATTATAAAGTGTTAAGAATAAACGTATGTATTTATTTCTTTAACCAAAAATTTTACTACCTTTAAAAGAATCATCCTCTCTTTTATGATAAATTGTATCGGTCATTGTAAATTTTAATTAACAAAAAGGGAAAGTATGAAAATTACCTGAACGGTATTTGCCATTCGATAATGCAAGCTTTAGAGATGCGCCTTGATGTGATTGACACTATGCACTTCCGTGGTTTCTCCTCTTTGATTAGCATGCTGCATTTTACTGCTTGAGTATTTAAAGGCTATTAAAATAAAATTACTTACTAATTTTTTTGATTTTTACATTGATTAGGAAGAAAGTAATTCAAATGGCATTTGTCATTAAATATGAGTATACTTAAATTAACTAAAACGAGACATTAAAAGTGCGAAAATCCCAAATCACCGTTTAATATATAAATAGGAGTATCTCAAATTTTGACCAAATCTACTTAAACTTATCTCAAGAAGTGTATTTTTGTTTTCTACACTATAGCAAAAAGTCGTAGTTCCATCTGCATTTACTTTTGGAATTACTGGAAACAAACTTCCCTACTTATCTTTAAATTGTTTTTTAATGTCAAAAACATATTTTATGATTTGAAAATGTTTATGATCTTTTTTAACCTTATTCCAAAATAGTTATTTTTGTACCAACGGCGTAAAATAGCACTTTGACGCCCGCGGTTAAAAGTACTATGGCTGTGGGCGTAAAGGTGCTTTACGCCAGGGGTGCAAACAATTTTTTTGTACAACTGAAATTATTATACAAGCATTCTCTGTAGTTGGGAGAATACTTCCCAGCTTTTAATGATTCAAATTGTATTAGTAGACTTTTAACATATGCTTGTGGGTAATGAATGTGGGGAAAGGCCGTGGGTAATAACCATATTACCCGTTGAAAATCACATTAATAATGTTATGATGTAAAGCAACACTAAATTGGTTTTCTTTAAATATCTTTCCTGTAAAGTTTCATAATTTAAGATACGCCTTTTTGTATTTTCAATGGCGAAAAGTTTAAAAATATTATGGCGTAATTGGTAAATTAAAAGTGATATTTTATTTGCATAAAATCTTATTCTCTTAAAAGTAATTATTGTGATATACTAGTTTTTTCTATGAGGACGCTTTTAAAATAATTAAAAAACATAAATTTTCCTTATTAAAACTTTTTGCTGACCAGAAATAAGACCATGTGATTATTTAGATACGCAAATTATTCACATAAATTTTTATTAGGGTGCTGTCATTAAAAAAAACACTAGTTACATTCTGCTTTTTCACAAAATAACAAAGATAAAATACACTTTATTGCATATTCCTGGACTACCATATAATAAAAAAGACACTTAAAAAGTCGTTAGTTTAGATGCTTATATTATTAAATATAAATATTTGTTGAGTATGATTAGTACATAATAGTAATTAAATTTAATAAAACATATTTTTAACAAAAAATCAATTTTATTGTGTGGTTAAGTTAATACGCAATAGGCATGATGACAACATCCAAAAATGACGGGTTTTTCTATTTGTTATTTAAAATAGGAATTATGGATTATAAGACAACTTGTCTATTTTAACAATGTCATGAAAGTTATTATTTAATTTTTATAAAATAAATCTATAAAATAAAAAGCACGCCATAAATCCTTAAACACCAATTAAAGGGAGAGTCGTGAGTAGATAAAGTGCGTTCAAGTCCAGTGATGGCTTGATGTGTAAGGCGCTGGGTCGTTGAGCCACAACGGACGTGAGGTGAGTTCGAATCCTGCAGAGGCAAAATACTTATTTATAAGTTGGTCGGAAATTTAGTGGTTAGCTCAACAACAGACAGTGCAAATTGTATCGACGCTGAAGGCCACTAAAGGACCAGGGCGCCGGAACACACTTTGCCGTGTCCGGCGCAACCGTAGACATGCGGTCCCCACACAGTTGGTAGGTTCGTTACGTCCCCCTAGGTGGGGACGCGGTCTTAAGTTATCGCGCATAGGACCCTGGTTCGGAACCAACAGATATTTGGGACCACTCGCTTGACGTGTCTTCCGATAAGCAAATTTCTTTTCTCGAGAAAAAAAAATAGGAAAAAAAATAAGAGAAAAGCTGTATTTTTGTTTGCCCGATTAAAAAATATACAAAAATTGCACAAAATGAGTAACGTACATTTTTTTGTGGTAAATATTTGTTCAGGTACCGTTTGAGACCACTGGTTTTTATACATTTTTACCGCAATTAGAAAATACCTTGTATATTGAGTAACAGAAGGGTTTTGATAAAATTTAAGTTTAATAAGTGCTAAAGACACTTGATTTCTTTAACATACATCTTTTACATACTTTTGGTCTATCATATAATTACATTGGACATTTATCTGTTAAAGAGACATATCATTGTTTAACCGTCAGAAATACCCATATAGATGCAAAATTTATCGCTAAAGATCACCCTGTCCAAAACTTCTTATTTCTCTAATAAACTGTTTACATCGCCCCTATACTCTTAAATGAAAGCGGGAGTTTCTTGATTTGTTTTAATTCTTTACTTTCTAATTCAATATAATTTTTTTATCATTAATTTCTTTTGTCAACAGCTTTTTTGTTCTCTGCCTTCTTGAATTATTGCCTAATAACCATTTAAAGTGGTTAAAACTGTTAGTTTTTTTCCATTCGAATTAACACTCTTGCCTCCCATAAGCCAAGAATCTGCTTCCTCCTAAAGTATCTTATCTGACAAATAGATCAAGTCTTCACACTCGAGTTCTGCTAAAGTAAAGCTCGGCCTTTACCCAATAATATGACTAAAGTTTAATCACATTAATAAAAAGGTTAAATTTAAAAATCAAAATAAATACCTTGGTAGATAAGACTATTATGATCGGTTGCCCTTAAATTATGAAGTCTCCAAATAAATGGACAACCCGGGACACGATTCAGGCGGCAAACATTTATTTTATTTTTGCTACGAATGATTACATCCGCTATAAATCACTGTCACCTTGATAAGAGTCTACAGTTCGACCACCGGCTTTTTCGTCCGACCATTCAACGAACACTAAAAATTACGTGATGCATAAAACGCTTTTGAAACTTCAATTTAACAAAGACGTCTAATTTGGACAGAAAAAACATTATTTAAATATGGTCTTGTTTTATAGTGGGCAGTATTTTAACCAAACTTAAAAATATTAAATTATCATCCAAAGACTAGAGTAAAAGCACCGGAACCGGCAATTTGTTTGGTTTGAAGCGCTACAGACGGTCATGAAAAACTGTCACATTGGGGTGGTCATGATTGGCTCTAGTTAATTAAATCTTTTTTTATTTGCTTTATTAAGGAAATTAAAAAAAGATTACACTAACCAGAACTAACCATGACCCCCTTAATGTGACAGTTTTGCATGACTGCCTGTGACGCTTTAAACCAATCAAATTACCGGTTTCAGTGGTTTTTACTGTAGTCTCTACATGACAATTCTATATTTTTAAGTTTAGTTAAAATCCTTTACCCACTTTTAAATAAAAATATAATAATATTTAAATAATGTTTCTGTTTAAATTAAACGAATTCTTTTGTAATTCAAGTTTTAAAGACGTTTTATGCATCACGTGACTTTTAGTGTTTGTTGATTGGTCGGACGGAAAAGCCGATGGCAGAACTCTAGAAGCTTGTGACACCTTGACGATACCCTGATCTACTACAAATATTATTCTTGTCGAAGAAAATTGATATTCAGGGGAGACCACTTCACCTTGCCAAAAAATGTCAAAATAACAGTTTACTTATTTTTAACCGAACTGAAAATAAATAGAACTGCAACTTATAATCGTAAATATTAGTTACACCTTTCTTTGTCACTTAGTAAATTTCATTATCGTATTTTAGTGAAAGGATTATATGTATTGTAGTATAAATGTTAAATAAAGTTAAATTTTAGACTTTCGCCCCGATATTCCTTTCGCTATTACCTTGTATTTATTTTTATTTTATATTTTAAATCTAAACGTGGAGGTCATATAGGTATTCGATAGTTTGTAGGTTTTAGAACCATAACTAAATCACAGTATACTACGTGGGCTATTGACCAGATATAATATATAACTTACATAATCCGATATTTAGTCACCAAGGACGTTCAGAGAGCAGGCGTATAATTAGAGAACTTAGTTCAATGAAATAAAATTAAATTTTTAAACAAAGACAGGGTTGGGCATAGCATATCTGTATTTAACATAAATTTAACGGCAACAAAAATGTGTTAAACTTTATAGTATGCAACCTTTATGTCATTCTTTTGACTATTTTTTTACTTTGAAAATAAGTCAGTGGCGTTCATTAGTTCAAATAGATATTTGTGTTTTTTAAATTTTACTTTAATTAAAAATAAAATTAGTTTTTTTAGTCAAGTCAATGAAAAAGCAGTCGTTGAAAGTCCTTAGAAACAGCTCCGATTGTGATATTTTTTTATTTAAAGTCTTATTTTCTTCTGTTATTTAAAATCAGAAACATTTTAAAGGAAGGAAATAATTTTGTGTATTTTTAAATATTTGAATATTATTTATACAGGGTGTTCAGTAACTTAACCGACAAACTCTGAGAGATGATTCACCAACGTTAATGAGAAGAAAAGTTTAATATGATTATATGTCCTAATCACTTTTTTACCAATACAGATATTTTTAAGAAATTTTGCAAACGTATCCTATGAATTAAAGTTTTTTTAACGTAAGGGACAAAAAACATTTTTTGTCGGTGTCATCCGTGAGAAATTTACTACAAATATTGTTTTAAAAAAATGGTACTACACTGCATTTTCTTAAAAAAAATAAATATTATGTTTGATTCTTGTTATGTTTTTAAACAAATTTAATCTCTTAACTATTTTTATTGGATGTATGATTTTCGCGTCAAAAATACAAACATTTCTTGGCATGGAATTTAATAAAGTATTTTTTTAGGGAAATGCAGTAACGTATCTTTTTTTTCTCAAAAACTATCTACCGTAAAAACCTTATTGACGACACTGGTGAAAGTTATTTTTTTGTCTATAAGTAAAAAAATATTGTCATGCTTAGAAGATTTCTCCTAAATCTCTTAATCATATGTAAACTAGTATAAAATTTATAATAAAAATCAATTAATTCTCTTAAATTTTAATATCCTGTAGTTCCGAAAGTATGACGTTTAAGACATATGTTCATCGTAAGTTTATTTTCTATTTTTCATTGGAGAATCACCCTGTAAAGCTTGTCGGTAAAGTTACTGGACACCCTGTATAAATAATATTTATATGGTTTAAAAAATACAAATAATTATTTTCCAGTTCTAAGAGGTTTCTAGTTTTATATAACATTTAAAAAAATTAAAAAAATGGGAGCTGTTTCTGAGGAATTTCAAAGAAAAGTCTTCATTGACGCGACTTTCTACCCTTTTCTATATTTTGGCTATCCTGTACCATATACAAAATCACATTGCTTAAAGGCTCTAATTAACTGTTTATTTATTAACAATATTAATTTATTATTTGTACCATTGATATCGTGACTAAATGGACTATCCGAGGCCAAAAAAAAGATTTGTTGCCACACTAAAAAAAAATAACTTGGTGGTTTATTTTACCTAACCTTTTTGTCCTGAGTGAAGATTTCAGAGGGGAGTGCACGGATAAACTAAAAAAAATATCTGAAGTGATCTACCAATGCAATGTATATGTAGTATCAGCTACCTAGGCTAGTAAATATCAAGGCTACCAATAGTCTCTTACGTCATCCAACAAAATTAACATAACTTATACCGAGTTACGAAGAAAAGTCTTCAAAATTGGACCTATTTGATCACATTTAATTTTTAAATATACATTATTTTAACGCACCAGTATATTTTAGAATTGTATCTATTTTTAATAGGTAGAAAAAAACTATTTTAAAATAATAAAATATGTAAGTGATTCTTAGGAACCCGGCAGAAAAAATTTTGTTAATAGTTTTTGTAGAATAAATAAACTTTTTTAAATACCCTTTTGGCCTGTATTAAACTATGAATACCGATAACCCTTTTTATAACTAACACCATTTTCCTCTCTTTAGTAACACCCGTAAAGGCCGTAACAGCGTTACTTTCGCTGAAACTATAGCCGCAGGTGAGGAGGCAGACCTCTCCAATGCCGAAGACCCTGTTGAATATCCTCGATGGATGAACCAGCCACCTCCACGGTACCGTCATGTTTTCATATACCACACACGCATACACCATTCAACCAGATACCAACAAACCTAAAAATAAAAGCTGTTCTGTTTTTGTTTAGAATATTTTATAACAATATTCAAAATTTTAACTCTCGAACGGCACATTTGAAGTTAACCAATTAAAACACGTTCCATAATTCTCAAATTGCATTTCGCAAGTATATAAACTAAGCTTTACGCGAGCCAGCCGGCGTTCGATAGGATAAATTCGCACCATTGTAAGCGGAATCTGTCCGCTTTGCAACTATCTCTGCTACGACTACGTTATACAGGGTGTTACATAAACATTTTTTTACCATATACGTTTATTAACTGAATCATTATCTCGCGAAGTTTTTGCCGAGTTTTCCAATAATGCCCAATAAATATAACAACAATAAATGCTTTGAAAAACAAATGTAATATACAGGTTTTTTAAAAATTATGTGGGTACTAGGAGGCTCTAAATTTTATTTATGAATTTCCATATCTACAAAAACAATTGTTTTTACCACATAAGGGTATTAACTGAATTAATATTACGGAAAGAAAATGCAGGAAATATTTAATTAAATCCTAATTAAATGGTGGTGATTTCACTTAAAACCGAGTCAAAAATCGTCAAATGAGGATCACTGCACAGCTTTTATTTTTTACAGAGTTTTTTTTATGTCAGCAAGTAATAACGATACACTTCTACCTATTAAGGTCTATAATATGTAAAGTTGCCTTATTAATTCATTGCTAGTGCCAATGTTGATTACACCAATTTCAATATCAAGGTCATTTTTATAAATCAATATATCAATTAAACCCCTAAATTTGGTAAATTAAAAGGCACAGAACAGTTTTTATTCTTAGAATACGTTTCATTTTATTTTATTGGCATACCATTCATTTATCCAAAATAGTAAATTATGTAATTTTGTAAATAATAAAAGCTAAAATTAAATTTAGCAAGCTTCATTACATTAAAATAATTAAAACATTATATATGGTATCTTGAAAAACAAGTTTATTTGGGATGCTAAACAACCTTGAGGTATGAGTTTATGGGAATTCTTTGGTGTGCGGTGGTTATGATTGGGTGATGGTGCTGGCATAGTTAAAATATCAACGGATTAGTTGGTTCAGACACATAAATTTGCCATTGTTTCATTTTTACTGCTTCTGCCTAGACTTTACGTTAGCTTAAAAATGGAGTCTTGTTTATAGGATGCATTTTATCTAAATATGTTTTATTTTTATAAATGTTGTACCAACCAAATTTTTTGATAAAATACGTAAAGTATTACTTACATTTTTTTATAATAGCCTTATTATTCCCTTACATGTAATTACATTTATTTGTAAGGAGTACCAATAAATAAATAAATAATAAATATATTCCAATATGTTTCTGTTGCAAGTCAATGAAACTTTTACCTTTGGGGATATTTAAATTTTGATACATAATTTAAATTATTTTGTGCACTTCTAGTAAATTTAATGCTCAGAATTTATTTTTTTCTTTCCCTATTTGTTATATGCATATGTCGCAGTCAAATAGTAATTTGGCATGTTCCTTGTTAGGCAAATGACTGTGATATATTTGATAACATATGAGGCGTACAGTGTGTTTTGCAGACTTTAGTAAAAGCACAAGCACGTGTCATTTGATTGGTTCGAAGCACTATAGACGGTCTAATCAGAACTAACCAAAAAATGACACATTTGGGGGAGGGGGTAATGATTAGCTCTGCTTAGTTAATTTTTTTATTTGCTTTATTAGGAAAATAAAAAAGATTCAACCAACCAAAACTAACCATGTACCCCCAATGTGACAGCTTTGCATGACCGTCTGGTTATGGAAATATTTTTATTTCCATTTGTCTAAAAATGCTTAGGCAAATAGAATTTAATGCTTATTGACTAATAGCATTTGCCAAGGCAATTAGCATTTGAAAATACACTATTTGCCCAGGCAAAAAGCATTTGCCTAGATAGAAGCGATTTTCCTAAAATTCCCTTTGACTGCGACATAGCATAGCAACATTAGCTCGATAGAATGACGCCTCGATCTCCTTTCCACGCATTGGCTAAAATTATCAATTGTAATTTCAAACTTTCACAATGTGGTTTTTTAAAACAGCCAACTTCAACTTTCTTTAAACTAGTCTGGGGGCCAGGGCTGTTTCGTGGCCGATCAGTGTCCACGGAGTTTTAGAGTGTATTCCTATGGATTTTGACCCGCTGAATTCGAATTTTAAACTTGCTTTTGTGTCGGAAGTGACGGGAATTTGTTATAAACAATTTAATTGTTTATAACAATTTTAACTAAAGAAATGGAAACATTTTTTCAAATTTAATTTATTCATTAAAAAAATCTACAAAATGACGTTTTATAAGCATTAATCTGATTGGTAGAGCCGGAGATATGGCAAAATTAGTGCAAACACATTTCAAAATTTGCAAAAACTACGGCATTTAGGCAAATTTTTACTTATAACTCGGCTTGATTTTGAGTAAAGTAACTTTGTAATAGCTCAAATTAAAGAGAAAATTACCAGTTTTAATTTTATTTAAAATAATATTTATAACAAAGTTCTTATAATTATAAACGGACATTTTTTATTAAAAAAGCATATAATTCGTTAATACGGTTTTTAGCTACCAAAGTTTACATTATAGCAAAACAAGTTACATATTCAAATTGTAACATTCAAGACAAAGAATTTGGTGTATAATATATGTAATTTAAATATATTTTTTAATATGATAAATCAGTTTTAACGTGCGCGTGTCGTTACGTGCCGAACGGCGTTTATATATAATACGTAGGAGTGTACGCAAAGCAATGAATTAAAATATTTTTGACAATACAATTTAATATAATATTTACCTAATTTATTTCTTACATATGTTCTTCTTAATTTTTTTTTAATAATTAAAAAATATTGTACATGACTCGTGTCAAAATTAATATTTATACTCACGGTATTGTCGCACTCGCAGTGCCGTATTAAGCACTAGGCTGACTAGGCTACAGCCTAGAGACGCCCTGAAAAAATAAGCGCCATACAGGAAAGAGTTAAAAAAATTGTAGGGTGGGGTGGGTTAGTTGGTCGTTTTTGGTCTTTAGATTTGATTTGGGAATAGGGCGCCCTGGAAGAAAATAGGCGCTACGCAGAGACAGAACTATTTTTTGTCTTCAATTTTACTTTCGAGTATGGCGCCCTGAAATTAAAATAGGCGCCACGCAGTGAATGACCTTTTTTTAAATAAATTAGGCGCCCCAACAATTCCAGCCTAGGGCACCTCTAACGGTTAAAACGCTGCACTCGGCTATTGCGTCGTACGACAGCATTTTCACTCGTGAACAATAGATCACTTTCGTACATAAATGTCTATTAAAAACTAATAAATGCAGCTACTAACTAAACAAGTACAATCTTATTAAAAAAATGCGCGACAACTTAAAAGTATTTTCATACTGTACTTACATCATTATAAATATTAATGTTCAATCAAACAAAAAATTAATAAGAAAAGATATAAGAAATAAATTAGGTAAATAAAATAAGTAGATATATATTAATTTTAGTAAAAAATAAAATCGTACACTCATACTTATTCTATACGGTTTTTGCCGTTCGGCGCGTAACAACAAGCGCACTTAAAAACTAATTTATCATCTTAAAAAATATATTTAAATTATGCACCAAATTCTTACAAATTATATACCATTTTTTTATTAAAAATATCCGTTTACAAGTGTAATACCTTTGTTATAAATAATATTTTAAATAAAAATTAGGCTTAGTTTTGAATCTGGTAATTTTTCCTTCAACTTGAGCTATTACAGAGTTACTTTACTCAAAATCAAGCCGAGTTATAAGTAAAAATTTGTCTAAATGCCGTAATTTTAGCAAATTTTGCAATGTTTTTCACTAATTTTGCCATGTCTCCGGTTCTAACAAACAAAATAATGCTTATAAAACGTCATTTTGTAGATTTTCTTAAGGAACAAATTTTATAAAAAAATGATTCCATCTCATTTAGTTTAGGATCTAGAGCCTTATAAGCAATTAAATTGTTTATAACAAATTCTCTTCAATTCCGACACAAAAGCAAGTTTGAAATTTAAATTCAGCGGGTCAAAATTCATAGGAATACACTCTAAAACCCCGTGGACACTGATCGGCCACGAAACAGCCCTGGCCCCCGGACTATATGTAAACGTTTTTCCTAAGAATATTTTAAAAAGCTAAAAAATTAATATCCCTTTTGACAATGTATTTGGGTTAAAGTGGTTCACATTGTGGTAAACAAGCCAGATAATAAGTTCACTTTTTAGATGAGTTAAATTTTAATTACAAAGATTTGCAGGTGTGGGAAAATTACCGCACAGTAATGATAAACACCATAAAAAACCGAAATTGTTTAAAAAATTAAACAAAAGTAAATATGGAGACTAAAAACAGCCAATGGTTTTTTATTTGTAATTGTTAGTAGAAAAGAATGGCTATTGTAAATAACACATAAATAGGAATTTCCAAAAACAACCTAAATCAATCTAAACATGCTATTTCAACTAAATATAGATAAGTTTAAGGTAACATAAATGTATTGTTGATTATTGATAAAGTAATAATGATAAACTTATTAAATTTAATATTTACCTAATATTTATTTTATTTAATTTATTACAATTATTTTACTTAAAAAATAGTGAAGTAGTTTTTAATTATTTAATATTCTTAAATTAAACTCGATTACTAAGGCATTCGTAATGTTTGTTACACAGTGTGTCCAGAAACTCTATCGACAAGCCTAAGAACCGTAAAAACTAAACTTAGTATAAATATTTATTATATCCCACATGTAATACTTTTCTAACTACAGGGTGTTAAAATTAAAGGAAAATGTATTTTTATAACAACTTTTATACTAACTTAAACGTTTTTGGCACATTTGAAAGATAAAATATTTCAAATATTAAAATAATAATTAATGATAATATTCTTTTTTAACATTATTTAGTTTATTAATAAATATTAGATATATGAGCATGCCAAGAAATGGTTTTTATTTATTTTAAAAAGCCTGATATTAAATAAAGTTTGCTAGATCTCGAACTCAACGAACTATTAAAAACAATTATTTAAAGTCGGCGTAAGTAGTTGGTATTTTCACCATTTGCCTGAAAATCCCATAAAAGATTATTGGAATTATTTTAAAAGAACTCATGGAGTCTATGGAAGAACATTCTTTTAAATAATTTAATTTAATTAAAGGATTTTTGATCATTTAAACTTCTTAGAATGAGTTAACTTGGTCATCATGTTAATAAAGTTAATTAGAAAGAAAGCAAAATTTCACTCTTACATGTAAAAAAAAATCCCACCAAGTTTGAGCACTTAATATTAATTTTAAGTGCTTACTATTTAAATTTGAAGTTTTCTCATTAAGATGCCCGTAAAACAAATGTTTTTTAATACCTAATGCTTAGCCACTTTTTACTATATTGCAAATCATTTAGATGGACTTTGCGGTATATTTTAAGCTCCTTAAAATTGCAATAGTGTTTTTTGTGTAACTCGCACTGGTTCGTCGGTAGGAATGATCAAAATACAATTTCTGAAAAAATAGTTTTCTTTTAATTATTTAAACACATCGAAAAAATAGAGGGAGAAAAAGGTTGACTCATAAAAAATTGTTCTCCGAGCAATATTTGATGAGTTTACAGCTATTTCTACGGCTTAAAACGTAAATAAATGATAAGATAAAAATAAAAATATCATTAAATTTAACTTTTGTGTTGATTACTTACAGACATATTTTATTGCAATAATAATTTTTCTAGAGTAAATAACATTTTACAGTTATTAAAAAACACTTAGGCAATATGAAAGAGCGTGAAATATGCCGTGAGGTCCATCAAAAGGATTTACAATATAGTAAAAAAACAACTTTTTTACATGCATTTTAAATGAGAAAGCTTTAAAAAATGGTACTTAAAATTAATATTAAGATCTTAACCTTCGTGTGTTTTGTTTTTGTACATGTGGATTGAAATTTTACTTAAGCACCAAGAAAAAGAAAAACTTTTTCGTAAATGAATCACCATAATGTATATGTTGTAAAACTAATATAAGTGTGTAATATTTTATTAAAATTTTCAAAATAAAAAGCATAGATGACTTTTCTTAAGCCGGCTGACCATGTGAGCGGTTTTCCGCTCGCGGAGGATAATTCAGCGTTGTGATTGGTTAGTGCAAATTTAAAATGCTTTTCCGCCAATCACAACGCTGAATTATCATCTGCGAGCGGATAACCGCTCTCATGGACAGTAGGCTTTATAGCGTGTACCTTCTCAGATCTAATACAGTTATGTAAATTACCATGTATCGACTTTTCTGTGTTTACATAGCTTTTTTGGGATAATTATGTATAAATTGCACATTAAATGCTGTTTCGCACCATAGATAATTTTATGATATTTTTTGTATTAAATATGTATTATATTTTTTTGTTTTGTTTTAGAGGTGAAAAACTGTATCTAACAATGGACAAAAGAAACAAGAAAAGTAGGAATAAATGTTTATGTTGGACGATATGTCTTTGCATAGTTGCAGCAGCGCTTATTATAGGAATTTTAGCAGCAGGTAGGTGAATTTATATGAAAAATATACAGGTAGCCCAATGAATTTAGACTTGCACCTTGGAATCTTACGAAATAAGCTGAATCCCTGTACATACCTTTATTTTGATGCAAAAAATACTTTTCAAAAATCCCCTATGATATCGTGTAAGGAACTCTAGAGGTAAATATGTTTAATTATCTTAGGGCGATTTAAAGTGATAAAGCGCTTATTTAGCCCTAACCATAATGTTATTATTGGGTCCAGTGGCGTCTCATTAGACACCGGAACTTTTATTATTGAAAAAAAAGCTACGCCACTGACTTTTTTGACGTTTTTATATTAAGCAATTAAGCAATTAATAATACGACTTTTTAATTTTATTTTTGTATCTACCTCAGTTTTCGAGAAAAATATTAAAGCTACTTCAATTTCTTCTAAAAAGTACCCATAGACAACAAAAGATTAAAAGCAAAAATTAAAATGAAACAATTATTTGCCCTACAATAAATTATCACTCGTGTATTTTATTGAAAATTGTCATTTTCCCTTTTAACTAAGATCGATATATTTTATTTTAGATTTGATTTCATTTTTTATGTGGCTTTAATTTTTTTCTCGAAAATAAAGCGACATACGAAAAAAATATAAGAAACTAAAAATTTGTATTATTAATTGCCTAATTATAAAAAAAAATAAAACGTTTAAAAAAGCGTACAATGGCGTACTTTTTTTCTCAATAATATAAGTTTATGTGACCACTGAGGCGCTACTGAATCCAATATTACCAATATGGTTAGGGCTAAATACCTTATTAATTAAATAAATTTACCAAATTTTATTTAAGTCGGCCGAAGCTTATTAAAAATTTTTAGACAAAAAAAACCAAATGCCATGTCAAATTTGTAAAGAATTTTGTGTTCTAGAACTTTTATAATAAACATAAATATGATTATAGGTAAAGGAAATAAAATATTTGGAAAAAACTGATTTTTTAACTTTTGACCCGTCATATTTTTAGTTCCCTACACGATATCATAGGGAATTTTTAGGAAAGTATTTTTAATACCAAAATAAGGATATGTACAAGTGTTTAGCTTATTTCGTAAGATTTCGAGGTTGACCCTTTAATTTGCTAAGATGACTGGGGTAAGGGCCGTATGCAGAATATGATTTTGGGAAAGACAACAGCACAAAGAAATTGGAGGAATATTTAGACGCCGCAAAAATTAAAGGGACTTCAGATAAGTCAAAAACTTACGTAAGCGCCACCGCCAGAAAACAACCATCTTAAAAGTTTTTTTTTACTACTGGAGATGGGGCAATTCTTTCCATTGCCCCCAGCATGCGGCTCTAAAAATACCTAAAAATGTAACATCAAGTCATGATATGATATTGTATTATGTTCTTACCCAAGTTTTTGTTTAGCTAATATTATTGCCTATTTTTGGTTTAAAAAACTTAAGGAATTTAAGAGTAAACTTCAAAGTATATTAAGATGATACAATTATTAAATAAAACTTGAAAAATAAAAAAGGTTAAATTGTCTGACAAAAAATTAAGGTACCCGTGAAATATAAATTAGTGTAGAATAACAATATTTTCAAAAAAGTTAAAACTATCAAAAAAAAACATATTTGGCGATAAAATTTACATTTAACCAAATTTTATTAAAAAAATGTAGTAGTGAAAGTCCTAATATTTCCAAATTAATTGTATTAAAATTGCCTGAAAAAGTATACTTACTATATATAATTTTTTAAAAATTGGTTTTCAGTATTGTATTACATTCGTCACAGATGTAATTTCTAATTAATGTCATTACTAACAGCTGTCATATTATAAACAGAATTTTGTAAAAGCATTTACATTCAAAACACACCTAACAATTGTTTGTAGTTTAGTATAAAGTTTGAATTCCTAATTTTAAGCTTTATAATTACCTTCATATTTTCAATATTATAATATTTTTTTAGAATTATTATTTTTTAGAACCACCACCTCACTTTTTATTTCATCTTGCTGCTTGAAGCATATGTTATTCGTCATTAAATATTGCTTTGGCATAATTTGTTTAAAGATTAGCTTTCTCTAAGACTAATATTACTAAACTAATGGTATGTTTAAATAATAGTTTTTATGTTAAGTGATTACATATCTATAAATTGTGAATTTATAAGCAAGATGTAAAGAGCTCGAAAGTAACTTCTTTTTTGTTCAGTTGTTTTTTTACGAATATTGTGTCTGCAGCTAATTAGCAAAATCCCTTAAGCACAAGATTTTAACTTCTGATGACTACTTATTTATTTAGCTTTAAGTTATAGTACAGCCAGGATAAACCTAAATGAAACTAGTTAAGACTTTGGCAACAACAGCCAGTTGATATTCAAATAATATCAACAGTCAATTAGGTAAGAAACTTGTTGAAAATCATTTTCAATGTCTACTTCTAAACTGTTAAAATTTATCATATTTTAAGAAAAAACAAAGAGTTAAAGAATTTGTGACGTATAGCTTTATTTTTTAACAGAACGAAAAATGTATGTATTTCTTTGCCTATGCATGTAAAACTTTTTAATATTAACTTGACGAGAAAAAAGTGCCACTTCATAAAAAGTCCTGCTTGATGAGAAAATAAATTTTCACCAAAATGAATGTATGTTAGACGACAGGGTGGCTTGAATTAAAAAATTCCAAATTAATATGCAGGGTATTTTCTAACTGCGGTACGAAACTTTAAAGATTAATTACCTATGTCATTTTATGAAAAAAGTTTCCATAAACCTATGTCCGGAGTTGCTTCGTTTCTGAGATAAGAGGGGTTAAGGTTTTTAAAAAAGTCGATATTTTATAAATATCCTAAATACCTTCAAACCGCTTTGGTTAAAATTTGGTACGTTTGTTTGATGTAATAAAGCGCTTGTAAAGCTCTAACTAAATTGACTTTATTGGGGCCAGTGACGTCTCAGTGGTACCACAGCCAATATTAGTGGGAGAAAAATGGCCACGTTTGGCCACGTTTGGCCACGCCACTGGCTTTTTATGACGTGTTTATATATTTTTTTATGAAGCAACTAAAAATACAACTTTTTAATGTTATAAAGTTTTTTCGTATCTGGTTTCATATTTAAGATATTTAAAAACCGACTTAAAAAAATATATTTTTTTATTGTCCTTTCACCCTTATTTTTATAAAATCAAAACACGATTTATTTGATACAACTTATATTATTTAAACATGGATTTCTAAAAATTAATTTATTTGCTTTTAATTAATATAGGGCCTACGGCTTTTATTATTTAGTTGATAGTAGATGTAATTACATGTTTATATGTAAGAATATTTTATTTTATGCGTAAAGTGAACGCGACAACAGGAATAAATATTTATTTTGGCACTGCACTACCTTGATTTTGTTAAATAATTTTGAAATAACAAATATTAATTATTTTTTAAATGCAAATAAAAAAGGTTTCAAACTTTTACTTATATACCTCATTTAAATATTGATTCAACAACTCGCGTGACTCAAGACTAGTCTTAAGACATTTCCTGTTTACTTTGTCCCCACATGTTTTAATGCTTAAGTAAAACAAAAGGAATAAAAGAGCTACCTTACTGCAAGCTGCCTAGATATTACACAATCGGCCCATTTTTTTTTTCATTCTACCTACCCAAGATTTTATCTTATACCTAATAGGCCTGTTATCCTTGAGAAGGATAAAAATGTATATTAACAGTTAAACGGTGGTGTTCATTACTTTCGTAATAGACTGTCCTGCAGCATTCCATTCGATAATATAACTGTACCACTTTTTAATACTCTTTTATGTAAGATATTATGTAGTGTTTGAATGCATTATAATATTCGTATGTGTAACGATCCACTTTCCTACAGTAAGGATCATTATTGCATTTTTTAAATTAGTGACAGATGGAATCAGAAATTTCGTTAATTTCTCTAAACTATCTTGATTACCGGCTTCAAACATATAATAAATAGTGGCCTATTTTTTAAACAAGTTAAATCTATGTATTATTTCATAAAATATTTAATTGTAAAAGTGAGCTTGATTAGCGAGCATTATCCACTCGTAATTGTAAACGTAATAACCTATGTAATATACAATTTGCGATGTTTAAATAATAATGGAATTTAAAATTTAAAAAAAGGTTTTTTACGTATGATTTACCCGGACCTTTTACCTATATTCACTAATATGTTTATCTACAAGTGAATGCAAGCCACAGAAGTTATCTTTTAAAATTTATTTATGCCATTAGAATTTCTCTAAGTTACCTAAATACTTACCAACTTATCAACATACTTTGCAAGAATGGGGGTAATGCTTTGCTTATACTGGTAGTAGAGGAGCCCACGATGCTAAATGGGCATTTACTCGAGCGTCTTAGAGACCTATTTAGTTGCAAAGCTTAAATGATAAGAAGAAAAAATGTTATATGTATAAAGGTATACCTTTTCATGGGTGGGGGAAAGGGTTATAGCTTTTTAAATATATCAAGAAAATACTGTTAATATTTCGACTTGTGGAAATCGTTCGGATAGTATCGAATTATAAATTTTGTGTTATCCTTAAATCACTTTCTTTAAAATAAAAAAGCCACGCTCAAAAATATCAAAACGGCGGTTTTTTTAACTTTGTAGGCATTCGCTTTCGTTACGTTACTCTCAAATTGTCAGATTAGTGGAATATACACAGTTTAGCCTGTTATTTACTTACCCTATCTTAATCTGACGCGCTTGTAAATTTCTGAAGGATATATTTTTGTCTTTTACGATCGTCCCTGTATACGGCGCTCATATTTGGTGGAGGTAGGTACTTAACCAGGTACAAGGTATTCTCGGGTATATTAATCTGCCACATTGTAGTAAATCCCTCCCTCTTGGGCTCCCCTACCATCGGGTTTTTGGGGCGCTGATTACAAATCTAAACAAATTTTTAGTCGGCTACGTTTCATTCTCGATTTACTTTACTGCAGTAAGAGACATTATTGGATTGTTTTTTAATAACAGATGGAATCAAAAATTAGAATAATTTTTTAACATAATCTTAAGTGATTTCTTGCTTCATAGGATTAATTAAATTGTGGCCTATTTTTTTACCAGTCAAATCTGTTATTTTATTTTGAAAAATTAATATAAATGTGGGCTTAACATAAAGTTTTTCTTGATAAAATTAGGTTTTTTACCTCTTATATATTTTTGATATAAAAGTAAAATTAATTAGCACCAAATATTCCACGTATAATTTTAAATAGAACTTTATGTTTTCTTTAAAATTCCAAATAATAATAATAAAAAAATAATAATATTAAAGAATTGTCTTCTACACACACTTTCAAATTAATAATTTTTCACTTCTTAGCTTTCAAAACTAAATTATAACTTCAACTAATGCCGGTGCCACGAAGTATTTGTCGAAACATTTGGTAAACTACAACAGCAACCGTGTAAACGTTTTAACACTTTGCTTGTAAAAAGAGTATACGAATTTTGCAAAGTTGGCCCAATCAAGTTCAACGCAGACAAACTTGTCCTCCACACGATTGCTTTGGCCAAATTTAGTCGGAATTCCCAACGTGTGGATCCGGCATAAAGTAAAAGTCCAACCATTTTTTAATCAGTTTGCTGCATTTTTTAGGTCTTGTTTATTTTCCGTTTTAAAAAGTTACTTCTATTTCCCATAGAACGTACAAAGGTTTAGATTCAAGCTCAGATCTAGAAAATTATTTTTAATACCGAAAAATCCTCTTATATATACAGGTTGAGTCAGAAGTATAAAAAACTCGTTTACTTGTTAAGCAAAAAACTCATTTATTTTATTTTTACGTAGATATATAGCCAAACATAAACTTCACCTTTTAAAAATATTTTGATGTATCCAGGATTTATTTTTTCGTAGATATATAGCCAAACATAAACTTTACATTTTAAAAATATTTTGATGTATCCAGGAAGATTGCTCACAAAAGCGTGACGATATAAGGTTATGTTTTTTTAAACGGATTTAAAATGTTAAAATTTTAAAAATTAAAAAGTGTTCTATATAACTAGCAATGTAAAATAAAAAAAACATCGATATATCGATTTTGATAAATATTGTTTTGGCTATTATCGATTATCCGATATATCGAAGTCCAATAAATCGATATTTGTGAAAGAAAAAAATATCGAAACATTATCTTCTATTACATAACTTTTTTTTCTTAAGTAGCGGGTAAATTAATACTGCAGAATATTAAAAATTACCTTGATACTTTTTTTTTTATTTACTGTACAACATTTTTGACATTTTTAAAAATTTAGGTAAAAAATCGCTTTTTAATTTTGTCTCATTTACCAAATATATCCAAAATATTCAATATCGATATATCGAGAAGTTAAATATCGATAAAGATTATCGATATTTGATTTCCGATATATCGATATTTAAAAATTATCATAACAAGTCACCAGGCTTTGTCAGACTTCTGACTCACCCTATATTGCCTGAGGAGAATACCAGCAATCGTTTTTCAATTATATTTTTTTGCAAATATCTCGCATCCCTATGACTTTAAAACTTATTTGATATACAGAAAAGTTTTTTGACATTAAGATTTTGATTTGCATCTTAGAAATTTATCTAAGTTAAAAAAAAACATTTTGATTACATTACATAGATACGGGTTAATTCTTAACCTAGGCCCATGAACTTGGTTAATAACGGCAAGCAATTACTAACAGTAGAAAAAAAATGTTAAAATATTTTTAGCTAGGCAAATAATCAATTATTTTAATTAGATAACGACAGTGAATTCAAAGGAGAAATAATGACTAATTTTGGAAAACAAGGTAGTTCTTTAGTTTATGTCAAAAATATTTTAGTATTATAATTATAAATCAAAGTTTAATTTCAATCGCATAAAAAAACTCACATATGACCACAACTAGTAGTAGAGTACTAATAGTTACCAAATATTATTATAAGTTATTTATTGGTTTAGTTTCTACAAAGAAATTAAAATTTAGCCTATTAAATTTGTAACAAAAAATATTTTACGTTTTGATTTTCATTATTAGTTATTATTTGCTTACTATTTTAAAAAGTTTTATTTCATTGGTAGTCTTTTTTTCCTTTTAGCAATAATTTTTCAAGTTTATGCGTATGGGTTAAGAATCACCCTTCAAATCTACTTTAAGAAGTAAGTAATATAACGGTATTACAAGAATATTAAAATAATTAAAATTTTAGTGGGAGTTATTGGAAACCAGGGACCAATGGTGCCGAAAGAAATAACCGCCAGACATTTTGATGGAACTGAAGCTCAAGTAAAAGGTGCAGGAGTATTTGGATCGTCCGATAGTAAACCTCCTCCTGATAACTTACCAATAACCCCCGAACCACCAATTAGTACCGTCTCAAGTCTGTTACCATCCACCGATACTTCAATGATAGAAGGTAAAAAAATACGATTTTAAATACTATACAGTGTGTCCACAGATGGACTTAACTATACCTGTAAAATGTTTTATTTCTAATATCTACGAAAAAAAGTTATTCTTAAAAAAATTGCTTCGTTTGAAATGCTGAAAGCTATAATAAATATTGCCCTATAATACACAGGGTGCTTAAAAATCGCGAAAAAATTATTTTAAAATATGAAAAAATAAATTTTTGAAAATGCTTCATTAACAAGCAAAATGTAATTAAAAAGTCCCATCAATTTTTTTCTTATCGCTTATTACTTGGAAAAATTGGGTGTAAAATAAAATAAATGATTTTTTCTTAATACGTAAATAATTGAATTATTTACCTTTTATATGCATAGAATATTAAGTAAAGATAAAACGTATGTAAGTAGTAATACAAAAAGTAACGATTTATTCTGGAATTTTTATTACTTTTTTAAGCTATTTAAATACGTAGTTAAAAAATATTTATATCGTTTTTTTAATTTTTCAAAATAACTTTTACGTTATTTTAAATCTTCCTGTATACTACAAGGTGATTCTTCATAACGCTTTTCTTCTGAAAAACAAATCACTTAGTTATTGTTGTTTTAAATTTAATTTTTATTTTGTCTTTGTAATATTAACCATATTTTTTTCAAGAAACCATAATCAATAGCACAAAAATGTATAATACACTTTTAATTAGTTTTATACGCTTTTTAATTAGGTAGTCTCAAAAATATGTTTTTCTATTTTTTTTTTTTAAATTTTTTAAAGGAATATTTTCGCAATTTTAAGCCACCCTGTATATCATACGACATATTAAAAAAAAAACCTTTTTCTTGATATATTGAAAATACATTTTTTTACGGGTATAGTTAAATCCATCCGTGGACACACTGTACTTACTGTTGGGATAAAATTGTTTAAAGGGTGCCCACTAGATTACTTTCCATCTGCAATTTTTTTTTATTTCCTTATCGATACTGGCGAAACTTGGTAAGACTAACGAACAGTCATTTTTATGCGTATGTAATAAATTTTTACGACTTCCGTTTTCACCGGAAATGATGGGAAATTTTGATGTTTCTGGGACCTCCAGCATATTTTTCTTGTCGATTTCTGTCTGTCGACGTTGGATTACATTATTATATTACTATTTTATTATTATCTTCTTGCAGCAGAAAAACTGCTTTAAGGTTTTTACAGGGAACATTTGATGGTCCAACAAAAACTGATACAACCAAAAATTATTTTATAAGATATTTTTTATAAAAGTTCTGTCAGCCGGTATATACCTAATTCTTAATTGTTGGTTGTGTTTTAGGAGAATTAAAATTTAATTTAAAAATAAAATTTGACCAATATGTATTTGTTTTAAACATGTTGTCTTTCGACGTAGAATGGTCTGTAGAATTCTAAAAACATAAAATACACAGGATATCTTATTTAAAAATTAAAATTGAAGGTCATTTTCGGTAAAACCGAGAGTCGTAAAAGCCTATTATTATATTAACACATGCACATACTTTTTATTAACCCAACAACCCTACCAAGTTTCATCAGTATCGATAATAAAAATAAAAAAATGGCATCCGGAAAGTAATCTCGTCGGCACCCAGTATAATTGTAAAATTGAATTTGCTTTTGGGCTTAACCTGATTTATACTATGGTTATTATGATAATTGTACAAAATGTATTAGACCTTACAATAATTTCATTTTTATTTAGTTCCCAGAGCACTGGAGTCTGAAATAGTAATCGATAATATGGAATATTCAGACCAACTAGCAAACAAAAATAGTTCAGAATATCGTGCTTTGACAATGGCCATAGAAGAAGAGCTGAAGAAAAATTTATTTGCGAACGATGTTTTAAAATATGGCTCTGCTGATATAGAAGTTAAAATATTGGAATTATTGTAAGTACAAATCTAAATATTATAATAAATACTTCTTGAATATAAATGTACCTACTTTTAATATTATTGTTGCCAAAATCAGCGATTTTCTCTTATTAATTTATCTTTTTTAGGCCTGGTAGTGTAGTCGTAAGATATCGAATTGCTTGGAAATTTAAAGAAGGTATTCACAACGCCAAAGATCCTATAAATGACGAAATATTAAAAAGAAAACTAAACATTGTCTTTGAAAGAAATAACGGCCTTATGGATACATATCATCTGGCAAAAAGGCCTGTGATATCAAAGAAAATTATGGATCTTTGTCAAATTCAAAACAATGGATGCGAACATCTCTGTATGTTTGATTACGTAAATCATCTTGATTTTATTTGCACATGTCCAGAAGGAAAGAAACTAGCTGAAAATGGCAAAAATTGTATTCTTGCTTCAGAGTTTACATCAATACCTTCGTCAGAACCGGAACCATCGGCGGAACCAGAGCCATCTGCTGAACCGGAACCATCCGCGGAACCACATCCATCTGGGGAATCAGAGCCATCTGCGAAACCGGAACCATCTGCTGAACCAGAGCCATCAGCTGAACCAGAGCCATCAGCTGAACCAGAGCCATCTGCGGAACCGAAACTATCTGCAGAACCGGAGCCATCTGTGGAACATCAACCATCTGCGGAACCGGAACCATCTGCGGAACCGGAACCATCTGCGAAACCGGAACCATCTGCGGAGCCGAAACCATTTACGGAACCGGAACCAACTGTGAAACCAGCACTTTCTGCGAAATCGGAACCATCCCTTGAACTAGAATTATCTACCAAACCAGAACCATCTGCAGAACCAGAACCAACTAATGAACCAGAAACTTCTGTTGAAAATAAAAAGTCTACTTCTAAACCCGAGCCTTCCTTAGAACATCAAGATCATTATGTAACAGAAATAAAATCGGATTCCGAACCTTCTTTTGAACATGCTCGAGGTATGAAAGATCAATTTAAGCATGATATAGTGGAAATTACTCCCACAGCCGAACCAGAACCAACCTCTGAACCAGAACCTGAACCTGAACCAAAATCAGAACTAGAACATGAAACGTCATCTATTCAAACACAAATCTTAGAGACAGATCATCATTCTGTAATATCAGTATCGAGCCCTAAACATACTGTTGAACCTATAGCCGAACCTGAACCCAAATCAACAGAGAATGAAAAAGCAAATCAAAATGACTCATTCTTTATACATACATCACATCAGAATCCAGTAATACTTTCGGAAGGAACAGAGCCAGCCACAAATCCTGAACTCACTACTGAACCAGGTTCACAATTAAAAACAGAAGAGAAAGGCGAATTTAGGCATTTTAATCATGAACAAAATATATATGCGGAAGATACAACTGATATAAGTACAAAACCCGAACATAATACTGAGATAGAATTTTCTCAACATCATGATGATGAATATCATTTTGTTAATGAGGAGGCTACATATTTGGAACCTAGTACCGAAAAAAATTTAGAATACAAAACTGAACGAATAGTAGAAGAAAAACCCAGACTAGATATTGCAATAGATAAACCTAATGAAATAGCGGTTAATATTGGTAACTCAGCGAAAGAGATACCAGATAATCATAATATACATGAAACGTCAACTGCACCTCAAAATGCAAATGATTTTATTAAATCCGAAAACGATCACACCTCTTCTATTCCTGTCGTTATAATTAACGGGGAATCAACAGAATTACCTAACAAGGAAGAAATCACCACAATGCAAATGGAAAATAAGGAAACAGAACATATTATGGAAACCACTACAATAGGGCTATTTTCTAATGAAAAGATGCAACAATTGGGAATTGTAAAGGTGATTACTCCGGAAGCTGAAGTGTTTACAACAATGTCTTCTTTTCCTGAAGAACAAAAAAGTACCAACCAAGCCAACATAGTGGCCAGTGACAATAGTGAAGTACATCAAATTTCCTTAAACCGAGAGCAGGAGGAAAACGTAACTTCATCACCTAACACCACAAATACAACTGAATCTATTAATATGCCTGTAATATTACAAAATCAAATTTCTAGTGAGGAAATGGAACCAAAAATTATTGAAATTACAACCACTCAAAAAGCAGAACTAAACATCTCACAAGCCATAGAACATGTAGCTGATTCTGTACAGCAGACAAATCATAGTCATCAATTATATCAAACGGAACACGCATTGATTGAGCAGATGTCACCATTTTTGCCAGAAATAGAAAATGATACTTTGGTTAATATTTTACATTCTGATGAACACTTTATTGGACATCCATATGTTATTAATGAAACTGGAAGCCACGAATCAAGTGAAACAAAAGCTCCACCAAATTTGGAACATGATCAATTAAATCACACAAATCCATTTGATCCAAATCCCACGGACATATCTTTAAGCGTTGATCCTTTGCAAAATGAAGAAAACGAGATAGGAGAAGATACAAACAGTAAATATCAGGAAAGCGAAGTCAAAGAGACCACAAAAGCACCAGAAAAAGCTAAACATAACGAAGAAACTACAACATTGTTTCCAATGAATGATGGTCATATTATAAATGTTCAGGTTATTAGTAAACCCGAAGATATTACCGTGATTCCTGATAATAATAAAACTACAATGCTTCCAGAAATATCACATTTAGTTTCCGACATGCCAATTAAATACAATGATACAACTAAAAATAAAGATGAAAAAATAACTCTTCCACCAGAAATATATAATAATGTCCATAGCAATAGTTTCTTTGAAAAGGCTCTTAAAGAAGATACATCAACTACTAGTAATGAAAAGCATGAAGACATTACAACTACTATGTCTTCTTTCCCGAATGTAAAAATTGATATTTCTGATACGGCAAATACCACCGAACCTGTAACTACCATGCCTGAAAATACCAATTACAGCACTGAACAAAAACCTGAAGAAGTTACCACCCAGGTGGATATGATATTTGAAAACAAGACGGAAAGTACCCATACACAAAATATTACTATAGATTTTACAGAATCTGAAAGTCAAAATAGTATTTCAAACAATATAGACTTTAGTACAGAGGATTTAATTGCCATGGAAACTACGACCAACAAACATAAAAATGATGATTCCACTGCTTTAAACAGTAAAAAAGAATCCAGTACATTTGCTGCCACTACCTTAATACCCGACAACGAAAACGAAAGTGTAACAGAAGTGCCTCAGGTTTCAGCCAAGAAATACAATTTTGTAAACGCTACATCTGAAAGTGTTGACGAAAAGAGCACAACTACAGATAACGTAGTTCCAAAAATTGACGTAAGTGAGGAGCCAATAGTAACAACGGAGAGTGTTGCTAATGCTACTAGTGCATCTGCAGAGGACACAATAACTCAGATATCAAATATGTACAAAGTAACAGAAGATTTAGCAGACATAACTACCACAGAAAGACTTTTTGTTACCACGAAGCCTTCAAGTGTTCAATTCGCAGAAATTGCTGATTCTCAGGAGGATCTTTCAGTAGATCCATTAGACAGCTTTAACACTATTTCGGAAGAAGAACAAAGCGTTTTAGATAAATTTGGATCTAACGAATTAAGTGAAAATACCGACCTAACAGAAGAAAAAAATAAATACGAAAAAATGGATAGCAAAGACTTTTTGGGCAAACCAATAAAATGGACAAGGAAGTTGTTACTTCTTTAGATGCTACTATTACTACCCAAAGACCTGAAGCAATTGCTAGTACATCCTCAAACATTAACGAAGTAAGACCTGTAACTGAAGAATATTCCCTATTTAGTTTTACAAGGTAAGTGCTGCAAAGTTTTATCACCCATTCGAGAAATAATGTTAGTATGTAATCATTAGATTGATAGAAATTCGGTAATTATTATGTTAAGCAACGGCATAAATAAAATTTAGCACTTTCTTACAATTACCTTTTATGTTGTTTTATTAGATGCGCTTCTGGTCAGTTCCAATGTGTCAATGGGACCGCCATTAACGATGGTAGTTACTGTATTGCTGCAAATGATCGGTGTGACTCTGTTTTGGATTGTAGCGATGGATCCGATGAGGTTGGCTGTTTGGAAGAAGGGTGTCCTAATAATTTCAAGGTACTTGATGCTCTAATGTTAAGAAAATGTTTTAGTGCCGGTAATAGAATTAAGTTATTATTAAGTATAAAAAAATGTTTGTGTGTTAGTAATTTTCTTAAACTTTTAGTGTTCAAATGGACAATGTCTAAAGCGTCATCTAGTGTGTGATGGAATAGTAAATTGCAATGATGGTAGTGATGAAGTTGGTTGTGGTAAGTAATAAATAATATCCATGAATACGGACTGAAATAACTTAATATTTATTTTTTATTAGATACTTGGGCATGTAACTTTGATGAATTTGCCTGTAAAGTAGGTAAACGATGTGTACCACTATCTTGGAAATGTGATGGAAGATCTCAATGTCCAGACAGCTCAGATGAACAAAAGTGCCATATGACTCAGTGTCAAAACAATTCATTCCATTGTTCAGAACAAGACTCTTGTATACCTGAGAGTTGGAGATGCGATGGAAAATCGGACTGTGCAAATGGTGAAGATGAGAAATTGTGTGGTAAGATAACTTAAAAAATACTAAAAGTATACCTACATAAAAATATTGTTTATTACATATACATATTTAATAGTATATTTATAATGTATTCCAGTTATTAAAAAAATAACTGTACCTAACATGTCCTACAACCAAAAAGGGCAAACTGAATAAAATTTTGTTTACAAGGTATATAAATTTTCGTAAATTATAAATGATCTTTAATTTTTGCCAGGTGTAATCCAAATCAGTTTCTATATTTATTTTACATATAATACTGTAAAAAACTACAAATATTTTAATACCACATTACAAAAAAATGGTTGATAAATCATTTCTCGTTAAGGTAATGAAACTTTTCACCGATGTGTTACGGGAAGAAAGTTTCCTTCCGTGGAATGAAAGTAAAAGTCAGAGAAGTGACACTTTTAAACTTTTATAAGGTTAGAAATGTCAACATTACATAATATGTACATACATGGTTGTTAATAATAGTAATTTATAACGGTCGTAATTTTTTTTTCGTAGTGGTCAAACAATTAAAGTGCATACCTATTTAAAATTTTACCTTTACTTATACAATGTATTATAATTCAAAGTATAATTTTACTACTTATTTTTTTTTAGAATGTAGTACGGAACAGTTTAAATGCTCAATTGGGGGTGGATGTATCGACAAAATTCATCGATGTGATGGAATACCACAGTGTGCAGACAGATCTGATGAATGGGAGTGTCTTTCACTTGGAAAAATTGACAATAATGAAAATATTTTGCAGGTAAAAAAACTAGACTTAAATGTTTATTAGCAGGTGTTTAAAAATGGATTAAACTTTAAAAAATATAAAAAAGCAGAATTCTTCTTTTAACCTTTGTTATATAGTGTTAATAACACAAAATCACTAAGGCAAATTATAAAATATACTACCAGGTTTAGTCTATGAATTTTAAATTAAAAGAGGGAAATAAAAACTAAAACTCATTATAATATTTTAAATTATTTTCGGAGAAATTCAATCGCTATAATCACTTTAAAAAGAAACGAAAATACCTGTATTTTCAAATAACTTTTTTCCGCAATAAAAAAAGAAAGAGTTATTAATTCGCCTGTATGTTTTTGTTTGTATGTTACGCGGTTATTCCATCAATTGTGGACCAATTTTTTTATTTGAAAGAGTGCACTTCCGCGGTAGCCTCTAAAAAACCAAGTCAGGATCGCAAGAGAGAAAGGTACTAGACCTATTGTTTTATCTCTGCCGTGCGTTGTTTGTGCGGCAAAGCTGCCTCTAGACTGGTATATGCTTAAACACCAGGGGTGCATTCAGAATCGACAACCTTGGTGTATTTTTTTCTTTTCAATGCCTTTTATAATAGTATAATAATTTAGTTGTAAATACGTTTTATATTACGTTTAAAATTTTTATAAAAAAACTTTACTGCTTCAAAAACTAAACTAAAATTAACTAACAAAACCACACCTAAAAAATAAAATGACAAAAACACAACGGCGAATTATAAAACAAGACTATTTGTATGTCTTTATCCGAGTATGATCCGAGTCCTGCTCGTAAATGTGTTTATTTACTAGTTTTTGCACACTATCTTAAAATTGAGTCGTTTAGCTTCACATATTTTTACTTACTTACTAAACTTAAAAACCTATTAAACACAGACAAAAATTTCAAACATCAAATGCATTAACATAAATTAAATATTTTTTTATGTCATATTCCTTATTTTAAAACATGCGGTAGATTGCGCTGTTAAAACGTTAGAGCAGTAGATAAAGGTGGAGAACTGTAGATCTACTGTAATAACGGTAGACAAGGCAACACTGACGTCAACTGCCATTAGCCTCTATTCCTATAAAGGCTATTGGCAGTTGTTTACAGTTGAAAGGTTTTATCAAAGTTTTGTCAGAGAAGAAAAGCTTTATTTTATTGCTGCCATGTTAACCATGAATACGGCATGACAGTCATCTTGTAAAGAAAAAAATATTTTGAAATTAGGTTAATTTACAGTTTTTTAAAGTAAATACTACTACTTTATTAGAAAATTTTGGTATTTTATTTTAAAAAAGTAATTGAAAGTAAACATCCATATTTTAAGGTTGATTATTTAAAAAATACCGTTTTTCCTTTTTTAGGCGCTTGCAATTTTTGGGCCTATCTAAAGGGGTTTGCAATAAATCTTACTTGGTTTATAATTTTCTGTTCGAGAAATGGTATATTTTTTATGTTTTATAATACATTGATTGCATAAGGGTATAATAATATGATAAATAGACATGTAAGTCAATATTCATAACAAACTCTCTTTGATAAAACTTTTAAGTTATAAAATTATTTCTTTAAAGATATTTTGTCTTAAAAAAGTCTAAACGCGTCATTTTGTAGCCAGTTAAATATCAAAATAGGTTTATGGTCTTAAAATCGTTTTAAAAGTAAGTTTAATTGTTATCTCTACACCCGCTACCACACCTTAAAAAAACATCAAGATTTAAAAACTATTTTAAAAAAGGCTGTAAAAACATTCTTAAGGGTGGGCCCTCCGGATTCTATAGTTGCTTTAAGAGAGAGAGCTTAGCAACAACACAGATAGACATACTCTACGCGGACAAATTCCGCTTACAATTGTGCAAATTTGGCCTACTGAAGGCTGGCTGGCTCGCGTAAAGCTTAGTTCACATACTTACAAAATGCCTTTTGCGAATTACGGAACGTATTCTAATTGGTCATTTTTGAACGACACATTCGAATTTGACCAATAAGAATACGTTTTACAGTTCGCAAATCCCATTTCGTAAGTTTATGAACTAAGGTTTACGAGAGCTAGCCGGCGTTTGATAGGCCAAATGCGCCACTGGAAGCGAAATCTGTTCGCGGAGCGTATGTCTATCTGTGGTAATAAGTAATTGCTTTTCCAGATTATTAAATTTCTCAAGGAAATTTAAAATTGGCTTTATAGCTACTCTAAACACTTTTATAAGGCCTTAATTGTTACTTGGGTAGATAAATGCACTGTATAATAATCTGTATCTGTTTTTTTAGGTTCAGGTAGAAAACAATACATTCTACCCAGTATGTTTAGATGAAGATAACTGGAATAGTACTTACGCTGATTTGGCTTGCCAAAGTTTAGGATTTCCTGAGGCTATACAATTAAAATCGATTGAGAAGCCAGAAAATCTTGACGCCAAAGAATATTATGCTTTCAAGGTTAAGGCGTATGGACTGCCAATACTAAGTCAACTCACTAGGAAGGAAGGAACGTGTAGTAAAATTGCAACACTGGTGTGTCAAGATTTTGGTAAGAAAAATATACTAGAAATAATTTTATTAGACAGTATGGCTAATATTGTCGCTCAAGCCAAAACTATTTTTGTTTCGTTTTATAAATACTTAGGCTTTTTTACCGATAATAAAACTACAACAATATAGAAAAAACATAATATCGTTGTTTCAAAATCATACGGGACATTCGGCAAATAATTTTAAATAACATCCGCACTTTTAAATTTCGTAACAAGATTTTTTAAACTTCTAAATACAAATGCCAAAATGCAAAATATTTCATGCTACCGATCTCCTTGGTCAAATAGATTTAAAAAATATAAGTAATTTAGGTTTTACTTTTTACACATTGTCTAAAAGATTGTTTACTCTAATTTTTTACCTTATTACCCATACCTAATTTATAACTTATACTATTTTTTTCTTATTGTGTAAAACGGGGTAGTCGTTTGTTTGGTTTTTCTTTCACGGCACAATTACTTTTTCGATACTTGCAAAAAGTTGTGTTAATAAAAAGTAATTGTTTTCGCAAAAACAGCCAGTCTAAGTGAAAAAGATGAGGAGATGATTTTTATATAGTTTTAATTACTAAATCCCAAAATCCAGCTTAAAAAAAGACGTATTATATAGCATAACATCTTATAAGTACTCAAGAAATTATATAGGGTGTCCCAACTCTATTTATACACGAAGTAACGTCGCCCCTGTACAAGATACAAAAATAAACTTTAAATATGACCATGTTTTTTGGGTGCACTTATTTTATTTACAGTATTAGTAAATATAGAAGCTGTCTCAAAAACAGAATTCTCATTGTCAATTAGGTTTTCCTAAATAAAAACCCTGTATATTTTGGCAAATTTTGACTCTTTAATAAATTCTACATCAAAACTAAATAATATATTATACGTCAACTATTGCTGGTTTTAAAGATATCAACATCATGTTTATATACTCATTGAAGGTAAAAAATTAAGAAAGAAAAAATTTTTTAGGTTTTAGCTGTTCTTAAATAGATCTGTCAGAGTAATAAATAATATTATAGCAGCGATTATAGCAATTATTAATTACCTTCCATTTTAATAACTAGTCATTGGTAGATCAGCTATTTACGTTATTTGAGATATGTACGGAATTTGTCCTAAACGTCTTAGTTTTCGAACTAGAATGTGTTAAAATTTTTTAAAAATATTGTTTTTTTATAATAACTTTCATACCAATTTAAAAAAAGTGGTGGACGCCTTCTATGCACCAAAACACATTTTTTGGCATACAATGAAAAAATAAATTGTTACCAGTGTCGTCCATGAGGGGTTTAAGGTTAATCTTTTAATAAAAAATGGAACGCCACTTTATTTTTCTAAAATAAAAATGATTTTTAAAATTCCTATTAAGTTTGTAACAAATTTGATTTCTTGACTTTTTTATTTGATGTAATGGAAATTTTAAAAATTATCTTTATTTTAGAAAAATGCAGTGGCGTACCATTTTTTTATTAAAAACATTAGGCTTAACCATCTCATGAACGACACTGGTAATAATGTTTTTCTTGTATGCCAAAAAATGTGTTTTGGTGCATAGAAGGTGTCTCCCAATTTTTTAAAAATGTCTTAATTAGTATAAAATGTTATAAAAAAATAACACCCTGTAGTTCGAAAACTAAGACTTTTATAACAAAATTGTATATGAAGTTTTTTCATATTCTTGTAGAATTAGCCCTTAAAGTTTGGACGTCACTGTGTGGCCCACCCTGTATTTACTTTCTGACCTACCTGTTACTATTTCTTACAATAAAATTAGAATTACAAGTTATCATATTATTTATAACTAGACAGTGACAAAAAAATATTTCAAAAATATTTAGCAACAAATGATATTTTCTAACTTTACTTTTTACCCCTAATGAACACTTTGACATTTTTGAGGCCCGTCCAAGGGGTCAGTTGGTGAGAACTTATTTTATGATTTAATTATTATAAAATAATTTCGACCGGAAGCTCTTAAACCTATGTTTAGGGATTGCAACCTTTTCTATGTAAGTTTTTAATTTTTTAAATAACCTAAATAAAAATCATTTGTTTATATTAAATATCTCAATACTATTTTGTTTAAATGCTATTGATATCTCAAAATACTACAATAATTGACGTATAATGTACATTTTTGATGAAGAGTTCAACAAAGGGTTAAAATTTGTTAAAATATATAGGATGTTCTATTTAAAAAATCTTACTTGACAATAAAAAAGTTTACCTATGCTGTCAATCAAATTAGTGTGTCCAAGAAAAACAATTTTTAATTTTTTTATATCTTGTACAGAGCCGAAGTGATTTTATGTATAAATAGAGATGAGACTCCCTGTATATAAATCTATTTCGTATTTTATTATTGAGTATTGTAAGTGTAAATGTTGTTTTTAGCCTGTGGCAGTAATACCAACGAACGCGTACCTCAAGCTAGGATTATTGGAGGAAATAAAGCCGCAGCTACCCAGTGGCCCAGTTTAACTCTCCTTTATGACAAGAAGCGAAACATCCAATGTACCTCAACACTGATAGCTCCAATGTGGTCTATTGCTAGTTATTCGTGTGTAGTCTCAAAAGACAATACGATTCCCGATAGTAAGGAATGGATAGTTTTTGCTGGTAGCACCAATTTCTTTAATACAGCAGACAATTCTAGCACCCAAGTTGGAAAAGTTCAAGAAATAATACCTCATCCTCAGGTAAGCTTTCTAAACAAAAAAAATAAAGAGTGATTTAAAAAATATAACTACTCCTAAAAATAACCAGTATGTTGTGCTATTTCATTAAAATTAAACTTTATTGTAGAATTAAAATTTAAAATAAAATAGGTATCCATTTTAAAATATTTGAAAAATTCCGAATTTTCTGTCGTCAATTACTGCCTGTGGAAGAAAAAAGAGCATTTTTAAGACAACAATATTAATCTAAAGAAGAAATATTGGCCGTACTTGGATTTCTCTAAATGTAATCTCTGGCAACCATTTTAAAAGTATAGACCATATTGTGATTATAAAATTAAATAGAGATTTTTATAAAGAAAAATAATCCATTATTTAGAAAAATTGGGCATAACAGAAAGTTGATGTTACTTTTGGTTAAAACAAAAGTGATTTTAAGGTTGTGATAATGCAATAAAAATGTCAATTTATGCATACAGTAGGACCTAATGTATTTTTAAAGTAAATGTGTAACAACAGCCTGTTACTCCTAGTACATGATTTGTTTGAGCATCCACGCTTTAACTGTCATATTATTGAATTTACATAATTTTTAGGCCAAATACTCACAATACGAGTTCATCAACGATGTAGTCCTAATTCGTCTAGCCAAACCATTTACATTGGGCAGAAATGTCAGTACTGTTTGTCTGCCAAATAAAGACATTGAGCCAAGACAGTTGTGTGTATTATCTGGTTGGGGTATTAACAGACCTGGAGGTAAATACGACATTTAAATTAAGTAATATGCTTCTATAAATAAAATAGGCATTTAAAGAATATGAAACACGATATTGTCAATTTGACGGGCAAAATGTGCACTGTTAAATACAAAGATTAATAATCTAAAAATTTTAAAAATATCAATTTTTTTAGATCCAAACAAGGAACAATATCTCCATTACTTGCCAGTTCCTATCATAGAAAATGAAGAATGTAATTCTACTAAACACTACAATGGTCTCATGAATCAAGACAAAATATGTGCTGGATACACGGACTCCGAAAAAACACCATGTTATGTGAGTAAATAAATATTTAAGTGCTAGTAAAATATTAATAAAATCTAAAATATAAATACGATATGATAAAGTAATTAGCTAAAGCTATTTTTTGTTTGTGTATTGTCTAAATAACATATGGTAAACAATGTAGAAAAAGACAAGTATTTATTTATTTATTTTTAAATAGGAAACAATAAATATTAAACCCAGAAACATTTTTTTTTATTTTTGTTATAATTTGTAAGTGTATAATACTCATCTATTATATTGTCTTTAATAAATTTATAAGTACATGATACCCATTTTATTTACTCAGTAAATGTATTGTTTAATATGTCACTGTTATTTATTTAAAATATAATTTAAAATACAGACTTTGCAATATAAAAGCAAGTTCTTATACGTTCCCTATAGAATTTCGAGTTCTTGATATACTTAGTAAGTCACACTGCCATATAACTGTCATTACAAATTTTAATAATTCATAATTTGCAGAACGATGAAGGAGCTCCACTTATGTGCTTCTCAGAAAATGACAACCGATGGGAGTTACACGGAGTGCTAAGCCATCATGAAAACTGTGGCATAAGCAAACATCCAGCAGTATATTCTTCTCTAAATACAAAACTTAGAAGATGGATTACTAATACTATTGGAGAAGCACTGAAAAAAAGCACATGAAAAATATATATAGGAGCTGTGATTAAATATTTGTATAGACTGTAGATTATGTTAATGATACGCTGATATCACATGAAGAGTGCAGTATTTTTATATAATAGGTAGTTTTATAATTGTACATATTAAGTTTGGTACGGAAAGTACAATTGTATTACCTAAACTAAGCAGTTTAGAACCTAAATATCTGATCCAACTAAAGAATGTTCTCAATAAAACCAATAAAGCTCTTTTCGTTTTAAAACAAATTTGAATCTTTTTTATTAATAAATTTATTGTCAGAAATTAAAAAAATACTGCACTTTTTATTGGGTCAACTTTCCTTAACACGCTCAATTGTTGACATTTATTGTCAACCATTTTAAGAAGTAGTATTTAAGAATATTTAATGACAATAATAATATCTGAGTCATTGGTTTCAGTTAATTTTATTACACGGTCATAGGTCCCTAAGTAAATTTAACACAGATAATGTTAGAAGAGGTTAAACATAAATAACACAATTCTTGTCTTTTGCTGCTAAATCTCGATATCCACTGGTTGGTTATGATAAGTTAATAACTATATAACCCCAGGAATAACTAGATATCCCTAATAAACCCGAAATACTTTTCTTATAGTATATTTACACAATTTTCAGTAAGATCCGTAGAAATACAGTCCTCAATTAAACATGGGCTTTGGTAGCAATTTATTTTTTAGTTAAAACACTTTTATTAAAGTAACTTATTTTAATTTTGTTTATTGTGTTTATTTACATTTAAAACTTCTAGGTATTTTTTGCGGTTTAAAACAATATAAAAACAAATCAGTCATCTTAAGTGATACTTTATATTTTGTTATATCTTTTTAACTTAAACCATTCCAAGAGTGTGATAGATACATTTTGTATAATTATAGGACATATTAAAAGTACTACAAAAGTTATCAGGCAACGATTGCTAATATTTTAAAATATTACCTACTTTTTTGTTATTATATAGTTGCAAAATTCGGCCTTGACTTGTCATTTGTAAAACTTTTTATGTAAATAATTTCTATAACATTTACACTGTTTTCAAAACACTTTTATGTTAATTTCTGTGGTTGTTTTATAAAAATAATATGTTTTAACATTCAAAAACTTAAATAAAACTAATATCAATTATAACTACAAAAAAACACAAGTTTTTAAGTATTCTTTAATGAGAGCATTATATTTATTTTAAAGAACATACACATAATTTACTTTATTTAATATGTACTACTTTTTATATACCGACTATATTTTTAGAAAAATTAAATTTATTAATTTGTTTCATATAAACTTTAAATTAAGCCCTGTTGACAGCTATTTTTAGTAGTTATAAGATAAAAGTTAATGACCATATGTTTATTTTCCTGTAAATATTGTAAATTTAAGTTGTTGTCTATTATTACGATAAGTTTAAACACTATTAACTTACCATAGGAATAATAAGTAATGTATTAAAGATTAATTTAGTTTTGAAAGGGCCGTCCCAATATGTTGCTAGTCAAGCATCTTTGTGCCAATGTGCAAATAAAATGGGGATAATGACCATAAAATTTGTAAATATGTGCAAGTTTATTTTTATATTTGGTATAGTAGATTTAATGAATAAACAAAATAAACTTATTTACGGCTTTTATTTTTCCCCCGTTTTCAGAATGGAAGCTATCGAGGCCCTCGGAATCTAACAGGCCACCGCGCTCGCTTCGCACGGCTTCGGTAGAGCGTCCTAACTTTGGATGTATTAGCAAAGTATTAGTATATACGCTCTTGGGATTTTCTTGTGTTAGAACTGTATTTAGAGTTATATTTAAAAGTTATTATAAATAAAAAGGCTGTTTATGTGCTCTAATGATCGAAATATGCATATATTAAAAAATGGAAACCTGTCCAGAAATAAATAAATATATACTTTTAAAAATAAAACATATTTTTTAATCGTGTAACAAGAAATAAGAAACAGTATTTGTTTTATAACATAAATAAAAATATATCACTTAAATAAACTATCAGAAAACACTTTGGTAACTTAAAAATACTATTGTAAGAAAAAACGGACATTAGATTCTTGTTTAGCTTTTAAAATAATTGTTTTATAGGAATTGGCAAGGTCTCAAACGCAAATTTTTAATAAATCTTTTTGTTGTCCTCGCAATTGTCTGTAACAATTAACTTAATAAAATAAACACATTATATCGATAGCCACGGAAGCTTCAACAAAGCTTGGATTTCTCTTTCGAGCCAAAAATTATTTTCCCCTCTAATTCAGCATTCTTGATTCCATTTTAATAAGAGTTGTTCGCCTGATTAATGATCCTTTATTTACAGAAGATCTTCCTTCTCTCGCCCATAGTTATTACTTTTCTATAGGTACTTCCATGGCTTCTGCTCTTAGGAATTGTTTTAAATAATTCCTTCACTTGCGGTCCCAACAGAGAAACTCGTGGTGCCGAACGTATGCATCCCAATACGATCCCACTGGATGGCCCCGAACTTCCCACAATCTTCGTTCTTTTATTTCTAGAGTTTATACCTAGAACGTGGAACCTGTTACTCGCGGAGGTCTTTTTTAACCCCCAAATCTTCAAGTATTTAAGTTGCATGTCAACAAACTCCCTGTTATCTCGCTCAAGGCATCCACGGTACGCTAGTATTAAGGCTTTCAGCCTTTGTGAATTGTCCAAAAAAAAAGAAATAAATATTTGGTGGTATGTACACAGCTCTCACACGTTTCTTTTTTGATGGGTGCATGTGTGGCAGTGTTGCTTCAATGACTATAAAGGATATTACAGAATGTTATTAGTATAATGTTAGATCAGATTCTACTGTTGAAAATATGAAAAAAGTTCATACAAAGATAAAGCTACAGGACGTTAAAACTTTTTTATGTGTTAAATATCCTTAACCAATTTTGTGTTATTTTGGTAATTTAATTTACATAAGAGAGTAAGTTATTACTAACTTAATTACAATTATTAATAAGTCCAGTAGCGTTCTGGAGCAGTCAATTTAAGAAATTTTTCTAACAAAAAACGGTATTCCATCGACTGTATAAATGTGTGTAAAATATTATGTGCTTTTTAGATTAAGCAAATAAGAACACAACTTTTATATGCCTCTTATTTTTTTCGTAAATTCATTAGTTCAATATAAAAAGA
Organism: Listronotus bonariensis; assembly: GCA_014170235.1. Lineage (NCBI taxonomy): Eukaryota > Metazoa > Arthropoda > Insecta > Coleoptera > Curculionidae > Listronotus > Listronotus bonariensis. The sequence continues at coordinate 59,935 of JACEGR010000180.1, read as the reverse complement.
ATAATATCCACTTAACTGCATATTTTTAGACCATGAAAGAAGAATTGCATGAATTTTTTTTTTTTTTTTATTAAAAATTAGGTTTTAAAATGTTTTATTAGCAACTATGTAATAACAATAATAAATGCATATTTAAATAAGGTTTCTATTCAGTGTGACAATTTTTACTAAAATTAATGTTTTTGAAATTTTCAGTTTTCTAAAAAGTTTGATACCCTGTATCTTGATAACGAAAATTTTAAAAAATTATATAGTCATGTTTATATTTTTTAAATAATTTTTAATGTAGAATCTGTCCTTAAATTTTCCTAACAACATTCTGTAACACCCTGTATTCTGTATAAAAAAATTAATGACATCCGACATCCTAATTGACTAAATCTGTATATTGTAACGTTTTACGTCCAGTCCCGGATCTAGGGAGGGGGAGCAAGCCGGGGTGTCTGCCGCGGGCACCACCTTCAAGGGGTACACACACGTGTACAGGGTGTACCAAACTCGACGGTGACCATCGGGAATTTGAAAACTGTAGAGGATACCAATAAGTCAACAAAATAGGAGAAGGTTGCGTCAGTGGCGCATTTACCAAAAGGCTGAGTAGGCTGAAGCCTATGGCGGCGTTTTTAGGGGGCAGACGTAGTTTAGGGGGCGGCAAAATATTAATAAATAACTTTGTGGATGATTTTATATTTAGTACGTAGAATTGAAAGAAAAGAAGGTGAGGACCATTTTTTTTCTCTTCAAAATTATTTTTATCGGAAAAAAGTTAAACAAAGGGGCGGCGAAAATAAAATAGCCTACAGGCGGCAAATTTGTAAATGCGCCTCTGGGTTGCGTACTTAGGAACCCAGTTTGTCGACGTTTAGTTTTCCAGCCATCAAAAATTTAAGGCCGTGCTTGCATACCGGGTGGTGCAAGTGGTGCAAGGCACCAGAGAGCAATGCTGCAGGGGCGGAAAATTCAGGAAAAAAGGTTTGACATAAAGGGCGATAATATTTTTTTGCTCTTTAAAAATAAGTAATACAGGGAAAGAAGCAATGGTAAAGAAAAGAGACAGCAGTGTATATTTTAAAAGTGAGTACCTTTTTTTTTGCTCTTCAAAAATTAGAATCTTTTAATTTACCAAAACAGATTGTCTGTGTGTAAAAGACAATGATTGAGTAGTAAAAGAAGAATTTCGGACTTCCATTGTCATTCGTGAAGAATGACAAGGAACATGTTTTAGTAACAAAAATCAGTAATTTGTATGGTTTGGAAGATGAGATAATGCAAATATCTTTGCAGTAAATGAACCTCCCATAAAAAAGCTATAAAAATACGTCCGTGTAAGGTGCTACTGTGAGGGAAGAGATGTAGGGAGTGCCAAAAAATAGGATTAGCTGTTTATAGATTAGATATCCCAATTATCCGAAAATGTATTATTTCTTTAGCACCCAAAAAACAAATGCCAAATGGTTGGGCCAAATTTGACGCTTTTTATGGAAAACTCACGTTTCTGTACATTTTACAAAACAAAATAAAAATAAGCCCCATTTGGGCTCAACTTTTAAGCCGAACATACTGGTGATAAACGAAATTCGCTATATTGCTACGTTCAATCCTTTATAACTTTTTTATTTATAGACTTTTTGTTATTGACATTTTTACAATATTTTTTTGCAGATCGCAAATATGTTTTTCATTTTTTTTCAAATTTTAAAAGGGACATCCTGTATAATTTTCAATGGTCAAAAAATTTACTTCTTTCAAATGTATCATATTTTGTATTTAAGTCATTTCTGAAATATTGCATATTTTCATGTATTATTGTTATTGGGTAAGTAGAAAAATGTTTTAGTTTAAACAATCTTAATTTACATTTCGTGTTTTATTCATTGCAATGGCGCAAATCCAGGGCCGCCAAGAGCCTTGCCGGACCCCGGTAGTAAATAAAGTAAAAGTTACGGGCCCACAAAAAAAGTTGAACAGCAAAAAAAAGGTCCTCACCTCCTCCAAAGTACTATTTCTTACATTGCTTTTTAAAAATAACATTAAAAAAGTCCTCACTTCCTCCCATCTACTATTCCTTTCATTACTTTTACGTAATTATCCCGCGCGGGCCCCCCAATCACTCTGGAACCCAGTAATTTGTACCGCCTTCAACGCCCTCTCGTCGGCCCTGCGCAAATGCATATTTTAATAATTTAATAATGCAAAAAGCGGCAAAGAAAAGATATCTTTTTATTAAAAGTAAACTAATTTATTCTGTTCATGTTTTATTCTAAAAACTTGTTAAACCGGATTTAATACCGCTTTTATTTTAAATTAACTGAAAGCAATTATTTTATTGTATACTAACTGACCCGTGCCCACTTCGTTGGGCGTTAATTACATTTTTCTCTGAACTTTTTCTTCAATCATAATAAAATATACTGGTTGAGCAGGTAGGTATTGGGATATCGTCGAATAAAGCAACTAAAAAGGATGTATGTGACTAATCCAATCAGATATGTTTACATGCAGGTATTCACGTTAGATTGTCTCTTTTTTTACATTGCCTATGTATTATGTTATTTAGCTGATTCTGTATATTCTATAGCATTTCTGAATAGTGTAGCTGTCTGATGGTGAAAAAATTTTCAGGATCGGTTCAGTATTTCCGAAATTTAGAACTTACAAACCAACAATCAACTTTACCTCTTTCTTCATAATATTAGTATAAATAAATATTAAAGGAAAAACTACTAAAAATAAGTAAATTCGTTTCTTTTTTATTCTTATTTATTTATATATATATAAAAGAAATCTGCTCCCGCAGAGAATCGAACCCGGGCCGCCCGCGTGATAGGCGAGCATTCTACTACTGGACCACCGGAACTCATACAGGTGGTTAAAAACTTAACATTTTTTTAACATTAGTATCGATTGATATAAAGATGTCATTATTTTTTTCTAAAATGTTTGTGTAATCATTATAAAAGATAGCCAATAACACTCCTAAATAGTGTAGCTATCTGATTGTGAAAGAATTTTAATGATCGGTTTAGTATTTCCGAAGATTAGCGGCTACAAACAAACAAAGTTACAAACTTTACCTCTTTATATTATTAGTATACAGGGGCGGTCATACTGACTTTCTGAGGGGGGCCATAGGCCGAGAAAAATCTGGCGCCCCCAGAAACAAAATTTTCAAAAGAAAAAAAAGTCCCCTCACCTATTTTTATTGTTGTTCTTTCATTCTTTAATTTATAAAATTCCAAAAAAACTCCCACGTATTTGAAAAGCAAAAAAATATCACTTTTCAATTCCATGATCACCCTCACCCCTCGGACCAGCTCTGAGGGGGGCCATATCATCATTAAATGCCCAAAATGCCCATATTTGTCATTACAGATGTATGAAATACAGAGGATGTGGCATTAAAGGAGGTGGGCATAGCCCCCATGCCCCCCTATGATCGCCCCTGTTAGTATAGATGGGTAACTAACGGTCGTATTTACCAAGCTCTGACAAATATTTATCAAAATGATAGCCTACTTAAAAAGCAGGCTGTCAGTCTAATAAATATTTGTCAGAGCTTGGTGAATACGGCCATAAAAAAACTATGGGAAACAAAAGCATGCTTATTTAAGCTTTTCAGCAAAAAGCTGTACTACAATCTCGCTGTGATCCCTTGATGACTTATTAAAACAGCAATTTGATTCTCACACAATTACTTTGAGCAAATTACTTTAAGCACTTTTACTAGAAGGTAAAACAGTGTGGCTCTTGGGTCCCTAGTAGACGAAAATTAAAGTAAAAATTTTCTAAATAAAAATTTAAAATAGCTTTTAAATATTATTTAAATTAAATTAAAAAACACCAAAAGTTAGTAGAAAAAGGTTTATTATACAATATATAATATAAATAACACAGTAAAAGGATTAAATAAAAATAAAATTGTTGTCATTAGGCTCAAAACTACTACAAATAAATAGAATCAAATAAAACTGATCTCACTGTTATTGACAATAAATGTTTTAAACATTTGCTAGAGAACCCATAAAAAGCACAACAATATAAGTAATATTCCCTTTTTACGAAATCATGTAGCTTCGTTTATGAATTTAATATAATTATAAAACTGTTTTGTTTGTAGAAGGTAAGCCAAAAAGTTGTAACAAAATAAAACATACTTCTATGGAAATGGATACCTTGCAATTTTTTAGAAATAACTTCTAACAGACCAGCTTTTTTGTTATGTAACAACATTTAGGTTATATATTATAATAATATATATCATATACATAAATAGTAAAAGGGAAAATTACAGGTACTGTGGCCTAGAACTAGATTGCTATAATTTTATAAAAATATAAGCAATAAAATGTAATTCGCATTAATAACCTATTTTTGTTTTAATGACCAATTTCCCACTGTATACACTGAAAGATGGCATTATATTGCATTTTTTAAAACATGACCCCCATGAATTAGAATAAATAGAAACTGTTATACAAATATTTATTTATATAAATATAATACCAATAATACCAATACAAATGCTCTACCAATAATAAATTATTGGTAGAGCATTTAAAACATTTGACAAAGTTCATACTCTTAAAATTAAAAAAATGTTTTGGTGCCTAAATAGCACAATGAAAAATTTCAACTTCATATAAATATGTTAATGTAAAATCACCTGGAACACTCTGCAACAGCAAGATTTATATTTTCATATTAAAAAAAAAAGATTAAAACATTTTTTTCTTATCATTACTTATTTAATTGAAAAAAAAAACTTTTAAAAATATTTTATAAAAAAAAATAAATTGATTCTTACTATCAATCATTTTTATATATGGACTTTTCCTTCTTGAATACCATACAGTAAAATAAAACTCCTGTTCTAAGGGACTTGAACTGCCTGATCATATATATATGCATTTACCCAATCTGATCAGAAGCAAATCAAAAAGTTTTATTGTATTATTTTAGCTATATACGGTCCTTATTAAAAATGATTTAATCTATCAGAGTGTTGGTGGTGTAAACATGCCTAATTTGTATAAAGATCTTGGTTAGAACTAGATTATTCTTCAGTTACGAATTTTGGCTGCAAAGCAACTTCTAAATCAGTAATTGCTCTATCCAGTTGTGCAAATAAGATTTTTATTGAGTTTGTGATATCATTATATTGTTGTAGAGACTTAAGAACATTCTGAGTTACTTCTCGGCTTTCCTCATAAATGCTTAAATTGGCTGCCGCCAATTGCTCTAGTTTATCCGAGAGTTCTGTAACCTTTAAAATATTTTCTGAATTGGTGTATGGAATAAGATTCTGAAATGTTCCAATCAGTTGCACTGTGTCCTTTAACTGAAATAAAAAATAAATAATAATTGTTATTTAATGTGATGTCAATAAAATATTTGCAAATTTTTTGAAATTACTTCTTTTACTGCTTTATATTTGTTCAAACATAGACAAATGCCCCTTAAAATCAGATTTATATTGGTATAAATTTTAAAAAGTATTATATACATATCTACATAATATATTAACTTTTACAAAGCCATTTGATTTATTTCGGACAAATAAAATGTTGAGTAACTTCGCAGTTGTTTTAAAAAGACATTTAAGAAGATACTTTTACGCCCTAGGGCAAAAAAGTATCAAAAACGCCCGCATTTAAAAATTTATAAAGAGAATGCTTGTATATTAATTTCAGTCGTACAAAAACATTGTTTGCACCTCTGGCGTAAAGAACTTTTATGCCCACAGCTGATTGTTGTGTTGTCAAAAAGAGATGAAGCGTAGAACGTCGTGGCCCAGAGTTTCTTGATTTTGTTCAAAAATTGTAAATCGATAAAATTCATCAGTTTCTAGACCTAGTTTCAGGGCCGTTCCTGGCGGGAGTGCAGCAGGGACATTTGCACGGGGAGGCAAAAATTGAAGGGCGGCATTTTTTTTGAAAAGAAGGGCGGTTGTTTTGAAAAGAGTGGAATTGCAGGAGGGTCCTTTTTTTTTGGTCTTCAAAAATATTTTATAGGAAAGAAAAAAAGTAAAAATTAATGTAAAAGACTCCAACAAAGGAAGGAAAGGAAATACCAAAATTGAAAATTCCGGTTTTTTTCGAATATCTTCGGAAGTACTAGGAATTTTTTAAAACGCAAAACGGCATTTTATTGGGCATCAAATTGCGCAACTTTGCCTTTATTTAACCGAACCTGTATCTCTTACGGTTTCCGAAATCCCAATGATGAGCGTCGAATTCGAGCCACTCCTGTACCCTCAGATTAAATAATCTGTTGCTTGTCGGCTTATAATATTTGAGGTGAGCATTTTTTGAGGTAAAGATGACCCGTTGAGCTATTTTGTATTTGAAATATTGGCAAGTTGATCAGATATTAAGTAAAAGATTCGATAACTACAAAGAGTTTAAATTATTTTTTTAATATAAAAATAAAGTTTTTGTTTTTAATCACAATGCTCGGAATAAAGCCATCCGCCTGACGGCTTGTGGTCACTATACAGTTCCCTTATTAGGAAATGTCTGTAGTAGTGAGATATATTGATGGTTTTTATTTTTAGATTTGTAAAGATGTTTTTATGTTTATTCTTATGCATGAGAAACCCATTGATTTATTAAAAAGGATAAACAGCAGTTTATCTGTTCCTGATGTTCAAATTAGTAATACATATTTTTTTCCTGTATTTTTTAAAGAATTTTTGAAATAAAATTTTACAATTTTTCTGAAAATATTGTTTTAAAAAATTTAGGTTATTTTTCCTAAATGTTTTAAGTTGTTTTAGATTTTTTTAAAGTTGCCTTATTATAAACAGAGGATCCCACTTTTACTTCCAGCTGAAATTCATAAGTATTAAGAAAAAAATCAAAAGTTATTATGTGCTTTCTTAGGGTGTACCCTCAGATAATAGCTGACCATTTTTAGACTTATTTTGTTGCCCGGTTTTTAAAAAACAAAATAAAACTTTATAAGGTGGCCTTAATTGGTACAGATGAAACATTTTATTCCATACCAATGTTTGCCATTTCATTTTTCACACTTTATCAAAGCCACCTGATAGTATCCAAAAGGTCTGTACGAAATGATAACACAATTTTTGGGCCGAAATACAACGATCTTATGCAATTTACCTTAGTATATTATTTTTTTACTTGTTAAAAATAAAGAAAGTAATTTCCGCTGTTAGATATCAATGAGTTGCAATAAAAAGATTACGAATATGTAGTAAGTTTATTCTTTTTTTTACCTTTTTTACCTAAAAACATAGTTCAGGGCCGTATTATGGTTAAATAAATATGCAATATTCTGGTGATGGAATTTTCTGTACGAAATGTCGGCAAATATCAAAGTGGCGATATATAGTGTTTTAAGAGTGATGAAAGGATTTAATTAAATTGAAAAAATATCAGGTCCGTATTTAAAAAAATTAAGTTGATGATGGTCGCCAGAAGCCGAAACGTCAGATTCAATATTTAATCACACTGAATTATAGAGCAGAAAAAGTGGCCATGAAAACGTGTTTTTCATTTTAAGTTATCTTAACAAATATAGCCAGGAAACAATAGAAACCAAAATTGAAAATTCCGTTTTTTTTCGAATATCTTCGGAAGTACTCAGAATTTTTTAAAACGCAAAACGGCATTTTATTGAGCATCAAATTGCGCAAGTTTGCTTCCATTTAACCGATCCTGCATCTCTTACGGTTTATGAAATCCCAATGATGAGCGTCGAATTCGAGCCACCCTGTACTGTCGAAAAACATTGGAACTTGTAAATATATTATTATCTTTCTTTAGCGATTTTTTCCAACTAGTCAAAGGCAATTTTATGAGAAGTTGTAATTTAGGCCCATATAAGGTAGTGGCCTTATTAAATGTGTGATCTTAATTGGGACAGGTACCTTATCTAAAAAACGGTTGCTCATAGCAATATTTATTGGGTATATCTTTTTGCGTAAAAATATGGAAGAATAAAAATTCTACACTAGAATTTTAATAAGCCAAGACATAAAAAAATTATGACACTTTGAACCTAACCAGTCCTTTGCTGGCTCTCCTACATGTTACAACTAAAACATTAGCGTATTTCGATTCCCCACTTGAAAAAGCTCTTAATACTAAATTTTGTAAAAAAATGTCTTTTAATAAAATAAAATATTTAAAAATAACTAAAGTAAAATAAAAACTTTAACAGTCTGTATCACGGAAAAGATCAACTTCTCGACTAAAGTAAATTGCATAAGATGGTTGCATTTTACTCCAAGGCATCTCTGGTAGCATTTTGTACCGACCTTTTAGAGACACCATATATAACCAGTGCTGGATTTACCAGCAGGCTGAGTAGGCTGAAGCCTAGGGCGGCAAATTTTTAGGGGGCGGCAAATTTTTAGGGGGCGGCAGATTTCTTTCATAAATTGTTTATTTAAATGATTAGTTCCAAGATCTGTAACAAAAATGCTTAATAATAACAGCAATAATAACTAAACAAATACATGTTTTGGTCTGTTGTGTAAAACATAACTATATAGGCAACTGCCGGCCCGCGTGCCGGATCCAGCCCGCTGTATGATTTAATGCGGCCCGCGACGATACATTTCAAAAAATCTAAATAAAAAATATTAAAATTAATTAACACTACCTACTCAATCTTACAAAATCAAGTGTGCGAGCAACCCAAGTGGCAGCAGTCATCAAAGAGCGAGGTACAACAATGGATTATTACGTTTAGTGTAGAATAGTTGAGAAGAAATATTTTTTTGTTATGCCTCACTCTTTGATGATCGCCGCCACCCGGCTTGCCCACTGACTTGATTCCGTCAGTTTGAGTAAGTACTGTAATTTAATTTTAATACAGTCCCCATAGGTGGGATGAATCGGATTTTGGTTCAGTTCTCCGAGCTGAAGTAATAAGTCGACGAGCGAAATCTACTTTTTAATAGGATTCTACTTAGTAATAGGATTCATTCATGTAATAAATCTGTTAAGTGCAATAAATAAATAAATAAATAAATAAATAATGTAGTACTTTTATAAGCGGTACGCGAATATATTTGCACACTAATGTTTGGCCTGCAACATGACAAAGGTTGCTCATACCTGGTGTAAAACATAAGAGAATATGCCTTGCTAGTTCAACAATTTAGTTTAAATTATTTTTTCATACAGTATTACCAATTAACTATCTGGATCGAGATCTGGATCACAATCCGTAACAATATTACATTTACCAAATACAATCAGTGCTCTTGTTTACCTAAAATGTGAAGCTTAAGAAAACTGTTTTTTATACCTCAGGATACAATTCCAACAAATAGTGTCTTTTAGCCTCAACTTCCAAATCATTCTCACCATTACATGGATCTAGATATTCATTGATTGTAGTCATATGTTGAAGAATAGAAGTGATAGCTTCTCTACAACTTAGTGCTGAGGATATCATGGTCTGTGTTTGTAATAAAAGGTCTGTTATGGCTTGAGATTTGCTTTCAAGAGATGATCTTTCTTTAGGAAGAACTTGCAATTCCAATGCTTCTATGCGTTTTTCTAACAAATCGATGGCATCCATGTCTATAAAATTTATATTTTAGAAGCTACTTTCGTTTACCTTTACTTTTAGTTACTTACTTCCTGGTTTCTAGCTATCACTTTCTTTTTAAATACCTGAAAATTTTACTTTTACTAAATTGTGAAATTTATACAGCTGATGAAGTAAGATCAGGAACTAGAACCCTAAATATATAGTTGAATAACCGGAAAGTAAAAAAATTGACAAGAAATGTTTAAATAGGAATATAAGTAGTTGAGCAAAAACAAATTCATATTTTTACAATTGACATTAATACATATTAAAGAGTATTAAATATTTGCTCTTTTTACGTAAAATGTCATATTTATGCTTATATTTTTTGTATAAGAAAGAAAATATCAGAAAGATGTCAATTAAATGCATAGTTCTACTACTCTACTATATTAAAAGTTGGTTGCAGAAGTAGTAGATTGAATAATATTTGCCTGCCATCTTTTGAGTGTAACACAAATGAATGCCTATGAACGTTTCAAAAATAACAGACTTCTGTAATAGTGCCGTAAAAATCTTAGAGTATATTCTTCTAGAAGTAGCTTGCCGGTTCTGAGTGCGAAAACCGTGCATGAGGGAAAAAGAAGACAAGACTAGTTCTCATACAAACAAGGCTAGTATCTTTCTCTCTCGCGCTCTGCATGCTGATTGATAGAAAAGAAGCCCCGACCGTTATCCTTTTTCTGTTTCCTGCTATTATTTTGGACAGCATTAACCGATGATTTGTGCCGAATATACAAGAGCGCATTGAGATTCGATAACCTTGGAGTAAAATAAAGGAGACGGTAAAATTTACCCATTTTGTGACGTCGCCAAACGCACTTATTCCTTATATCCTTACGTCCAGTTTTGATAAGGTCTTTACAGAGCATGTCTTTACCGGGCCTTTACCGGGCGTATCGATTCTGATTGCGCCCCAGGTGTTTCCTAATTCCGGTAAAAAAAATGAGGATGGTGCATGTTATTTTTATAGTTTATTTAAATTTGAGCTATAAAAATGAAGGTATTTTTTTCATTTTTTTTTCATGTCTTGTCATATTATGTAGTTTTCGAGAATAAAAAAGAAAAACAACCTATAATTGAATATATTCTGCTTGGACCCCACGAAACATAGGAAAGGTATTTTGGAGGACCTTTTATTTTTTTCTGTTTAAATTTATTGGGGTATACACAACAACTTTACACAATATACAATCAGGTTTTTAGGTATTTTAAACATGGGGGACAAAATTTTATGCCTCCCAATTTTTAAAAAATGTTTGGCGCCCCTGAACAAAAAGCTGGCGTCGCCACTGTTAACAAACTCAAACTCAAAAAGAAGACAAATGGAACAATTTTTTTTGTAAAAAGTTATTCTTTTTAAAAATTTTTGTTCGTAAAAAAATAGGATTCACAAAGAGAAAATGTTGATTTTGTAAACAGAGTTAGCAAAAACTTAAAAAGCATGATTTTTCTATTTCTATTGAACTCCATAATTTGGCGAAAACGCCTTGATCACATTCTTCATTCGTTTACAGCTGAATTATTGTGTTGTTGATAAGGAAGTAGGGAAAGCAGGTGTTTGAAAAGCAAATTATGATTGTTTTTTTTGTGGTCATTTATTTAAAATTTAAAATAATTAATTTTTGATAACTCAAAAATCAGTTTTAGAAACTTTTTGATACCCCTGTAATTGATGGAATGCTATAATTATTTTATTTGAAATAGAAAGTAAATCAAATTTGCAACATTTGCGCCTTTACACACTAGCCGGTTTTGACGGACAGAAAGATAAAAAATTATACGAAGCCTTTGAGTTTGCCGAGTTTTCCCGTTCTCTGCGTATAAAAGGTTTCATTTGACTCTATACACTTCGATAGCGTTGGTCCGTCGCCCGTATTTCCGTTTTTCACTAATATGAAAAGGCAGTTACTGCTTTTTCCTACGACCACATGTGAAAATAGTAAATAGCACACTGTTTTCATGCATAGAAAATGCCTTATATCACACTAGTGTTGCAAAGTATAATATAAAGCTGTCATCGCTGTCATTGTTATTTAAAATAAATTTGGGGTTATCAGGCTGTTAATGGGATTTACATTGAAAAAGCCATGCAATATTTTTTAATGAGGACCTTTTTAATTCTTAAATGATAAAAAGCGACTAGGTAGGTGATATTTGATATAATTAATAGTTTAAAAAAGCTAAAAAACACGCTTTTATATGCAACCGAACTAAAAATTAGAAAATAATTTTTCATTAAAAAAATATTGTCATTTCATAGTAAAAAGCGTGGGGTGCATTTTACTATTTTTCATAACTTTTCCATCATAGATATTTGCAAATATAATAATTATAACATTTAATATATTTATCACCCCACGCTTTTTACTATGAAATGACAATATTTTTTTAATGAAAAATTATTTTCTAATTTTTAGTTCGGTTGCATATAAAAGCGTGTTTTTTAGTTTTTAAACTATTAATTATTTTTCATTTTTAGTTTCTGCTACTCTTGACAAAATGGCGAAAAATTTTTTAATGAACAAGAGTGGCAAATTTTAAAATTTTTCCAACAGATTGCAACTCACTAAAAATTTCTTCTTCATTAAGTAGCAAAGTTTGAAATTTTGCCAACAGATGGCAATCCAGGCAATGTTTGGACCGTTGCCAATATATTGCAACCCACTAAAAATTTCTTCTTCATTTAATAGTAAAGTTTGAAATGTTGCCAACAGGTGGCAACCTAGGTGTTGTTTTTATATTTTTATAATATAAAGGAAAATTTTTTTCCTGGCGATCCAAAAAAAGAATGTTAATTTTTATTAATTGCATATTATGTATTATGTATACATTACACATAATGTAATTTTTATTATGGAATCCTTGAAGTAATGGTGCAACTAACCCTATATTTTTATTGTTCATAAAAATTGAACACTCATGGTGCAACTAACCAAATTGTATAAAAACTAAAAAATTTCTTCTTCATTTAATAGCAAAGTTTGAAATGTTGCCAACAGATGGCATCCTAGGTGTTGTTTTTATAATATAATGGAATTTTTTTCCTGGCGATTCAAAAAAGATAACGGGATACTGTTTTTAAATTATTGCATCTTCATCGGTCCTTGACACGTGTGCAAAGTTTCAAAGAAATCGAATAGCTGGAAGTTGGTTAAAATTAGGCTCAAAGATTCCGTTACATAGATAGATAGATAGATAGATAGATAGATAGTTACAACCCAAGTTAATAAAAGCGTGTTAATAAAAATATTGTTAAACAGTATAATATATCGCAGTAAGGAATAGCTATTTACGTTACTAGACCGGAAAATGGTATTTTACGGGTCGACGAAAAACATTTACAGGGCGAGCCGTAGGCGAGTCCTGTAGTTTTGAGGAGACCCGTAAAAATTATTTCCGGTCGAGTATCGTACATAATTTTTTTAATTGACCGGAAAATAACTGTGTAAATTTTTAGTGTTATATTTAAACGACAATAAGGACGCTGCTTCAATTATTTCATCTGGATTTTCCATGTCTGACTCCATTTTGGCAAAATGATGCTTTCTTTACTTTACAATATCTTGAACTGTCAAATAGTAGCAATTGAACTCTGACAATTTTTGTCATGGCTAACAGGATATTTTGATATCAGGGACCGGAAAGTAAATAAGAGACCGGAAAGTAAACTAGGGACCGGAAAGTAAATTAGTCCTGTAAAATAGCATTTTCCGCTTAAAAAATTGAGTGGAAAATTCAGTTTTCCGGTCAATTAAAAAAGTATATATCACCCTAGTGATGCAAAGTTTTCAATTGTTTTCTTATTTTTTCTGTGAAGACAAACAACTTTTAGTGTTTTTTTGGTGAATAACTTGTGGTCGTCATAAACTATTAATTATTATATAGGTAGTTTCAAAAATTTGTTTTTTGATTCCTGTTATTTTTAAAGCAATATTTTTGCGATTTTGAACCACCCTGTATACCCTTTGGCCATTTTTAATAGTTTTAAGCATTTCAGATGAAGCAAAAATTTTTATGAAGAATCACTTTTTTATATTAAAAATTAAAAAATTTACAGGTCTGTATAGTTAAGTCCATCCGTGTACGCACTGTATATTTATTATATAGGGAGTTTCTTAATTTCGGTAAAAAAAATAAAATTAAGCGCGTATTTTCGACCTAATTCTATAAAAAAATGTACCTATGTATAAACATAGGTCCGGAAATGCAATGTTTCCAAGATACAAAGTGGGAAACATTATAATATACTAATTCCATGTTATGCAATTTTTATAAACTTTGGCAGTGTTATTTATAGCAGTAAGGGGCTTATGTAGCCTTAATTTAATTAAATTTATTAGGTCTACTGGCATCTCTAGTGGGACCTAGTGAGGCACACAAATTATAGTAAAAATTAATTTTTATAATATTTTCTTAAAATTATGTAGCAATATCAACAATTGCAGAACTAAACAATAATAATATCTAAAAAAAGTACTAAATAAAGTTTCTAAAATTTGTTCTGTGTTTCTTAGGTAGTCCAAGGATATACAATAAAGATTATTTTATTTTTTTCTTCTTTAAAACTACAACAGAAACAAAAAAAAGCTTTATTTATCCTTAGCTAATTAAAATAAAAAATACCCGAATAACAGTGTGCCACACAATTTTGTTAGAAATATTCGTTTAAGTATAGTACATTCAGACTTATTTCGTTTTGACTTCTTAAGGCCAATAAACGACCCTTTTGTCGGCCGGCGCTTTAGCCAGAGTGGCTTTCCAGTGACGCAAATAGAGCGCTCCCGAGTAGCTCAGGAGCATTTCGTTCTACTTTATGGCGTTCCAGTGACGGAAAGTGTTATGCACCTGAGCTACTCCGTTTTTCTTTCCCCTTGCCCCTCATGCACCAACCCCTCTTTTGGTTTTTGTGCTTCAAACGGGTTTTTTATGATTAAGAATGGATTTTTTAAAATTATTTATTTAAAATGGAATTAGATATTAAAAAGAGATTATTATTATAAAGCCAAGAAAGGTTAAAAACAACAAAATTTTAAAATTTCTTAAAGTATCCCTCTTTCCTTGTCTAAGGATGCGTTCCAGTGACTAACTTTTTAGAGCAGTTCAAGAGCTTCAAGCCCTGGAGCGTGATGCACAAACATTTTCGTCACTGGAAAGACCCTCTGGTGTTACCTGCTGTAAAATTTGAACGGAACAGGGTGGATTTTACTTTTTTATAGGAAAAACATTGATAATCACATATTTTATTATTAATAGGAATAAAAATAGTATTTATAAAATATACCTAGGGATACTATAATTTATTTTTTAAACATTGTCATCACGTGACTAACTGACGACTTTCTAATAGCGTTTTTCGACATCGCTTCCGTTTATATCGTCTTTTAATGTTTATGGAGAAGGACAAAGAAAGAATATAATTTACTTGTCGTTGATCATTGCGTCAAAAAGTCACCGTCTTTTGATCCCGCATGTATAATTGTTATCCGCTTACCTCTGTTGGATGGTGCTTTTGTGTTACATTTACCACTTGAATCGTCCCAACCTTTTTGATGGCGTGTCATGGGTATCGTATACCACGTTTCGTCCAAGTAAATGATCGACCTTCCTTGACTTCTATACAAATCTTTTTCGTAAGATATTCTAATCTCCATTTCCGAAGTCGTTGCAATTCCATCAGCACTTGTTTTTTGTCGATCTTCTTAAGTTTGAATCCTAGTTTTTATAGTCTTCCACAATGTTGTTCTGCCACACTGTATGCCACTTTCGTCCATTTGTAGTCTCTTCATTAAGGTGTCCAATGTTGGTGCATTTTGCTCTTCATACATTTTATAGATTTTTTGTCGAATTAGGTCTTTATCACTTACATCAAGTTTTGTGGCAGTACCAGAATCGCATCTATTCTTTCTCTTGACTATAGGTTTTTTAACAATATCGCCTATGGTAGACTTTGGTATTTTCGTTAACCTGCACGTTTCTTCCAAAGCTGCTTGTATGGAAACATCGTTTCTTAAAGTTAAATATACATTCTTTATCAATTTCTTTAGCATCAACAGAAAGATGCTTTCTCTTGCTGTACTACTTGCTTGCTGCTCGTTGTCGCTTGCTTCATCGTCAAATTCACTTCACGTTCGCCACATTTTGGAAAATACTAAGCCATTTACTGTTCTAAGGGCATATATATACCCAAACTCCTTTTTAAAACATTCAGGTAGGTATAGGTAGTTAATGTATATTGGGTTTACCTTTATTTTTTTAACAAATACCTACCTGTACCTATTTATCAAATTACACAAAAGGCCAAGTAGTTTTCATTATACCTTTACTTAATTAGGTAGGTAACCATATTTTTCATATTATTTCCTTAAAAATTCAAATTGTAATAAAAGTTACCTAGTACCCAAAATTATGTTTAGAAATACTAACTACATACCTATTTACACATTTTTACATATTTTTAGACAATTTATATCTATCTATCAATATTTCAATTGCTTCTCAATGAAAAGGAAAAAGTCCACTCCGGCCCTGCCTGCAGCTGGACGGAGTCTGCCAGCCGGTAGGAAGATTTATTGGAGGCAATATAATCGAAGTCCTTAAGTCAGAACGGTATAAGAATGAATACAGTTTATCGCTCGAGACCACTAACTAAATTAGCCCTTTTATACTACAACACTATCAAATTTTATTAGAACTGATAAAGGGATATTTAAGATATCAATAAATATACATTTTTACGTTTCGGAAATATGACCATTTTAATCAGGTATTTACTTTACTTTTAACCCAGAGTACCTTAACTAAGGTACCTGGTACGTTTATTATTTCAATTTATATTTACAATACATGTTTACATTTTTTAAGTATACAGCATTCCAAGAATACCCTTCATGGTGTATACAGGACCTGACATGGACGAGTCCTGTCAGGGGGCTGATGGTAACCCAGGTAAACACTGTATTGTGTAAAAAATGCTTTTACGGCACTTTCCGCCTAAAGCTTTCAGTGCCCTCTCGGAGTCTACAGTAAGTCAATGTTCCTGTTTATATATGTTTTGGTTTTATTTATTGAATTGTTTGCGTTCTTATTGCAGGAAAAATAGTGGTTAAAAAACCTGCTTAATATTTAGATATTTGTGATTTTAGTTGGTATTTTTATTTAAATATTCTCTGTTTCGTCAATGGCGTCAGAATTTAGAATTTGTTTGATTAATTTATGAATTAATCTGGGGGTGGTAATCAGGTATTTAGGTAATTTTTAAAGTACCGTATGTAAGGACGGCAATCGACTATCGCTGTCTAAACGCGTCGTTTAAATTTTTATTGGTTTAAGCAGTATTCGAGCACTGTATCATACAATTACTTTTTATTTGACAGCCGATAGATGTGACGTCAAGGAAATCCTTTTAAACAAATGTAATTATTTCTTTATTGTTTTGCAAATAACGTGTTAATCGTGTTTATATTTGTGAGTAAATAATGGATTAAAACGACTTTAACAATTGTATAAATTATATTTTTAATGTTAAATTGTTTAAAAAAGACTTCCATGACGTCACAGCTGTTTACTGTCATCTCGAAGTTGGGTCACCTTTTGTCTCTAAAATCCTTGTGTGCAAGTAACAAAAAGAGGAATAATTGATAGTGAGACACAAGTTATGACCACTTTTATTATCGACGTTTTGTCTAACTTGCATTAGATTATTTTATTTGGACCCAATGAGTTCGTAGTAGCATATTGTACAGACCTTTTAGAGACACCCTGTAGATAATACTAAAGGTTTGGTTTTACACCTAGACATATTTTTTCTCTTCAACTTTTTCCGGGGTAATATATTTTTTTAACTTTAGAATCCCCCGGAAATATTATACTCCCCCAGAGAAAATTTTCTGATTTCAGCACTAATTATTTACTTTGGAGGTAATTTCGTCTCTTGTAATTTTTTAGCACGACAAACGGTTTTCGTTTAAAAAAATAAAAGCCATTTTGATGAATAGTAAAATCTCTAAAATATGATATGGTTCTTTGTATGTAAAATTCGTTTTTGACTTTTATTAAAAATTATAACTACAGGGTATTTAATTAAATTGTAATAGGGGCAAAATTTAAAAAAATATATTTTTTTCGCAAATTTTTAAAATACATTTTCTTTACCAAAGTGTTTCTCTTACTGCCACTAGCATTATAAATTTGGTGTGGGGCTCATGTTCCAGTTTTTGAATATATGTAGTCATTTAAAAATATTATCTAAGCGGGGAGTATGTGTATGTCTTTTAAATTTTTTAATTTTGTTAATAATGGGTATTATTGCTTATTTTATCTAGGAATTCGATTTATGATAAAACTGTTAAGCCACTAGTTCAAAATTTGCAAGGTGTAACACGCACTTTACACTTAAAATTATTTCTGCTATTATTAATACCTTAAGAGAAAAATTGGACTTTTATACCATTGTATAGCAAAAAATAGCGGATATTCAATAAAACAATAAAAAACATATTTGAATTATGACCACTAAATTCAGAGAATGGTTTTACCCTGGAATACCAAATTTCATTCAGCTTGGATTCAAACTGTCTGAGATATTTGAGCGTTTCTGAACTTTTTAAACATACTGTATAATGAAAATAAACGCAGAAAATCGATATCTGTATTTGCTCTCATAAATCGTTTACTAAACAATGAAAAGGGGTAATTTAATTAAATTTCACATATTATTCATAAGTCGCATGATCCATGCCCTGAAAAAAATACCCTTGAATTAGTCATCGACAAAATAAATCAGAAAATAAAAAAATAAATGCAATAAAAAATATTTCTATTGCGCAACGAATCGCAATTTTTGCACATGCGTCCTTTGCCATCCTTGGCGGCAAGAGGCCAGTTGGACAGTCCCGGTCCTTTGATCCTCGTGAGAACGGCGTCATGAAATAATGACGGCGTTTAGAAGATCTTCTAAATTAAAAATGTAAATATATGACTTTATATTAGAGTTATATGCGTAATTTGCACGTAGAGCAAAACATAGAGGCTTATTGTAGATCCATAAATTGTTTGCATGAGCACTATAGTAGTAATACTTAAATTATTACAAGAGACGAAATATAAAACTCCTGTAGGAAAACACGTGGGAACGGAAGCAACACTAAAAATCAATATAAATATTGACAATTTTAAGAAATTTGCACTATTTCGATCTGTATTAATGAAAGTTATTTTTAATACAGTCACTAATTTCCGCCCATATTTTCAAAAAAACTAAATTTGCCGTATAATTAACATTATTGATGAAGGCAGTCTATTAATAGTGAATAATCTATTTAAAAACATGTCTTAATTTGCACAGAAATAATAATAAATCAGGCTTTTTAAAGAAAACACTATTAGCGCTTGAAGTTATTTTTTATTTATGAATAGAAAGCTACAACTTTAATTTGCCGGAATTGAGTAACTATCTTTAACCTTTTTAGTTAACCTGTCATTTTAATTATTGCAAATTGACCTATTTAAGAAAATATGTTTTACTGTAGGAAAATATATTGTCATATTGTCTGTTAGGTTACTAATTTAATTTGTGATATTAAGAAATGAATAGGTAAGAAAAAAATAGGTTTTTTTATTTTAGATTGTTCATGTGCTTTAACAGTTTATAAATATCTACTTTAAAAAGCTTTTTCAAAAAGATATGAACTACATAAAGTTTAATTATGTATGATTTCTAAATGGAGTTTAAGCATGCAAACAAAATACGGCTGGCTCTTAATTTGCTTTTGAGATAAAAACTAGTGATAGTCTAATACTGAGTCTCCATAGTATAGTGTGGGCAAATAAAAATATAGGCCTATTTAAACATGTATATTAGACTGGCCAAAAAAATCGACTTTTGTTTTTTTAATATATCAAAAATATTGTTTGGGGTGACCGAAAAAAATATCGTAAAAAATTGAGCTCTTAATATAAATATTAAGGGGTCCCTCTCCTTTAATTTAGATTTTTATTTGTACTTTCATTTTTGCGTCAAAGCTCCCTTACTATCGAGTTAAAGAAAATTATGTGTACATATAATCTTTAGAGAATTAAATTGCCTACCAAAAACGTCTTGTTTAAATTTTTCAACAGACGAACCGTTTTCGAATAATCAAGCTTTAAACACTGATATATTTTTAAAATTTCCCTTTTTTATTTTAAAATTTTGTAACTAAAAAAATAAATATATAGAAAAAAACAACGTAGTAAAGGGAATTTAATGCTCTACTAAAAAGGCCTCTTACTGTTTTTAAATAAAATCGTTTTTTTAAAAGTTATTTACAATTTAAGTTAAAGAAAAAAATAACTTAATTAATTTGTTCTAATGAGTGGAAAAACTTGGTTCAAAAATGAAGAAAAGAGTAAGTTATTTTTTCTTTAACTTAAATTTCGAATAACTTTTAAAAGAACAATTTTATTTGAAAACAGTAGGAAACCTTTTTGCAGAGCATTAAATTCATTTTTAGAATTTATGTTGCTTTTTTCTATATATATATATATATTTGTTAGTTACAAAATTCCAAGGTAAATCTTAAAAATTTATCAATATTTAAAGTTTGATTATTCGAAAACGGTTCGTCTGGCGAAAATTTTTAATTAGACGTTTTTGTAGACAATTTAATTCTCCAAAGATTATATGTACACATAATTTTCTTTAACTTGATATTTAGGGAGCTTTGACGTAAAAATGAAAGTACAAATAAAAAATCTAAATTAAAGGAGAGGGTCCTCTAAATATTAATATTCAGGGCTCAAATTTTCACGATATTTTCTTTTTGTAACCTCAAACAATATTTTTGATATATTTAAAAAAATAAAATAAATAAAAGTCGATTTTTTAGCCCAGTCTAATGTATATATTGTAGGTATATGGCGTAGGCAAGTAAATTAGTAAAATCCTCACGAGCAGCTAACAAATTAGCTGGTTCGCAAATAATTAAAAAAACTGTAAAATTAGGGCTGTCAGGAAATTATTAAGTTACAATTTTAAAATAATATAAATTTATTTTAAAATGCATTTCTTGCCTGTATTATTAATTGTTAGATATTATTACTGGTGGTAAAAATTATTTGCAACTACCGTTTTTTTCAAAAAAATAAAATAAATTAATTTAAAAAACAATCTGTCGTCAAACATATCTTATACGTAAAGTATAAAGAAAATGAGGAAATAAATATTTAACATTCGCAGTGGCGGATTTAGGCCTCAGACACGATAATAAGCGTGAGCGTCAAGCGGCTTATTTAAATAAACAAGTTTTTTATTCTTGCATAAAGATCAAAGACAGCGCTCTCACATTTTCCGCACCACGCCAGCCGCTGCCGCTGACGCTTAGTATCGTGTCGGAGGCAGGCCTAAGACATGTTGCCGCTAAGCGGCTACTTATTTTTATAAATGAAAAAAATGCATTTACTGAAATATTTTTAGGTTTAAAATCCTACCAGAGGTCTTTAGGTAAATACAATTTTTAAATAAATCACTCAGCACCGAAGTTAACAGGTGTTTTTTACATTTTAACGCCTACTTACAACGTAACTAAAAATTATCTTTTGAGCATAACAAAAGAAACATATGACTATGAAAAAAGTTAAGAATATTAAAAAGGTTTACTTTTTAAAAATAAAGCAGCTTGTATTATGTCACCAATTAAGAGATGTTTTAAAGAGCTTTTATAAAATACCATATTTGATATACCGGGTGTCAATGAGTTTATTAGACAAGCCATAACTTATAGAAAATTAGACATATCATAATGACACTTGGTATAGGTAAATGGTATAGAAAAGGAGAGTTTATTCATATTTTTTTACTTTTCAGGTACTTTCGGTTTAACCGGAAATAGCCCCAATTTTGATTTTTTTAAATGGAACACCCTGTATATTTCATCATCTTTGGATTCCTACGACAGTTCTGAGTGAGAATGTAACATTTTAAAAAGTTTTTAAGCTTACTTGTTTTTTAGAGCCATTTTTAATATTCGGTGGCCATGATTGGACCCAAATTAATCTAGTGACCCTAGATGATTTTAGAAAAATACAATCGTAAAGTTTAAGTAACTAATATAAAACAGACAGAAATAAAACAATTTGAAAAATTGACATTTTCATGTCTAACTATTATTTTCCAAATGGCAATCCTTTTTAGACAAGCACTTTTTGAATAAAGGATTTTTGACGAATCTAACAATACTAATTTATTTGCGATCGGATTAAAAATAAACTCATAAATAAAGGATCATAGGACGCAATATTACAAATGGAACTCAAAAAATCAAGTAAGCGTAAAAACTTATTAAATTAGTACTTAGAATTGTTTCACGATTCCAAAAATGCTTAAATATACCCTTTACTTATACCAAGTATCATTTTGATATGTCTGATATTCTAAAAGTTATAGCTGGTCTAATTGATTTGTTGACACTCGGTATCTAGTAATATTTTTTAAAAATATAGCCTTTAACTATAAAAAAGAAGGTAAACCCTTAAAAATGAATTATCTTTACTATTTTCGCCTTTTTGGCATTTAAAAAATTTTCGGCCCACAATGGGTCGTGTGAATAAAAGTGAAGTATAGGTGCTTATACTACAAGTATAATCATTTACTTCGTTGTAAATAAAAGTACCTACTACAAGTCAAAGAAAATACTACAATATTTTCTATAAGCCTCAATAAGGAAAAATCAAAGTAGATGCTTCTTAATATAGTACCTACTTCAGTTTAAAGTAAATGCTAATACTTGGAGTATTAGTACCTACTTCATTTTTATTCATACCACCCAATATTTCCTAGGTATTAGAGTTTCTTTTTATTTATAAAACTGTATAAGGTAAGAGACAGTTTATTAACACGGAACATAAAATTTGGATATGCAAAACATCTGCAATCAATAGGTTTCACATGGTAATCCTATCCCTGAGAGCTATGGTAAACTTTGGTTTTAATAAGGTTTTAGTAGCCTTAAAATAAATTCATTTTATTTGATAATCGATGCGACCTATTTTATTATTTTGGTGATTTAAAAAACGTGCTTGATATTTTCCATTGTTTGGCAGAAAAATAAAATTTAACACGGTCGGATATCTTTACTAGCAATCTGCTGATAAATATTTTCCAATCATGTTTTATGTTAGTAGGAATTGCAGCAAAGCCGAAGGAAAGTTACTTGCATACAAGCATTACAAGCGGTTATTACTTGGTAATTACTAAGGCCCATAATTTTTTTCTTTCCTGTGAATGTTAGTAAACCAATTAATCTTTTACAGCATTTTAATAATAAAATTCAAAATTGAAACATTTTATTTTATTTTATAAAATGGTAAGGTATAGTGCCGAAACCTCATTATCGATATTAAGATGTAATTATGTGTTAGCGGTTTTGACCGACGTTATGCTGGGTCCAGACTTGCAACAATTCGCCGCGCCAAATAGCCCACCACATACTCAGTGAAGTTGGCCCAACTGATATAAATTTATATTTGTAAACGACTCCGCAGCATTTGCATTGAAAACCGGCATGGGTGAAATTATTTAATATTGTAGTATGCTAGAGTCTTATCCCTACTGGTAATATTTTCATAAAAATTTTGGGAAGTCACCAGTAATATTTTGGATTTAGTGATTTCCAAAGTGACGTCACTGGATGAAATAAAAAAACACATTATATTAAATACATTTTTTTAAAACATAGCTAGAAGATCGGAATATGGGTTATTTGATTAAAAATACATATATTTAAAAGATAGAATAATTACGTTTAAAGTTTGCAAGCCCGCAAAGTATCTACAGCGTGGTCCAAATCATACCCTAGAAAAATTGTGCCAATACAACCACATTTAGGATGGTTTAAATTATCAAATTAATGTTAAAACAGTTGAGGGCAATTTTTTTCTAGTGCACTCTTAACCATTTAATAAGTTTTGACAGTTTATTTTTAGGGCTATTCCTAGAGGGAACAAAAAAGAACCTAACACTTACATATTTTGACTGGTTGAGCCAATTTCACTGAGACGGGGCTCGTAGTCCCACATAGCGCGGACGTGGACGTGGATGGAATTCACGTCGTTCCAAGGTTTCGGGAATGATTCGGCGGTGATTCAGAACTTGTCGGTTTTTGCATTAAAGAAGCGCGCAAATAGATTGGTTTGGTTGGACGGATGTTTGGCGAATTGTTGGAAGTCTGGACGCAGCTTAGAAGCGCGGCTAGGCAAAATCTCCTTTCTTTTACAGTAGATAATATAAGGTTCCCTCGGTCAAGCTGCGCTGCACATTAAAGAAAATTAACTAATCAAAATTATCTAATTAATACAACTCCTTAATGAGCTTTATTTCAATCCGTAATCGTAATAGTTATACGTAAGGGAGCGTCTATAAATTACGTGAAGCATTTAGGGGGAAGGGGTCGAGTTGAATCCGACCAAATCTCACCGTGGGGGAAAGGGGTCTGTGTAAAAATTACGTAATTTTTCTTCCACAGGAAAAATTTCATCAGATTTGGCCAGGTCCCAATTTTTGGGTTGGGGACTTAAGGACCCTTTTTTTGTTCTTCAAAATTATTTCAACGACAAAATCAAAATTGGTGCCTTTTTACATATAGAAATCTTACGTGAGATTGGGGCACGGGGATGGGGGGTTGGAAGCAAATCTCACCAGGGGTTGGGGGCTCCAAAAATTGAAAAAAACACCTTACGTAATTTATGTACGCCCTCAAAGATATTTAGACATTTTTATTTATAGGCGCCAGGAGAGGGTGCAAGGGGTGCACTTGCACCCCGCGGACATTTGGGTACTGTCGGAAAATGTGCGATATAATAAATGTTTTTGGGTAAAAATTAAGTTTTCTTTGCTTTTCAAAGAATTTTGCATCTCCCTGATTTTAAATGCGCGCAGCGCAGTATAAGAATACAAGAGAAAATGTATGAAAAAGATACATTTTTGAAAGTAAAGACCTTTTTTTTGCTCTTTAAAATTGTTTGGGTCAGTATATGAAAATGTTTCAAGCAACTGTATTTATGACATGAGTAGCTTTTTTACTCTTTATTTTTTTTTTGTTTCTCGACATTTTTAATTTTTTGCACCCTCCTGGATATCATCCTGCCGGTGCGGCCGGCGCCCATTTTTTATCCTCTGTTACTTATATACGTTTAGACACTTTAAAAGGTTCATGCCAATGCATAACGGCGGCATGTAAAAATTTTCATCGGTTTTGCTTTGTTGTTGCTTAACCTGCCTAAAAACCGTTTTAAATGGTCAAATGGGTACATTTTACTTGTTGTTGAGGTTGTTTTAAACTGAGGTCTTTACATCAATTTATTATAACAAGTTCCAGGATGAAAACCTAACAATTGTGAATTATTCCTTTTATAGGTAATAATACACAACTATTAAGTTGGCATTCTAAAAATTGTTGCAATAAATTGGGGTAAAGACTTGCTGCGTAAAACCTGCTTTACTTATTAAGTACTACTTAACGTATAAGTTCTTTCTGGAAAACAATTATTTTCTATACTCTGGAATAATAATATTATCTAATATATAAAAAAAACAATGATCCTTAATGCTTATCTTAAATCTATCGTTAATAAATTTTTTTGTCAAAATTATTGATCCGGATGAGTAACACGCAACAGGTAAAAGCAATTATTTTTACCTACATAGGTTTATAATTAAATGCAAATAAATTTGCTAATTAAACAACACATGTATTGTTGATTTGTGTAAAATTGCGGAAGTTATCTTAAATTAGGATTTTTAAAAACAGCATTTCATTTTTTTTTTTGCTTAAAACAGAATGACACAATTAGAGAGATAATGATAGATACTTTTAGTCTAAATTAAACTAATAGTGTTTTAACATCTATTTTTCTTGGCCGAAATAAAACAGCCTTTTTAGCAAACTAACTAATTTTAGGACAAAAAAAGAAAGTTTATCCATGCCTTTTGTATGCTCTAGATGGCTTTGATTTTTTTGTCCAAAAACTAAACAAGATACAAAAAGTCTAAGACAAAAGAGCTGTATTTTTATTTGCTTTCATTAGATTTGAAGTAAATAAAATGTAGGTACCATCAAAAATTGTATATTTAATTTTAAACTGGTTTGTCTTTACTTATATCTGTATTTTAGCAGAATATTTTCGTTTTCAGATTTCCAGCAATGGACCTTCACCAAATATAAACACCCTAGCAACTTCTTTAGTTAATTTTAATTAAAAATATGTTGGAACCATATTCACCCAGTTTGTTATGGCTTATTATTTTGGGTTTTATCATTGCATTTATTTTGGCATTTGGAATAGGAGCCAACGATGTGGCCAACTCTTTTGGTACCAGTGTTGGATCAAAAGTACTGACCATCGTTCAGGCATGCTGGCTGGCTACTTTTTTTGAAGTGGCGGGAGCTATCCTTATTGGTAAGTCTTTACAAAGAAAAAAAAGAACAAATAAGTAATTTTTTTTAATAACATTTTTTTTTTTTGATCATGTCTAACACCTTATTTACGCAATTTACCTAGTTTTAATACAACATAATACATAATTAATATCAAAGTATGTTAAATATATTTAAATACAAAAATGCAAAACCAGGTAAATTACGTACAAAAGGTGTAAAACATGATTACAACAATATGATATCAAAAAAAATTGTTAATTTATGTGGAATTTCATGTATCGTATCCACATTTAATTTTAAAAACCTTTTTTATTTGACATTTTTGCTAAATTATTAAAAATAAAGGCAGTTTTGTCTTGATCTATTTTGAAATATTTGTAGTTTTTGGATACCCTGTACAAAATAAAAGAAATTTCTCAACGTGAATCTTGTAGCTCCTTCCATCAAGATTATTATTTATAATGGGAATTGAAAAAAAGTTTTATAAGATTAGATGTTATACAGTGGAGAGCCAAATGTTGCATTTTGCCCAAATTTTTAAACACCGCGTGGAATAATTTAACGTCACAATTTTTTACCAGTAAATTGTATTTTAAAGCCCCACCTTTTCTTCTTTTTTTTAATTTATATCAGTATACGAATTGTTAAAGAA
Organism: Listronotus bonariensis; assembly: GCA_014170235.1. Lineage (NCBI taxonomy): Eukaryota > Metazoa > Arthropoda > Insecta > Coleoptera > Curculionidae > Listronotus > Listronotus bonariensis. Next base: position 33,301 of record JACEGR010000180.1, on the reverse strand, counting down.
AACAATACAATTTAATTATGATATATTGCAATCTTGTTGGGGAAACTTAAGATTTGGATGGTACCATATTTTCGAAACTAATGAAGATTACTTTGACAAATGTAGTATTTGGAAAGTATGAAATCAACTTAATAAACCGATATTTTTCTTAATTTTTTATCTTCAAAAATATTTTTTTAAAGGAGATGTAAAAATTGTAACTTGACACCCGATACACAAATTTCATTGTCATAGGTATTTAAACATTCATATTTTCTTTTAGAATAGAGATACTGATATAAATAAAAAAAGGAAATGTTAAGAAAAGATGGGGTTTTAAAATCCAATACAAAATTGTAACGTTAAATTATTCCACAGGGTGTTCGAAAATTTGGGAAAAATACAACATTTGGCTCTCTCCTGTATAGTACACGATTCCATAAAACATTTTTGATATCCCCATATTAAATAATAATCCTGATGGATGAAGCTACAACTAGACCAAAAGATAATTAAAATCTGTAAAAAACAAGACAGTTATTTAAGATTGAATTTGATCAAACTTTTGTTTGTCCGTTTTTTGCCCAGGAGTCTATGTCCAGTGTTTTGTATTACCTTACATTTGTCAAACACTTTATAGATTTATGGTCAAAGGACACTAGGCGCTAAGGTCTCGGTACGCTCACGGACCGTTTAAATATTTAAGGGTCAATGCACACTAGGCGCTCAAGTCTCGGTACGCTCACCGTCCGGTCAAATATTGTACATGCTTTTAAATGAACGACCTTGAATTATATTTAAATAGCATGTAAAATATTTGACCAAACCGTGAGCCTACCGAGACTTAAGCGACTAGCTTACTTTTTTTCTGTAACACCTACTTCTAAAATGAAACTTTAAAAATATAGATTTTTTATAACAGGCTACAAGGTATCAGACACTATGAGAAAAGGCATATTGGACGTAAATGTATACAAAGATGCTGAGTTAGAATTAATGTTAGGTTGCATAGCTGCTTTAGCTTCTAGCGCTTCATGGCTTATGTTTGCAACATTTTTAAGTTGCCAATTTCTGGAACTCACAGTATTGTCGGGGCAACGGTTGGCTACAGTTTGGTAGCTAGAGGAACGAAAGGAGTTCAATGGCCTACTCTGGGAAAAATTGGTAAGTGAAAATTAATTTATTTTTTCTAGATAGTATTAACAATATTATGTTAGGCCATCCAATCTGGACAAACTCGTTTTTATACAAGGTGTTCTTGAAGTTAGGACATATATTTTAACACCTCATAAAAGAGAAAGTCACCCCAAAACTTCAAATAAAAGTTTTGTAATACGGCAGTTGCAAACATCTGCAACGTTATCGGTATATTCTGATAAAGTTAGATAATATACAGTGTGTCCTAGGATAGGTGTTACAAGAGGACTAATAGACCAAAAATGTTGGAATCTTTAAATGTCCTTTTGGGAAAACTGGTCGCATGGGAAAACTTATAAATACAAAATTTTACTTCAATTGGTTATATACAGGGTGAATTATAACTAAAAATATGAAAAATGACCAAGACTAAAGTACCTTTATTTTTAAAAATACGAGAAAATTGTATAAGGAAATGTAGAAAATTAAATTTTATGTTAAAATTTAATGTTAAAGAATTAAAGTAAAAAAATATTTTTGTTAATTTTTTTACATTATATGCATTAACATTCTTTCAAATATTTGTCTAAAGGCAGCGACTTTAAAAAAATAATAAAAATTATTTATTTTTTCCTTAATTTTGCTTTGACTTGCCCATTATTTAAGTTGTAATGCGTAATGTAAAAAATTGACAATTACATTTTCTTTACTCTTTTGCTTTACTTTCAAATTTTGACATAAAATTTAATTCTCTACAACATTTACTTATACAATTTTGTTCTATTTTTAAAAATAAAAATATTTGACCTCTGGTCATTTTTCATATTTTTAGCTATAAATCACCATGTATAACACCAATTAGAGTAAAATTTTGTATTTATTAGTTTTGAACCATGCGACCAGTTTTCCCAAAAGGACGATTAAAAATTCCAAAATTTTTGGTCCATTTGTCCTCTTGTAACACTTATCCTGGGACACACTGTATATGAGCAAGGTCCATGGTCTTTAAAATAGGTACAGTTGCTTAGACAATTCACAAGGATGTAAAGGATAAAAGGTTATTGGTACGGTTGTCTCGTGAGCTTTGCAACATGGTGGACCATACGCCAGCAGATGCTGTATTCGTTATTTGACGAAAATTTTTAATGGAGTCCAGTTATTACTCAGATTTTTAATTTATTTATTTGCGATTGTTGGATATTTAAGTGCCTATTTTGCGTTACTAGCTTAAAGTTACTTCCTGTAAAGGTTAACAACAGAAACTTGGAGTCTTGTGACGTAGAGACTGCTAAACTCTGATTAACTTGAAATTTACGAGGCAATCGTATCTATCTAAAGACCTAAGCAAGGTCTGCATTTTTGTCATATTTATGATATTGATGTTATGATATAAATGTCAATATGACAGATGCATCTTTTTTTTAATGGAAAGGGCGGTCGAGTGATACCTCATTCTGAGGGTCTGTTTTTGCTTTGCATTTTCCAATTTTGAAAACTTTTGGTTCAGTACTACTTTTTAAATAGAAATCAATAATATTTCCTTCTATGATATGACTTACCCTATTTATAATTATAACACACTTTTTAACAATTAAATGTTACTATTGACTGTTGCTGTCATACTACTTTCTAAAATCTGCATTAGAATTCACAGAAAATAATATTAGCTCAAAATTGCCTAAAATGGCAAATCTAACCAATCAAAAGGTAGATTTTAAAAAGCAGTATGACAGAAATCGTTAAAAGGTAAAACCGAGAGTAATGTAATATCTTATAAACAGAGGAAGTCATACCGGGAAAAGATATTGTTGGTTTTAATAAAAAAACGAATCAAAATTGATGATGGGCCACTTTTCAAAGCGAAAACCCCAACTACAAAACTAAAAAACTATATATGCTTACTCTGCAGTGGCGGCGCCAGCTTATTTTCATTTGGGAGATATCCGGCAGAGAAATTTAGAGGGTGGGCAGTAAAATGTGCAGTGCATATTGTTATTAGATGAATACAGGGCGTTTAAAAATTCAGTACAAATATTTTAAAAGCTCATTTTTAAGGTCTCATAATCTGTGGCAACATTTTTGCATAAAATCTCACGAAAATTTGCACATCCCTATCAGTTAAAAAGTTGTATTTATTGTATGTCTGAAAAAAGGTAAAAACCCATTAATTTATTAAAGATTATTCCTACCATAGGGGATATTAATGTGGGGTAAAGCCTGTTGATGACCAAAATTTTATGGGTAAGATCAATTTTAAAAGTTAAGCTACATGGTTTACGAGAAAATTGTTTGCTTAATGGACTATGTATAACCAAAAAATATCTTACTGCCACTTTTACTGATATATACAGTAAGAATCCTAAAGGAGTCCCCCCTTTATCTTTTGAATTAATAAAGAAAAGTTATTGAGATCGGGTAAAATTTGGGTAAAGGGTGTCACTTAAACTACTCTTTGACATAAAAATAATTTTGGTTTTAGAAGGCACTAGCAGCTTTTTTTTAATGGAAAGAGGGGTCATGTGGCACTTTGTTTTAAAGACCTTCCGATTCTCTATTCATCACTATTTTATGTTTTAAAATCGGTCCAGTCGTTCTAGAGTTACAGGCGTTTGAAGTTTAGCTTCAATTTGTACATACATTGCGGTTTTAAAAGTTCCTTCTCTGAATGGGTCAAGATATCGAGATCGGGTAAAATTTGTGTAAAATGGTGTCACTTACGCTACTTTTTGGCATTAAAATAACTTTGGTAACGTGGTCTAGTATCAAGGAGGAATGGGCAACTTTTTGCAAATAGAATGCCTATTAAAGCAATATTTAATATTTTTCTATAATTTGTTTTTTGATAATAATTTTAATATCTGTAAATTCGGACTGAAATTTAGTCAAATTCACAATTTTTTCAACCCTTTGTTGCAGATAACATTAAGAGAATATTAAAAATGTTCTTGCAATAGTCAACTTTAATACGATTAAAAGCTAAATTTCTGCCTTGGAATTTTACGTTTGAACTATCGAAAACAGCTTTTTGTAGAATAATAGGTTTTTTAATGTTTTCATTTTTGATCAATATCCCTCAAATGATAAAATAATCTAACAATATGTTAGATTATTTTCTGTCACTTACAGAGGTTTACCTTTAAACCGACGATTTATTGTAGGATCACTGACATCTAATAAAAGTGTGCAAAAGTTAGTTCCTGGCAAGCAATGAAATGGACTTTATATGATAATACCCGTTTAAAAAATGATTTACGGGGTTCCATTTGACGAGTCTACTACGAATATTCATACCGCCATAATATATGGCAGCGGCGCTTTACCTCAGCCTGTCAATTTCGACACGTTTCGGGTGTCGGTCTGGGCGAACGTGTCACTTTTTTACCGGACAAGTTTACTACAATGTTTTAGTTGCAATTTTTAAACATTGTGCCAAAAATGGTAAGGGTTACAGTCACGAAACTCGCTCTGATACCCGAACTGTCAATTTTGAGCCTTATGGTTTCGTGACTGTAACTGTGACTGTACCATTTTTGACACAATGTTTAAAAATTTTGTGTAACTTGTCCGACAAAAAAGTGACGCGTTTGCCCAGTCTGATACCCGAAAAATGTCAAAATTGACAGGCTGTGTTAAAGCGCCGCTTCCATATATGGCGATATAAATATTCGTGGTAGACTCATCAAAAAGAACCCCTTAAATAGAGTTTTTAATGAGTTATTATCATAAAGTCTATTTCATTGCTGACCCAGGCACTAAGTTGTCTACCAGTATTTTATTTAACACTAGTAACTCTACCAGGATTACTGTATATATTTAAAAGGCCAGATATAAACATTAAATAGTAATTACATACGAACCTAAGACCTATTTTTATAATATATATATATATATTTAGTAATCGGTTCCTAAATAAGCAAAGCAAGAGATTTATTGTACCTATTTTTTACCTTAAAAGTAATCTTTTTGCAAAGAGTTTAAAATTTCATCATCATGCATATAGAAATTTTATAGTTTAGTTTAATGTAAACATACCTAGTTTTAGATAACAACAATTCTTTTTCTTTTTAGTCGGCTCATGGTTTATTTCACCCATACTTAGTGGTTTTTGTTCAGTTGCTATTCTTTGGATAATCAAAAAATGCATTTTAACCAAACCCGATCCCTTAGAAGCTGGTCTGATGGCTCTGCCTCTATTTTATAGCTTTACCATCCTTGTCAATGTGTTTTCCATAGTTCTTGATGGACCTAAATTACTATATATGGACAATATTCCTCTGTGGTTGGCCGCTGTCATTAGCATAACTGCGGCGATAATTTCTATGTTAATTATATGGCTCGCCGTAGTACCCTGGCAACGAAAGAAAATTAAAAAGGAGTCGAGTGTTGAAAACAATGCAGTCAGCTTTAACATCAGGGGAATCTACAGGTAACAATCAATTTACCAACATTTTTTACTTTAAATAATTATTTTAGCAAAAGTTTGGGAAATTTGCTGCATTAATTTTAAAAGTTTTTCTAATTAAAAGAAATTTCGAGATTTAGAAAAAAACGGTGGTAGAGATAGCATTTTTAAAAATGCCATCATTCAAATAAATATAGGAAACCTTTTTTTAATCAACTTAAAGCCAGTTCTTACGGTTGAGTTGTCATCCATCAGCTAATTGCTGGGTTTTGACTTTTGGCGGCACCAACCGTAAAATGTAGATAATTTTGGCAAAAAATCGTCACCCAGGGGGAAAATTAGAACCGGTCCTAATTTGGCGGTTAAAACCGCATAAGTTCTTACCCTTACCCATGACTCACGTGTGTCTTAAAAGTGAGTGCTTCTTCACCCGGAAGAAAACCCAGAGTAAATACCCCTTTGTCCCATGTAGGTAGCAATCGGCCATTTAGGATTGGTTTCTACAGTTTGACAACCCAAAAAAAGGCTTGTTTTTTTTTATCTTTGGACAAACCACGAAGACTAAAAGCCTAAATACTAACGTACCGTGGGTGTCTTAAGCGAGGTAAGAGGAAGTTTGTTGACACGGGACTTAAATACTTGAAGATTTGGGGGAAGGAAAGACCTCCGCGGGCAGCAGGTTCTACATTCTAGAAACTCTAGGGATAAAAGAACGAACAAAGTGGGAAGTTCGGGGTCTGTCCAGTTGGACCGTATAGGGATGCATACGCGCGGAACCACGAGTTTCTCTGTTGGGAACCATGAGTGGAGGAACTATACTGGACAATTCTTCAGAGCAGAAGCCATGGAAGTACCTACAAAAAAGCGATAGATCCCCCACAGCCCGACGATGGGCAAGAGATGGAAGCCTTTCTGTAAGTGAAGGATCATTAATGAGACGAATAGCTCTTCTTTGAATAGAATCCAGAATGCTTAGGGTTGTGGGGAAAGCCATGCCCCAGATATGAGAACAATACTCTAAGGGAGGTCGGATTTGGGACACATAGTATAAAGTGTATAAATTAGAAGGGGAAAAATACTTTTGGCTCGAAAGAGAAATCCAAGCTTTTTGAAGCTGCCGTGGCTATAGATACAATGTGTTTATGCCAGTTAAGGTTACTTTCAAATGTGACGCCCACAAGATTGAAGGTGTCTTTGCTCTGTAAAACTTGGCCGCTCATTAGTAGAGGATGAGTATTTGGTGACTCTTTTCGCGACAAGGAACATGATTGTGTTTTGGATGCATTAAAGTGGACGAGATTTTTGGCGCCCCAATCCAATATTAAATTAAGATCCTGCGAAAGAGATATCTGCATCGCTCTGCGTTTGTTTTCCAAATCAGGTTTAGTGATGGGTTTAGGAACCTTAAAACTGGAGTGAAGGGTACTATCGTCGGCGAAACTATGAATGGAATTAGTTGTGGACGAGAGAAGGTCGTTGATATGAAGAAGAAATAATGTTGGTGCCAGAACTGAGCCCTGAGGCACTCCAGCATTAACTTGGTGAAAGCTTGAAGAATGGCCGTCCACAATAACTGATATACGTCGATCAGAGAGATAGCTAGAGAGCCAAGTACAGAGTTTAGTTGAAATACCATAGGAGGGAAGTTTATTAAGAAGTGCGGCATGCCAGACCTGGTCAAAAGCTTTGGATATATCAAGAGCAACGATCTGGGACTCACCTAGAAACTCAAGAGACTTATTCCAGCAGTGTGATACGAAAGAAAGAAGATCCGCTGTAGATCTTTTGTGGCGAAATCCATACTGCCTGTCGTGCAAAATTTTGTGTTTTCTAAGTACTTAAGAATTTGTGAATTAATTAATTTTTCCATTACTTTACAAAGAACTGAGAGAATTGAAATTGGTCTATAGTTAGATGGAAGAGATTTAGATCCTTTCTTGGGAATAGGTTGAACACGTGCAGCTTTCCAGCTCTCCGGAAAGATACCTGTGTCGTAAGAAATTCGAAAGAGCCGAGTTAAAATTGGTGCAAGTTCTGGAGCACATTTTTTTAAAACGACCGCTGGTATGCCATCCAGCCCAGACGATTTCTTGGTGTTAAGGGAAGAAAGGATACGCTTAATGTGTTTTACCTTAAAAATAATATCGGGCATTTTATGAGGAACCGGGGTAATCGCTGGAATTGGATGATTTACGGGAGGGTCAAGGGTTGAATTGGCAGCAAATTGTTTAGCAAATAGTTCTGCCTTTCCTTTAGCGGTAGAAATAATTTCATCTTCCAAAGTTAGTGGTGGAAAAGAACTGGTACAAAAATTCCTACTTATGTTTTTCGCAAAGGACCAAAAAGATTTGCTGCCATTTGAGCAAGAAAGAACTTTGTTTTTAATACGATTGTCGAAGGAGTCTTTGGCTTCAGAAATTGTTTGATTGTAGTAGTTTCTTGCTTCAATTCTGGCCTGTCGGTTTTCTGGACTAGGATCCTGTAGAAACTTCTTGTGAGCCTGAACTTTTAAAATTCTAACTTTATCACAAGATTTGGAAAACCAGGGTTTGCTATTGGATTGTTTGGGGTTCTTGATGGTGTGTGGAATATAGGTTTCAATGCCCAATTGAATTGATTCAGTTAGTTGATTGCAAATTTTAGAAGGATCGCGAGAAGAAAAGCAGATGGAATCCCAGGGATAGGTGGCAAAGAAGTCCCTTAGGCCATCCCAGTCGGCTGAGTTGTAGTGCCATAGAGTGCGTGGTGGCATGTATTCATTTACCTCGGGATGTGCAGGGTAAGATATAGTAACTAAGCCATGATCTGAGCGACCTAGGGGAGCTGTGACAGATGTTTGATAGAGTTCGGGGTTGGTGGTAAGAAAAAGATCTAGGGGATTTGAACTATGATTTGGGACTCTAGGAAAGTAGGTGGGTTCCATAATAAGGTTGGTAAGAGAGTTACTGACTGCGAAGATTTCGGCTGCTCTGCCTTGTGGGTCAGTTTTTGAAGAGCCCAGCCAATCCTTATTATGGACATTGAAGTCACCAAGCACGATTACTTCAGCCGATGGAAACTCAGGAATTATGCTATCGATCTTTGTTGAAAGAAAGTCAAAGAATTCAACATAGGAATTATTAAATGGGGACCGGTACAAACAGCAGATAAATTTAGTTGAAGACCTAAGGGTAAGTTTGAGCCAAAGAATATCGGGCCTACCCGATTCAAGATTGAAACTTGAGCACAAGCCAGATCGTTGCGGAAGTAAGCACATACGCCACCATGTGGGCGAAAAGACGAAATAAGTTCGTAGCCAGGGAAGAGAAGGTAGCTATTTGAAGATTTAGAGCTTATTTGTGTTTCCGTTAGAAACAGTATGTGGGGCTTAAATGACTGAAGGTGATGGTGAACGGAGTTTATATTGGTGGTAAGCCCACATATATTTGCAAAGGAAATTAAACTTCTCGATGAAAGCCTCCCGGATGCACCCCTTATACTCATGAGTATATAGTTTGGGGGTAAAAAGGAAAAAAAAGAAAAGAAAAAGAGGGAAGAAGGAAAACTGAATTACACACCCAGAACCCGAAACGTCCGTTAAGACTTCACGGGTCCTTTAAAGGGTGAATGTGGTGGTACCTCCTCAGGCGAGGAAAGCTCCTCTACCACCTACCACTGGTGGTGTAGCTTTTTGTTAATATTAATACTGTTTGTTTATTTCGTTTTTACCTGCGCTCATCACTTTGCAAGTGTTTTGGGCACTAACAACCGGCTTTGTCAACTCAAATGCGGTAGCGGCGACGATGACAACATATCAGAAGCAGAAGCGTTATATCCGACATGGCCGCCAACATGTTACAAGACAAATTTCTCAGCCGCATCAGCTAAAAAAACGAAACTGGCCAAAGAGGAACTTGACATGACAAATGACACAAAATCCTATTATTATAGGCTACTGCTATTACTGACACTCGGAAAATGAATAAAAAAATACCTAATAAAGACTTTTATTTGTTACTATTAATATGTAACAATATTGCATATGTATAAAAATGGTTATTAATAATGTTACTTTAAGCTGTTATATTTCCTGCCACCTATACAGGGTCATCGAAATTAAGTGTCCGTTATTGGTAACTTCGTTATTATTTGAAATACGAAAAAGTTTTAATTAGCAAACTAGTAGCATTTTGTACTCTCCTTAAAAGATTAGAAAAAACAATTGACAATCGGGTTTTTGAGTTATACAGCAAAATACCCTTTTTAAATGGAACATATTTCCGAAACTATGAAAAATTGGATATATTACATGAGGACTTTTTTAAAGGATTTTGAAAGAACTTTCTAATGGTGATAAAATATACAGGGTTATCCATTTAAAAAGGGATATTTCGCTGTATAACTCAGCAGCAGATTGTCAATTGTTTTTTCTAATTTTTAGTCTTAAAGAGCGTGAAAAAAGCTACTAGTTTGCTAATTTAAACTGTTTCATATTTTGAGTAATAACGAAGTTACAAATGACAGACACTTAATTTGGATGACCCTGTATACATAAAAATTCCAAATCGTTTCTATATTTTCCTTAACTTTTGTGAAAGTATTTAGATCATCTGATGATAAAATTTATATTTCTTTTCAGTTATCATACTGAGATTGATGTTAAACATTCCCATTCCCAAAACTTTTCCAGATACTTCGCCAGAAGGTAGTCCAAAAAATCAAATCGAAACTCCTCCTATTCTGAACGTCAATTAACTGTAATATCTGAAAATACTGAACTGCAATCCTTAGACACTAAACTAACTGCAGCAAAATACATCTTTCCAATACAGACCAGTGATAAGAATGGTTATATTCAAGCTAAAGAGACTGAAATACATGCTAGGTAAGGGAAAAAGTTAAAGGTAGGAATCCACGATAAAAGATTTTTATAAAATTTTCGTGCCGTGACACAAAAATTTCATAAAAACTTTTTCGTGGACACCTTAACGACTTATGTAAAAAAATCCTATTTTTGAAATCTACGTACCCTTTGTTTTTTTATTACTTAAGTTTCGCTGCAATAAAAAGAGCATCAATATATTTTTGCAGTTTTAAATATGGCATACCTACACGGGAAAAAAGAAAAAGTCGAAGCAAAACAGACAAAAAAGAGGAAATGTCAAGCTGGTAACTCTGTGCAGTTGGTCACCAGCTCAGGATCTAGGGGGGCAAGCCAGGGTGTATGGCCCGGGCCCCAACTTCAAGGGGCGGCAAATTTAAGCACGGCAGACGAGTACAGGGTGTCCCAAATTTGAGGGTGACCATTGGGAATTTTGGTTTTATTAATTAAGCGTAAAAACGAGAAAAAGGCAATATTTAATTTTTTAATTTAAATTTAAAATTTTTAAAAATGAGTTAAGTTGTTTTTTGGTAAATAAAAAAGAAAAACAGTTAATTTAGAATTTAACGGGATAAGGAACTTCTATTTAAAAAAAATTAGTGAAATTATATAATTTATTTTTGGCGAAATGTTTTTTTCCTATCATTATACATATGTGTACGATTACTTAAATAAAGAATTTTAAAAAATATGAGATCATAAGGTTTTTTAAAATTTTTGCTATTTTTTTAATAAAAAGTGATTTTTACTTTTCTAAAATTAAAAAAATAATAAAATAGCTGTTTTTTTCTAATGAATAAGTGTCCTTCCTGTACATCGATATGTTTTAAAAGTAAAGCTGGCGCGGGTACAAGCTATAAAAAAGTAAAATATATACATTTGCAAGAAATAAAGGCTTAATATAAGGTAGAAAAGTTGGGGGAAGGCAGACGATAGTTTTTGCCTCTTCTGAAAAAAATTCAAGATCCGGGGCTCCTGCTCTCAATCGTTTGATTGCCTCAATACACATTTATTTTAGGTTTGTCATCGCCATTTCAGATCATGGAATATATTTGATGAATTATTTACTTTTAAATAGAATCTCACGGAGTGTTAAATTTAAAAAAATATATTTTTTTATAAAAATTTTAATCCCATTCATATATTTTAAAAAAAAATTGGGAGACGCACTCTTTGCAGCAGAAGTTTTTGGCATACAAGAAAACAAATAATTTGTACCAGTGCGTCCATGAGGGCTTAAGGTAAATATTTTTGAGAAAAATGGTACGCAACTGCATTTTAAAAAAATAAAAGTCTTTTTTAAATCCCCATTTTGTTAGGAACAAATTTGGTCTCTTGATTTTTTTTGTTTGCTGTACGGTTTTCGCGTAAATAAATAAAAACCATTTCTCGGCATGGTCAAATTCCTGTCTAATTAAAAAATATATAACGAAGATTAATTTTCAATTTAGAATACAAACTAACAATGCCAAAAAATTGTTTTTATTGATTTACGCAAAACCGTACATCAAACAAAAAAGTCTAAATAACAAATTTGTTATAAAACAAGGGGATTTAAAAAGATTGTTATTTTAGAAAAATGCAGTGACGTACTATTTTTATCCTAAAAAATATTTACCTTAAACCCTTCATGGACGACACTGGTACAAATAATTTTTTTCTTGTATGCCAAAAAATGTCTTCTGGTGCAAAGTGTTCTTCTCCCAAATTTTTTAAAAATATATGAATGGATATAAAAGTTATTATAAAAAAACAATATTATTTTAAAATTTTTAACAAATCCGTAGTTCAAAAACTAAGACGTTTAGGACATATTTATGTTCATATGAAGTTTTTTACTTATTTTTTGATGAAAAATTGTCTCCTAATTTTTTTTTTTTGCATTTTCTTAGAAACACCCTGTATAAAGCTGATTGACGAAAAATGCAGAGTTCTTTTTAAATTATTACTATTTTTCCTTAGTAAGATTGGGTAGAAATTATCTGTTGATGATTTAATTATCAATCATAAATGAGTTCAAAGTGTTCATTGCTGAGGAAAATGCATAAGAAATGCTTAGGCTATTTACACCCGCTCTTAGTTTAAAACTCGTGTTTTTTGAGTTGTGCCGCTATTGCAGCCCATGAGCGATATGCGTTGTCTTTTTGGACTACTGTAGTTAACATTGTGTCTATATAGTATTAATGTACTATTTTTTAGGCCGAAAGACCTTAAACTTAAAGAAAGTACCTCCACAATAATAAACCCAACTCTTTCTCCAAGCTCAAGTGGGGTGCCATTAATAAGAAACAAAAGCGATACGACTGAAGACGAAACAGCAAATTATTCCGTACAAATTCAAGAAACCTCTGACTTAGTTGAAAATAAAAGTGTTTCAAAATTATTTAGTTTTTTACAAGTTTTGACTGCGATGTTTGGTAGTTTTGCGCATGGTGGGAATGACGTAAGGTAAGAAAATGTTCTTTTTCCAATCGCCTCCGCAAAGTAGTTACTTTGCGCACGCAATCTCACGTTAGAAAATGAAATTGGTTGTTAGAGGAACAAATAAACGTCAAAACTGACAAATGCTATTTTACGTTGAGAAAATAATAAAAATAAATACATGTTTATACTATTCTAAGACACTCATAGAAAAAATATTGTTCCTACGACTTGCGCAAAGTGTGTTTTCCGCACCCCGAGCTTATCCAAACTCCGCTTCGCGTTGTTTGTCCAACTGCTTTTGCGTGCGGAAAAGTATCATTTTGCGCAATTTTCAGGAAAAACTATTTTTACTCGCGTGGGCAAAGTTAAACTTTTTACAAGTTTTCGGTGTTTTGAATTTAATAATTTGACAAAACCCAAATATGCTTCTATTTTTAGCAATGCAATTGGTCCATTAATAACGTTATGGCTAATTTATTCTGAAGGAACAGTTGCACAAAAATCTGAAACTCCTTTATATATTTTGTTATATGGTGGATTAGGAATATCTGTAGGTTTATGGCTCTGGGGACGAAGAGTTATTGAAACCATTGGGGAGGATTTAACAACTATAACACCCTCCACGTAAGTATTACAAAAATCTATATTTTTAAGCGATAATTTATATTTACCAGACAGTTATTTTACTGGTCTATTACTCTTTATAATAGTCCCCGAGCCACTAATGAAATGGACTGTATGATAAGAAAACTTTTAAAACCTTTTAGTGGAGTTCCTTTGGATGAGTCTACCACAAATATGCATACCGCCATATATGGAAGCGGCGTTTTAGCCAGCCTGTCAATGTCAAATGTTACGGTTTTTGGCACAATGTTTAGAAATTGCCTGCAAAACATTGTGGTAAACTTGTCCGACAAAAAATGACGCGTTCGCCCAGCCCGACACTCGAAACATTTGGCATTGACAGGCTGGGTTAAAGCGTCGCTTCCATATATGGAGGTATAAATATTTTTGGTAGACTCGTCAAGAATCCCCTCCTAAAAAGATTTTAAAAGTTTTCTTATCATTAAGTCCATTTCATTACTGGCCCAAGGACTATAAGTATTTTCATGGCGTCTGCTGCACGTAGTAGTAATTTTTACTTATAAAATTAGCAATTTTTGTTGGTCTGGTAATAATAACAACTAACGTTATATTTCAGAGGATTTACAATAGAGATTGGAGCTGCTTTTACAGTATTGTTAGCAAGTAAAATCGGAATTCCTATATCAACGACGCATTGCAAAGTTGGATCTGTTGTTTTTGTTGGATATTTTAGCTCATCAAAGAAAGGCGTTGACTGGAGTCTATTTAGGTAATTATAATTTCTATAAATATTTTGAAATTAAATAAAGTACAACATAATAAGGTCAACATTGCTAGAAACCAAAAACTCGCCACTCCCAGTAATTGGCACTAAAATAATTATTAAAAAAGCTGTATATCGCAAGCTCTATAACATCGGGTGCAATCGCTTAAAATTAGTATCACAAGTGTCAAAATTGTCAAGTTGCGCCTAAGACCGCCTGAATGCGCTCATTGTTTTAATAAAATATCTTGTAATAAAAAATGTCATATTTGCAGCACGTCTAAGTACTCTAAAATGCAGTGACGCCTCAAATATAACCGGTTGGTTTGTTAGGGGTGTTTTTTGTACTAGTACTGTACGAGTTGTACTTTAGAAAAATTGAGGTAAGAAATCACACTACATGTCGACAACATTTCCAGATTTCACCTTGGTTCCAGAGGGTTAAAATCCTGGAGGGTGTATTTTTGACCAGAATCCCCTCGTCTACCTGCTCATCAGATCAGATTAACCTAGTTATTATTAAATTAAATACACTAATGATGGATGAAGGGCCCGACAAAAATACGCCTCAAAAATTAATATAACATCAAATCTACCTTGTCTTCATTATTTCGTTTGCAAGCAACGCATAAAGTAGTTCCGGTTGGTTGTTAAATTTCTATTTCATCAAGGCTTTTCTGTGATATAATTCGTTAATCTGTTTTCGGTGTTTTGTTACTTGATATTACTTGAATATTTTCTACCGAAGACAGATTATAGGTGGGGGTCATGGATAGATTTGGTTAGTTATTTTTTTTTATTCCTTAATTAAATCTGAGACTAATACACCCTTTTAAATCCACTTAAGAATTGTCAATTCTTTCTTTCGTTCATTTATAAATAGAATCAGACTGTGCAGGTGAAAAAAATTTAAACGGTCGAACCGTGCAGGAGTTACTTCATTTTTTCTAATTAATCAAATAAAAAAATAGGGTAACTTTTGTATTCATAACATCGGCTGCATCATTTTGGTCGAAAATACACATGAGATAACTTGAACCCTTTTACCTCTGTTCGAAATTACATGTGTATTTAAGTACCTGCTCTAAACTTGGTCAAAAATACATATGCCCCAAAATCCAGCGGTCGTATTCCGGAAAATCTTTATATCTTTTAGTGCACGTACTAAAAATTCACACAGAAATTGCATATAAATTTGCCGAACTAGGTTTACGTATAAGTGAGGTGTGTTCATTAAAAATGAGACATGTCCAGCTACATTAAAATTATTCACTAAAATTCTTAATTTGCCAAATTATAACAATAATAAATACTTTTCTTGTTTGTTTTAGGAACATTATATACGCTTGGTTAATAACAGTGCCAATTGCAGCTCTTTTATCAGCAGGCATAATGTTTCTACTTAGTTACCTTGTTTAGTTTAATTAGAGCTAGAGATCAAAAAACCAATCTAGCTAAAGCTGTGGTCTTAGGTTGTAAGTCGGTG
The DNA here is from genome assembly GCA_014170235.1 of Listronotus bonariensis. Lineage (NCBI taxonomy): Eukaryota > Metazoa > Arthropoda > Insecta > Coleoptera > Curculionidae > Listronotus > Listronotus bonariensis. Next base: position 17,664 of record JACEGR010000180.1, on the reverse strand, counting down.
TTAACAATAGCCTAGAATAACATTTTAACTATTATGTTTTAGTTGATAATAAATAATAATTGATATCATTCAAGAATATCGCTAATAAATTGCCGTAAATATGTATTTTTAAATATTTTCTGCCACAAAATAAATATGCTATTAAAAAAGATGATAGATATCAGTTATTATTTTTTAGTGGTTCCAATTTTGAAATAAAATTAGATTTTTTTTCACAATTAAATTTAAATATTAAAAAGCAGCAGCAGGAAATTAGGATTATAGATTTTTACCACTCAGTATTTACTAATTACTTGTGATTAATGAAAAAAAACAAAAGTAAATTCACCAAGCAATGATCGTACTCGGCTTTCACAAAACCCGAACCATGATTGGCCTAATTTTTTAAAGCTTAATAAAATCAGTATTAAATCAAATTAATTTTAGCTCCTAAATAAGCAAATTAATAGCTTTGCTTTCTTGCTTTTTTGCCTCTATTTTAAAAGTTTCGTATATATTCACACAGGGGCGGACATACCAACTTTCCGAGTGGGGGCCATATCATCATTAAATGTCCATATTTGCAATCAGGCGTGTGTAGTATATTTCGTTAATTATTTGAAAAATTATGCAGTACACGATAACGCTTTTTTTTTTATTTATGTCTTTTTTTTATAAAGTTAACGTTTCCGTTGACTTATAAAAAGTTTACATTTGTATAACTTCGCAAATATCTTGTTTGACCTGGGCCACCTTAGAGAAAAAAAGCGCACATTTTTATTTGCTAATATTTGCAATTTTATAAAAATGCTTTCTTTCACATGCTGCAGCGGTATTTATTTATTTTGCATTAGTTGATACGGATTCAGCACACAAATTTGTAAATGAATCAGCCAAATTGAGATTCAAGGTTTTGCATTAATCAAGCCAGGCCATGGTTAGGTTAATCTGTAAAACTCAAAATATATGCCTTACAAGCATTACGGTGACTACATTAAGCCGGCACCATTACAACTATTTTATTATTGGTGATATGAAGTCGGTCAAACTAGAGAAGCAATAGTAGCTCCGCTGATCAACGCGCCAAAAAAACAACTGGCAACACCGGGTTTACTGACGATAAAATATTACTCTTCACTGATACACCCTGCTATAAGATATCACTCCAACTGAAAGCATCTATCAAGAAAAAGTCTTAAACAGGCCTCATGTAGTTATATCCAATCTTTGATACATGGAGTCATGGCCATCCTCGGGAATCCTGAGAGTAAACTGCATTATAAAAAATAGAGAACACTCTCTGCAAGCATGCATTACCATTAAATAGAGATTTAAAAGAGCTTTAAAAATACCACATTTGATATGCTCCATCTCTTGTAGTGCTGGAAATATGGGCCATTCAAATCGGAAGTACTAGTAGATATTAATGTCTATTTTATCTTTGACACTAAACTTAGTGCTTATAGCTTGAAGCTGTGGAAATAATGAAAATTTAACATAATTTTCAGATTTTGATGGCCATATTTTCAAAACTATAAGAGATAGACATATCAAATGTGGTATTTTCTTAAAGCTCTTTAAAATATCTATTTAATGGTGATGCAATATACAGGGTGTTCTATTTTTATAATGCCAGTTTACTATCAAATTCCCGAGGATGGCCATATTTCCGAAACTATTAAAAATTGGATATAACACATGAGGACTTTGTTTAAAACTTCTTGATAGAACTTCCGATTGCTGATATAATATACAGGGTGTTTCATTTAAAAAAGTATATTTTTTTAAATAAATCGAAAACCCGATGTTCAATTGTTTTTTTGTTGACCGCACGTTAATCAGCGGAAAAATACTACTACTTCTCTAATTTAACCGACTTCGTATCTCCAATAATAAAGAAGTTAGCAATAGTGCCGATTTAAAAATGATCACCCTGTATACTGTAAAACAAATATTTTCGCACAATTTTATCAACATTCATGATTATTATATCAATACAAACATTCGCTAATTTAAAAGCATTGATGATTCACAGTATGTAGAAGTACGCAGATTAAAATAATTTTAATTTGTCTCCCTAGTAGCTCAGTGAACAGAATCTTTGATGTCTTAGCTGGAAGGACCAAGTTCGAGACGTTTTCAGGTAGGGGCCCAGCGTTGGCTAAAAGATGCTGCAAAATGCATGTTTTATTGCTTGGACAACGTTGACGGGAAAGGGGAAAAGATATTTTAATGTAATAGGGGCAACTCCCTGTCAAAGAAGTAATGCAATTACAAATTGTTTAAAACTGGATATATCCAACCTTTGATATGATAGGTAAAATGCCTTAAAAACGTATTAAAAGCTGTTCTGTAAAAAAACCGTAAATCTTCACATAATATTTGGGATCATAAATTTTCAACTTAATTCAAAAATTGGAACCTTTACTTAAAAATTAAAAAAAAATGATATTTGCATATTTTTATATATATTTTGGCATTTGTATTTATTGCTATATTACATCTAGTCACTTTATTTAAAATAAAATTGTATGGCATTTTAATTTTTAAATATTCACCTTTTTACAAAAAAAAGTAAAAATTTGTTAAAAATACGTAGATTTAAGGGATTTCTGTGATTACAAATACATTTTTTCCAGTGTCTTGTTCTTGTTCAAAGGAAATTGTTAGTATGTTATCATTTCCTAATTGGCGAATAAAATATTACCATAATAAATTTAAGTCTATTCCTATAACTGACAAGTACAACTAAGTACATATTATTATTATACGTTTTTAATTGTTTATATCTAAGCACAATAAAAAGGCAAAAATTGATTTTTTTAAGTAACCATGTTGTTTCTGTTCAGGATTAATAAAAAAAGGATAAAATATTTAGTTATTTCATGCCTGCGCCACATGTTGGGCAATTTTGTGGTCGAACTATTTGTCGAAACATTTGGCAAACTCTTTGTGAGCAAATGTGTCCTCCAAAAGTTTGCCAGAACGATTCGTCGAAACATTTGCTTTAGTTTGGGATCGCCGGCCCTTGCCGGCAAACAGTGCAGCAAGCTTTTGGGACTCTTGGACAAAATTAATATATCCAAAACTAAGAAAGATAGGCATATCAAATGTTGTATTTTTGTAAAGCTTTTTGGTCGATTTTTTCAATGTGATATAATATACAGGGTGTTTTATTTTAAAAAACCATAGTTTTTGTCTTACCCTTAATATTTTAAAAGATAATAAAAAAATTGACAACTGATTCGAAAACTACAGAATTAACCTAACTAACTGATATTTGTGTTTATTTTATAGGACAAAAAGTTAAGTGATCGTAAATTTGTAAGTGGATGCCCGGTTCATAATATGCATATTCCGGGTGTCAACGAACCTTTAGACAAGCCATAACTTCTAGAGTCTAGAGTCTAGAGTATTGGACATATCAAAATTAGACTTTGTATGAGTAAATGGTATAGAGAAAGAAGAGTTTTTGCATATTTCTCACTTTTTGTTTATTTCCGGTTTAACCGGGAACGACCACAATTTTGATTTTTTAAATTAAACACCCTGTATATTTTAACATTTTTGGATTCCTTAAACAATTCTTAATAGTAATTTGACATTTTTAAAAAGTTTTTCCGCCTACTTGATTTTTTGAGAGCCATTTGTAGTATAGCATCTAGGTGGCTATGATGATATATTCATGAATTTATTGGTATTGTTAAATTTGTCAAAAATCCTTTATTTGAAAAGTGCTTGTCTAAAAGGGGGTGGCCATTTGAAAAATAATACTTAGGTTTGAAAATGTCATTTTGCCAAATTGTTTTATCCCTATCTTTCATATACAATATATACAAAAAACGACGATGCTAACGATCCGACCCGTGAGTACTGTCAGCACTAGGGTGTGACGTCATAGCTTCCGTAACTCCGACGATAAGCGTGAGAAGCACGAATCGGACCGCGTGTTGGTGCGCTGAGAGGTGTGAGCGTGATTCGGACCACGGCCTTAGATATGTCACAGGAATCATATCAAAAATATACAGGGTGTTCCATTTAAAAATTGAAGCCATTTCCGGCCAAACCCGAAGTGACTGAAAAGTGTAAAATATGCGTAAACCCACCTCTGCTCACACCATTTACCTATACCAAGTCTAATTTTGATATGTCTAATACTCTAGAAGTTATGGCTTGTCTAAAAAATTTGTTGACACCCGGTATAAAAAAATGTTAATTAGTTTTATAATTAACGAGTTTTAGTAATTACTTTTGGATCATCAGAGCCTTGGAGGTTTAAAGTATTTATGATTAGCTCTTGTACAACTTTTTTAAAATCCTTTTTGCCAAAAGTCAAGCTCTCAAATAGTTACTGTAGGTAAATCCTGCAGGGTAAAAACGATTGGTTCTTAAAAGATTTGCCAATATTTCAGAAGTAACTATGGTGGTTACAATATACATCAGCTTTGCTACAAAATAGAAAAAACACTATTCATTTGTGTATAGCTTCTTGCAATTTAGGCAAAATAGCAACTGATAAAACTGCTAATATACTACCTTTAACTTGTCTTTACTTTAATGCGATAAATTTCAATGATGCGTGGACATAAAAATCTATGATTTTAGGACATGAGTATTTGATCAATTTACTATCGTTTTACAACTTATACTAAAAATGTCAAGTCCACAGTTTTTTTATGAGCTACTGCGTCCGGTACCAACAACAGCCAAGGTGCAGCGAATTCCCTTTGAATCGTGTCTGTTTACCGAGATTCAAGTAAACTTGGGCCAATCAAGGCAAATGCAGACAAACTACCCGTCCACCCGATGATATTTGCATTTGGCGAACTTGGCCAAACGTGAGAATCCGGCATTAAAGAGATATTCCTAGCATTACTAATAAGACTTTTTCTAATAGGTAATGTTAGATTTTTAAACATGTGTTGGTCCAACGTGACACAGTCTTTTTTGGTTGGGAGCATGAAAGTACTGCTACCAGCGTTGAATGCAGGGGGTGACCCGGAGGGCCATTCCTCCCCTCCACCCCGGGGTAAGACAATGTCTGAATTTAACGTCGACTTCTACTTAAATCATGTTGTTTAATAGATAGAGGTAGATAACTCCGGTTTAAGTATCATTAGAAATTTAGATACAGTTTCCTAGTTTTTTTTTAAATTGTTCTTTCGATTTCATTTTCTTAAAACAAGTCTTTTAAATTTTCTAAAAATATAAAAAAAGGTAAGTTCTGCAATTTTACTTTATTTTTATATAAATACTTAAGCTACAATTAATTTTTAAATTAAAGAATCATATTTTTCTAAGTCAGTGAACACTTGAACCTTATAAGCATTTTATACACATCACCATGTACTGCATAATTTAACATACCCAAAAATAAAATAAAATATAAAATTTTACATTAAGCTAACAGCCTTATAGGCTAGATTCTAATATACAGCAATTACATTAAATGTTCGATACATAATAATCAGGTGAATCTTACAAAAGTTTATTTTATAAAATATGAACTATGCTACACCTACAGAACAAGTTCATTAATAGTAAAAGATATTCTCGCCAATCGCTCAAAAAAATCAGACATATTCCCGGCAATTGTAGTCACCAGGTTTTCCAGTCGCTAGTTTAATTTATTTTTAATTTTTAAAATAAAATTTTAGATATCTGGAGGATGTTTAAGACCGATGTATATGCAAGTTCTATATTTACAAAATCGTTGCTACATCCAAGAGTACTAAATAATTTTTTAAAACAGTCTCATTAAATAATCAAAACTTTTGTTTAAAATGAACATGATATACAGTGTCGCTCATAATGTTGGCTACATAAAAGAAAAATTTTTATTACTGGCATTTGTCTATTTGTTCTATGGCTCTGATATTAAAGTCATTTCACCATTTCTCCCGTTCCGGTCATATGAGCTATTGCTCATAAGCTTTCCCGGCTTTGTCCATGGTAAGTGTGAATATTCAAGCTCGAAACTCCCAGATTTTCCTAGCATATGAATAAGAAACACTTAAAAGAGTTAACCAAAGCGATGAACTTCTGAACATGCATCAATAGTAGCTGTCAAACCAAGAACTTGCTACTGGTATCGCGCATAACCGGTCACTTTCACTACTGACAATTTTCCGCAAGGTGCGCGCACCTCCTCGACCATACGAAGACGCCATGTGCTTGGAAACCAAAACGTAGAATCATCTGGTTGTAGGAATCTACACTCACAGCGCTTAGTTCCAGAACCAAGAAGCTACAATTTAGCGTGAATCTTTTCCCGATCCCCAAGGGTACAGAAAACGCCCGTACCACACCTTCAGCCGCCTACCCGGAAAGGTTCTGTAACCTTCTATGTAAACAGACCGTACTACTCGGAGACCGCGAAAAGAGTGATTACTGGCATTTGAACAAAAACACCTTCTGGGGTGGTTTGTGCATGTACTATAACCTAAAATTTGTTTTGACATCTGTTATCGGAAATCCAATGGCGGCAAATTTCAAATCACCACAGGTGGGGTTAGGAAAAGTAATATCGAAAAATTTTGTAAGGAAAAAATGTTTAGAATGTGATTTTACGTATACTAGCCCAATTTCAAAAACATTCAAAAATAAAAACATTGTATTTTGCTATTTTTTTAAATATTATCTTGCCATATAACTTTTTTTAAATATATATTTTTTTAAATTAGATTCATTTATTCCAAGATATTGTTATTACTAATTACTAACCTATTTTTAAGTTTTAGATGGAACCGAGGCGATTTATCAAGTCATTGGTACAGATGTAGTTGTAAAAAATAATCGTCCTGATTCCGTCCAAAACCTAAGGATTAAGTTAGTAATCAATAAATACAATATTTTGTGATCAAGTGAACCTAATTTCACACAAACGATCCCAAAAGCTGTTTTTGTTCAAATATCAGTAATAAAAAATGTTCCCATATGTGGCAAATAATATGACAGACACTGTATAAATTGGTCAAAGGTAAAAAAAATGACACCATATCTTTTACCATTAGTTTCTTAAAGTCCATAATAATAGCAGAATATCGCCTATGAGCGATTTCTTCTTTTGAAAACATTCTATACATACTCCAACTTGGAAAAACATTTTAAAAACAAAAATTATTCAATTTCTGTTTTCACACTTATTTCTTCCTTAATGTGACTATTAGTCCTCTGAAAGTAACATAAAGAAAGCAATAATCATATAAAAAGGTACAAAGTATGTCCTGTCATTTTGTTGGGTTATTATAATCTTATTTTTATGTAGTCCATTTCATACCTTTTAATTTTAAATTTCTTTCGACCAGCTGTAAGGCAGGGATCATAAATATCACCTTATTTGTGGAAAATATCGGATATTAACAGACTGTCCACAGATGGGGTTTACAAGAGGATAAATGGACCAAAAATTTAATTTTTTAAGAAAGTCATTCTTCACACAAAATTTTGCTGTTAAAAAAAATAAATTCATTAAGAGAAAATAATTATTTTCTACACAGGGTTCGCAGAAATCTACTGGAGTTTTATCCAGCCAGTAAGTAGCTTTTTGTAAACCACTGTAACATGTCATCTAGTTTTAAATACCCTATATATTAAAAATATTATGTAAATCATCTTTTTACATAAAATGATATAAAAGAATTCTAGAAAATGCATAAAAGGACTACATAAATGTAAGCTTTATTTGGGAACCCACCCCCAATTAAAAACATAATTTTCAATGAATTACATACACCTTTTTATCTGAAAATCAATATTAAGAATGTCAACATCATCTTTACTATAAAACAATTGTTTTTTCAGCTATACAACTGATTTTTGTCATGTAGTTTATACAAGGTGCTAAATTTAATAACCGATTACACTGGTACTATTAAACTTAGGTTAAATTTTCTTGCCTATTATTTATTGTATTTATTTAGGTGTTGTTTTCTCATTAAACCTTAAAGCTTCAGATTGGTCTAAACATTATTACTAATGTTAACATATATTGTAAAATTGTTTTTATGAATAACTGATTACCTGAAATATTTGCTAAATAAAGAATTTAATAATAATAATAATGCATTTAAAAACATTGGACGTCTTAGAAAAGCATAGCTTGAAAAATATTAACATAATTTTCACAAAAGTACTGAGCATTTTCTCCTAGGATAGCAAAAAGCTCAGAAACTTCAGTTGTAATCAAGATTTACTTTTAAAATTAAAGTTTTCAATGCGCATTTTTTAAAATATGCATTTCAGTTAGAATTTGCTTTAAATATATATATAAAAATTATGGTTTCTTTATAGGAGATATTTCAAAAATTAAATGTTATTTTCTTAGTTACTCACAATACCATTATAATTCCTTAAACTAAGAAACTGTCCCAAAAAAATGGTAAATAAAAAATTAGATTTCTGTGTACTATTGTTCATTATTCAACTATTAGGTCATCTGTCAATTTTTGAAAATATTTAATATCCACTTTTTAGAAACCGGATCTTTAATAAAATTTCACTGAAGATTAGTAAACCTTTCATTGGTGTCTGAAATTTTTTCAGGTGTAAACAATATAATAGGAAAAGATATCTATTCAGAAAATTAGCAATTTATTCCCAACTATTTATCAGTGTTTATGATTCACTAAATTGTCTTTATATACAAAATTATCTATATTAATAACAAATTAAATTGTCTTGTAAGTATTTCAGTCTTCATATTACAAGTTTAAATGATATTAATTTTAACACCCTGTATTTTGGGCGATTACATTATTTCTAAACCGTCAAGCCTACTAGGTACAACCATCTTTAATTATCGTCAATAACGGTAACTTCGTTAACATTTTCCTCTATAGTTACCTCATTTACATCCTCTTCCAAAGTGACCTCATTTATAAAAACTTCTTCAGGCTCCTCTTCAACTGTTTCACAGAAAATGTTTTCACTTAAGAATGTGCCTTCATCAAGAACTACCTCTTCATCATGCACTTCCTGTACTAGTTCTTCTTCAAAAACAGCTATAAATGAAAAAAAAAACTGTAAGTTTAAATATAAAATTGTTTACTTGTTCACATAAAATAGTAGTCTAGTCAAGAAGTAAGTTCCTCAGAAAAATAGCTCTTGAATCGTAAAAATATGGTTGGTATTTTGGATTCAGAGCAAAATTCGGAAAAATGTTTTTTTTTAGTAATAATCCCGCAGTTTAAAATTACAAGTGTTATAAACAAAAAAACGTGAAAAAGGAAGTCTCCATAAATAAAACTTAAAAAAAGATCCTAAAAAAGAGAAAATGTCCCTAGGACATATTCCAACTCCCGGAGTTGTAGCTCCATTATTTATAATTTTAATTTATCGTTGAAAATTGGGTTCTGCATACCTGTTTTGGCGCTGGCCCGCCGCCGCTACGCAGTGTGGAATACAAAATAATTTTTTATAATATTAAATATTCATTTCTTAAATCTGAATAAATTATAGTCATCTAGATACTTGAAGGAATACACTTTACCTGCTACAAAATGGAGAACAAAGCATTTAAACGGTAATTATGGCGGCGGTAGAAAGCCAAAGAGAGGATTGACTAAATAAAAATATATTATATAAATAAAAAACAGGTTTTTACAAAAATACATTTGGAGATACCCTATTATAGTTAATATACAGTGTCCATGGAGGGATTTAACTTTACCTGTAAACTTTTTTATTTCTAATATTAAAATAAAGTTATTCTTGATAAAAATTTTGCTTCACCTAAAATGCTAAAACCTTGCCATATAATAAAAAAGATAGTTCAAAATCACAAAAATTTTAGGAAAAAATTGAGAATAGTTATTTTCCTAACACGCAAAAGCAGTTAGACAAACGACGGGAAGCGGAGTTCGGATAAGCTTTAAGTGCGGGAAAGATACTTTACGCAAGTGTTAGGAAAAATATTTTTGCTGTGTCTTATGGGGGAGGGGTCGGGCTGCAAGAAAAATTTGGTATCAAAATTTTTGTAGACCAAAAAAAACATCCCTTTCCAAAAAAAAATGTATGTATTTTTGAAACCACTTAATTCAATAGCATTAAAAAGTAATGAAATGTCAAATCAATACTTTTTTATCATATATGATTACTGGAAAAAATGAGTGTGATTTTAAAAAAATTTTGTTTTTTAATAATCTGTCTTATTTTTTATTAACCGACTTCAAAAACGGGGAGGTTCTCAATTCGCCTGTATGTTTTATTTTTGTGGGTATGTTACGTGATTACTTCGAACTTTGTGGACCGATTTTGAAAATTCTTTTTAATTTGAAAGAGTGCACTTCTAGAAAAAAAACTAAGTCAGGATTGCGAGAAAGAAAGGTGCTAGACCTATTTTATTATTATTATTTTAAAGTCGGTTTAATTTTTTAAAAAATGTATTATATGCAAAGTAACCAAGAATCTAAAATGTCTTTGGTTATGTTGTTCCTGTTCAGGAAATTGTTCTTCGTATGCAAGTGCTGCAGCTTCTGTATTTCTGTTAGATTTAAAATAAATTTCTAGCAATTCCCCATTCGTCACTGGAAACAATCAAAAGCCATTATTGCAAATACCTAAAATAATCGAAACTAGGAAATAACATGCACGCTAATTTTGACATTTACATTATTTAAATTATAAGATGCATATCATTTGTTTTTTATGAAACGGGGCGCCATTACGCAGTCTAGTCTAAGCCTACTATCAAATCATCAAAAATTATCGTTTTTAAAGTTTAAGCAATCTAAAAACCTAGACTTGTGATACATCAATGAAAAGCTCTTGAAGACCTTTTTTTAAAAAATGTAAAAATTCAATATTGCGTCCGTATGAAAATCCAAAATTTGGGTAAAAATCTAAAAAACAAATGAAGTTTGAAAAATATTTTTACTTAAATTAAATTCTTCTTAAAAAAGTGTTCCTATAATGTAGTAATCTTAAAACCGTGAAACTGGTAGTTCGTTAGTTAGTTAAAAAGGCACCATTTTTGGTTTTTCTTAATTATCTCAAAAAACATAAAAGATACCTAAATAAAATCTGAAAGCAGACCTAATTTTGCAATTAGATTGTCTAAAACTTTCCTAATTTAACCAACACTATAGCTCTAATGGTTCCCAAATTACCAATACATGTAGGCCCAATTTGGAACACACTGTATGGATTATTGGGCTGGCAGATTCTGTATCCATTTTCAAATAATAATATTTTTATACCATATAGGTGACAATTTTCGATTTTTATTAAAGTTTCTATTATTGTAGATGAAGCAACAATTTTTATAAAGAATACTTTTTTTAATATTGAAAATAAAACAGTATACAAGTATAGTTAAGTCCATCCATGGACACACCACATACATAAAGAATAACACTATTGTTATTTTTACCCAACAGTTTTCTTACCTTCTGGATCCAATTCTTGCTCCACATATTCTTCATCATGTATAACTTCCTCCTCAAGTAAGGGGACCTCAGTCACTTCCGTTGTTTCAACTTCATCATCTTGATCAAACATTTCTTGCTTAAGGTTTTCACATGCAAACTCACTCTCATCTATTCCTACTTCCTCTTCCTCTACTACTTGGACTGCTTCGTCATCAATAAATTGTGTCTGATTTTTAAGCACTCTTGTTGGTTTTAATATAATCGTCTTCGGCAGCTGAAACAATTTGTAGAATGAAAAGTTATGTCCGAATATTTTACGTTCCTGCAATAGAAATGATCAGAGGAAATCCAAAAGTGCATAATGAAGAGTTTGTGACAAGATAATAAAAATACAGCAAAAAAACATACTTTGTACTCGGTATAGTTTATCCAAGCTAACATTTTTTGAATGGCCCACCTAAATACAGCCATTAAAAAAAAAACAAAAAGTTACTAGAAACAGCTGATTGACACTTATCACCCAGTGAAGGACTTGTAGCTGTTCTGTGGCTTAAAAGAAATAATGAAATTTAATAAACCAGTATGGTCAAACACTAAGCTTTCACAGTTTATGCAAATATACGGACAGCAAAAAAAATACTGACAAATTTAGTAATTAAAATTTATACAATCAATTATTAAAAATATTTGAACTCTCTCCAGAACCATCGTGACTTCTAAAGCAGCCAACTTGAAATGGAAAATGGAAATTTTTGTATCTAGTTTTTTTTTAATTAGAATTTTCTTTACCTTGTATAGGTATATTGATTTATTCCTAACTTTTATTGGGTTAAAGATAAAATAACCAAAATAATAATCTGTTTAAATCGAAATTTATCACACGTTTCGGTCCACGTCCTGATATTTTTTTCCGCCAAACTACTTACCTATATGCTAGATACTAAAAAAAGTCTAGGACAAACTTATTCCACTATGCGCGTTGAACGACACTATCAAAATTAAACTACTAAAATATCATAAATATCACAAAAACATAAAGGTTGATTTTTAAGTTAGTACTTTCCTTTGAACACTGTAAAGAATGCAAGAAAATAAAATACAATTTCAAATCAAAATATAGCAGGAAATGCTTTTTTCTGGGATACAGGGTGATAAAATTTTAAGAAAAAAATACTTTTTTATTATAACTCTTCAACCACTACAGCTATTTCTACAAAATTTGGTACACTTTTTTAACCATTAAGTACTTTACATTTTTTACTGTAAAAGTTTTTAAAAAATTCTAACAATGGTGTTGGAACAACATTTGTATTGAATTAAAACTCCACTGCATTTTCTTAGAGTCAATATTATTTTTATAATACTTATTCAATTGGCCTTTTTGATATTTTTTTCGAATGGTGAACGGTTTTTGTTTAAAGTAATGAAAGCTATTTTGACGCATGAATATGTTGCATGTGGTTCAGTTTTTAAATCCTTTTTTCAGGTACTCAAGTCATGTGCATTGCAAATGTTGCTTCTTTTATTTAAAAGTATACCTCCTACTTCCTACTACTAATTTGACCCTACTTTAATAGAAATTAGACAAAGATGAATTTTACATACAAAACACCATATCAGATTGTAGCGAGTTTGCCAAGCACTGAAAATGGTTTTTATTTCTTTAAACGAAAACTGTTCGTCGTACGAAAACATATCAAAAACCAAAGTAACTCCAAAGTAAATGAGTAATTCAAAAATAATATTGATTTTAAAGAAAAAGCACTATACTACAACTTATTATTACCTACCTTAAAATGCAAAATAATCGTTTATTTTAAATGGAACACCTTGAATAGTATTCAGAATACATTTGGCTGGTATTCGAATACTATTCAAATAGATCTATTTGTTGGGTATTCGGTATTTGACCATATACTTTTTGGTCGGTATTCGGTATTCTGTATTTTGAATATCGTTTTTGAAAATTCTGGTATTCAAATACTGATACCTATTCGAATATTGGTTTTCGAATACCAGTATTTAAATACTGATATTCGAATACCGGTATTCGAATCCTGGTATTTAAATCCTGAATTTAAATACTGTTTGATTATTTTTATTAATATTATTTTTCACGCATCTTAAGCGGTTTAAAATATGTTCGCGGTGATTTTGCCGTCGACGGGGTTAAATTTAGTCATTGTAAAACTGCGAGACGTGACAGGCCGCGTAAGGAACGAAATTGGATTACGTCTACACTTGTGAGGTATTGTTATTCTATTTTGTAAGTTGTAATACCTGTTATTACTTGTGTGTAGGGGATATAATCCCGGGATCCCACCCCATTTTTCAGTCTTGAAATCTTCGGAATTAAATTCTTTAAGTCCCGGGATTTTCGGGATCAATAAATAAATTTCATTTTCACACATAAAAATAAAAAGTCAACTATTTTTATTTCCCAGCTGATTTTAGTCTGGATTACGCGGTCTTACTTGAAAGCAGTGGGAAATATGTATTTATATTATTTTAACAATGTAAATGATATTTATACAGATTGTCCATTAACTTTACCAACAAACATTATGGAATATTCTTCAACAAAAAATAAGAAAAAACTTTATTTGAACATATATTCTAAACATTCTACTCTTGGAACTACAGGGTTTAACAATTTAGGAAAAACAGCAGTTTCTTACAAATATTTTTAAGGAAAAAAAGGGTACGCCACTGCATTTTTCTTACACAAAAAAAAATAAAATAAAAAAGAGTGTTGTTGCTTTTTAATTTTTCTTTTAAAAGAAAGAACATTGTTTTTTTTTGCTCTTCAAAATTTTATTGGCTTTCAGTATTCATGAATACCCAATCCTGGTATTCATAAATACTGAGTATTAGAATACTTTTTTTCTTGGTATTCATATGTATTTAGTATTCGAATACTTTTTTATACGGTATTCGTATTTGTATTCGAATACCAAATTTCAGTATTCAACCAAAATCTGCCATGACTTATGTTACATTTTTTTAAAGAGAAAAGATGGAAAATATACCGGGTGTTCCATTTAAAAATAAAAAAGTTACGCTATATCAAAAATTAGGTTTTGTTTTATTTTTTTAAATAAAATATTCAAAAATTCTAAATATCTTAAAAACGTTACCTTTTCGACATAAATATTACTTAAGAAATTTACCCTATTTTTATTCCTTAAATCCAAAAATGAAATACCAGGGTGTTCCATTTAAAATAAGCGATTAATTTGCACTTTAAGTTAGCTAATAATAAATATTAATTTCTGGACACCCTCGGGACACCCTGTATAATTTTTGGCAAAAAAATCAATGTAGGTGATGGCACAGTTTATTTTCTAGCAATATAATATAATATACAGAGTCAAACCTAAGTAAGGTAGTATATTATTTTAAAATTTTGTTTTTATCAATATTTTTTCAAAAATCTTAAATATCTTAAAAACTTCTTATTTTTTGTATATGGATCCCTGATAAAGCTTACCTTATTTTTATGTCCACAATCCAAAAACTAAACAGAGTGTTTCATTTAAAAAACATAAGTTTTTTTTTTTGGAGCACCCTGTATAATTTCCTATAGTTTTAAATTATGCTCCCAATATACCCACATATCCCTGTAAAAAAATATTTCTAAAAAATAATACCGTTCTTGTACTAGAGACCGAGGCATTTGTGATGCGCCACCCTGTATACTATATTTTCTTAAAAAAAAGTCAATACAAAGATTGTTCAAACGCCACTGGTAGAAATTTTTAAATCAAAAATGTAAAGAACTGGTAGGAAAGTTATGATAAATAAATAATAGTTTAAAATAACTAAAAAACACGCTTTTATATGCAACCGAACTAAAAATTAGAAAATAATTTTTCATTACAAAGAGTTTGTCACTTCAGAGTAAAAAGCGTGGGGTGCATTTTACTATTTTTTCATAACTTTTCCCTCATAGATATTTGCAAATAGAATAATTATAACATTTAATATATTAAGCACCCCACGCTTTTATTCTGAAGTGACAAACTCTTCGTAATGAAAAATTATTTTCTAATTTTTAGTTCGGTTGCATATAAAAGCGTGTTTTTTTAAACTATTATTTATTTTTCATTTTTTAGTTCGATATATCAATTAGTTTTTTGAATTCCTTCTTTATCGGCTATAAACAGCAATTACCATGTATTAGACTCATTGTTACTCCCGCCGTATGTATAAGGAATGAGCGAGTTGAGCATGCGACTACTCCGAACAAGTTTGTGCGGAACAAAGTCTGTCGGCCCTGAGCTGTGTCGAGTGCCTCGATTGACGAGTAAGACTGAAACTGCACGCATGCGCAGATCACTCGCTTACTCTTTCACAGAGGATCTGTAAAGGAATTTATTTATCCTGTCGGTCCTAATCAGGATAACGGGATACTGTTTTAAATTATTGCATTGTCATCGGTCCTTGATACGTGTGCAAAGTTTCAAAGAAATTGAATCGCTGGAAGTTGGTAAAAATTAGGCTCAAAGATTCCGTTACATAGATAGATAGATAGATAGATACAACCCAAGCTAATAAAAGCGTGTTAAAAGGCATTGTTTAAAAACTTAAACACCCTGTATCTTGGAAACAAAGCATTTTTTACATAATTTTATTTAAAAACTTTTCTTATTTTCCTGCATTCCAAACAGTGTATCAATAAAAAATCACCCTGTATAATACAGTAGTAATAAAGGAATAAGTAAATTGCTTTAATTTGTTCTTATATTCATGTTATAAAATAATAATATTTATAATTGTAAGTTTTCAACAATGAATAAAGTTAAATAAAAAATAAACCATTTAATATATTTCTTACCTCTCCTTCATTATCAGAACCATCCACATGTTCTTCTGTTACAATTTGTTGTTTTACTACTGGCCTTTTTATTATTTTTGTGGGTTTTAGGATCACTGCTTTTGGTATCTAAAAATCAATTTCATTTTTATGCTTTCCACAAATTTTTCAAAACAAATATATTTTTTTTTTCAGAAATTTTAATTTTTTCCAAACACTGTATTTACAAAAAAAACATGTTATCTAAAACCACGATTTAATTTTAAATTAAACCAACTAATATATTTCATAACAATGATGAAAAGCGTTACTTTTTAGTTCATAGTTGACATGTCGTCAATGTTGATTTTTTTATATCTTTAGTCGGTTTCCATACCGAAAATATATATATTTTTTTACTTACATTGCCACTTCCTTGGGGAACAACCTTTAAAATAACATTTTTTCCAGAAGCAGTTTTAACCATAACCAAATTAGATGCAAAATTTACGGGTTTGTTTGTGGTTTGAGTTGCTGTTTTTGAGGACTGCGATGATTCTGCACTACTAGATCTAAAGTAAACAAAATAATGTTTAGTTTTGACATAAACAAGTAAAAGCCTAAAACTAGATAATTTTACTTCATCGGCCAACCTACGTTTTGGTTTTGTGCAGATGTTATCAGATAACTGAATAAATCTATTTTATAGGGTGATCAATGTTAAGTCTGCACTATTGCCAACTTCTTTATTATTGGAAATAGGAAGTCAGTTAAATTGGAGAAGTAGTAGATTTTTTTTCGCAGACCAACGTGCTGCCAATAGAGAAAACAATTTGAATTTTGATATAAGTTTTTAACAGGATCATCAAAACAACATGTTTTTTCATTTTTTATTTTTTTATTGTTTTAGAAAAAGCCAGGGAAGATACCCTTAAAGAAAAACCTCATGAAGTATTATTATTTTTTTCTTTTTATTAATGGAATATGCCATTTATTTTTATTGCAATAAATTGCGCAGGTTAAATTTGATAAATCCACAAATTTTTAAAATTCCATTTTACTACCTGCTAAGATATGACAACACCACATTTTAGGTATAAAGTCCAGATGCGCTCAAATATCTCTAAAACCACTTAAGCTGCGTTTACAAATTTTGGCATTTAAGGGTTTTTGGGCAAGTAGTGATACTGTCGTTGTTGCCAGATTTTTAGTTTAGCGCTACATGTATATTTTTAATAAAATGTCAAACTTATTTTAATTGCAATAAAAGGAAAAAAATTATTCTTTACCAGTTACCAGGATAAAACAACACCGCAATTATATTAAATTTGGCAACAGTGCTGATTTCACTGATCAATTAGGCATGCCAAAACACCCCTAAATACCAAATTTTGTAAACGTAGTTTTAGCGGTTTTAAAGATATTTAGGCCTTAAATTACTTTTGGCAAATTTGAATAACCATATTTCCATTAGTATACGAGATAGACATATTAAATGTGGTATTTTCTTAAAGCTTTTTA